>WBMZ01000343.1:0-138009 GCA_013400975.1 Atrichornis clamosus
GCTAGGCCCCGCCGCCCGCCCCCGGCCTCGCCCCGCCGCCGCGCCCCGGGGGCAGGGGGCGACCCGCACCCCCGGCCCCTTCTCCTCGGCAGAAACTTTCTCGGCAACTTTCTCCCGGGCCCGAGCCCCTGCCTGCGGGGCCGAGAGGTCGGGAGGTGGGGGAGCCGGGCTGGGCTGGGCGGGCTGCGGGGGGGCTGGCTGCGGGGAGTAAGTTTGTGGGGGGCGGCCCCCGTGACCCCCCTTGGCCCGGTTCCCTCCGCGGCCCCTTCCAGCCGGGCTGCCTCGGGCGCTGCGGGGCGGCTGCCCGTCCTCCGGCGGTGGCGGCGTTCACCGCCCGGGCTGGTGCTCGGCGTGAGCCGCTCCCGGCTCCGCTCCCGGCGTGGGGCCGGGGGATGTAAAAGGGCAAAATTCAGGAGTCGCCTGTAGCTTATCCTGCCTGGATTTTTTTTTCTGTTAATTTCCCCCACACACTTTTCTGGTTTATATCCCTGTATCGAGCCAGGGACACGACTGCTTTACATTTCTGAGTCATTAATTTAAATGTTCAATTATCACACTTCATCAAGCCTCCTCGTCTTCCTTACAGTTAAAAAAAAAAATGTACTGGACACACACAGGCCCCTGTTCCTGTGGAGTCTGCATGTAACTTTCTGCTTCGTGTGGAGCCGCAGGCGTGATGTGCATAAAGTTGGTGCTCCTGTGACAGGCCAAGGGCTAGCGTGTCTTCTTCTCCAGTATACAATATTGCAGCCATATGGGGTTTATTATATGGTTATTTATTATTTTAATATATGGAGTTCTAGGTGTCTGGTGTGCATGTGGGTATGGTCCACTTTGCACTGGGAAAACTAGGACAGAAATATTTCCGGAGCTCATGTTGTTAAGAAGGTGTATTCAGATATACCTGCTGGATTTAATCCTAGGCAGAGGCTGGTCATTAATTAAAAATTAGATGTTTGGGTTTGTTTAAACTGGCAGCATGTTCCAAAACCAGTTTTAAAATTTGGAGTGTGTTGACAAAGAAAGTGTATTTGTTTCACTTAATAATTCATAGAAGGCTGAATGATATTTCAGGTGAATTTTGCAATTAAATTGATCTTTAGACAGAGGAGCAAGATACAAAAGTTTATTTCAGAGTCTTTTGCTTTCTTTTTTGGAAAGTAAGACCTTCAGGAGGGATTTCTAATAAACTCGCCTTGTCAGTAGCATTTGCAGTGTCGCTGTTGGTAGGTAGTACAGTTTTGCCATAATTATGCTTCTGCAGCCTTCATGGAAGTAAGAACTGTTCCTTTCCAAGCAACAAAACCTTATGCTTCCACTGGTGTTTCTGATGTGTGTCTGTAAATTTAGCTATAGGAGGTTCCTATTGAGCATAGGCGTAAGAGTGCAGACTATATGTGTGTGTTTTGTACAGCCAGACTGTGGAGGTTAATTTCTGGACAAGGTAGCATCTGTGATGAGAACAGAGACAGCACTGTGCTTGTGCTGAATTTCGAAGAAAAAGATCCAGTGACACCAGGTGTGTGAAGGAGTGACAGTAGTTAGTAGCAGCAATTGCCAGTAATTAATTATTCCATGTGCTCTGTTAGCTTTATTTCCTTAGCAGGTGCAGCTCAAATGCAACTGCAGTATCTGGTATTTCATACCTTCAGTCCCTCTAATACTTCTTCTGCCTCTCAGCGGATACTAAAAAATTTGGCAGCATAGGTCTCCCAGATGAGCAATTTCTACAGAATGTGTGAAAGGAAGCCAGGTAGAACAGAACTCTCAACCTGGACACCAGAGACTTTGTGGCATTGCTTACCTCAGGCTGGAAATTGATGCAGGAAATAGGGCCTTCATGGTTTTGCTGCTTGCGGAGCTACTGGTCCAGTTTTCAATAGTTATTTAATACTTGTACCCCAGCACCCCTCTATCTGGAATGAGAGTAGTCAATCCAAGGCAGCTTTAATCTATATTTTGTATTATAAAGAGAGATTTTCTGGAAAATATTTGTTATTCAACAACAGTTCTTTGGTTGCGAAACAAATGAAATTGAAAGTATATTTAAATTGTTATATTATTTTGAAATTGCTAGAAAAATACTTAATAATCTTTGGTATGCTCCACACTTGCAATAGAATTATTGAAAAACTTCACAATTTAGGAGGTTTTATCAATATTCAGGCAACAGAGCAGAGAACTACACTTCTACACTAAAGGAATGCTCTTTATTTTGAGCTTTGCATACTTCTACTGCTCCTGAAGAAAGAAATGGTCATTCTGTTTGGTCTAATAAATCATGGCCGTCATGTGACGGCAGTGCAAAAGTCTGCGAGTGTGGCACATGTCAGTTTATGTGGTCAAAGTTTACTTTATGAACGAACTGGCTGCATGGTTTTGCTTTTCTATATGCGCTGCTTGCGGACAAAAGCCGTATATTTTCAATAGATAACTCCTTGTGTTCAAAACGTTAGTTAAAAGAAATACGTTCTTTCATCCATATTTCCTACTTGCATCCAACTGTTTTGCCACCTACTTTGATCACAGTTTGAGTAAGATACCTTGATGTTAATTTAAAAATCGGTGTCAGTACTAACACAAAAACTACTTTAGGAACGTGTCCTTATTCTGCTGTGTCACATCAAGCAGCCTTTTTCAGGTAGGACGCATTCTGTGCATACATACGCAGCCTGTGGTTTCTGTGAAGTCCTCCTGAAAGGTTTCTAGTACTGAAAGTCCTGTGCCTGTTGATGGAACAGGTTGATCAGTGAGGGAGAACTGCAGTTTCTCTAACTGCTGTAACAGAATGGGTTCATTTTTGTGCTGGAGGAACCATCTCCAAATACAAGTAGGTAACTCAGTCTCAGGATTTATTTTGGTTTTGGTCTTTGCTCTCCTTGAGAGTGCAAGTAGGGCGCTGTTTTATAGTAGTGGATTTTATAATGTGGCAACCACTAGTTTTTATAATTTTTTTAAATACAAACTGCTTTACGGTTGCCTTATGGAAACTTCCTTCAATCGCTACACTCCCTGTCTGCATTCACTCCAATGATTAGAGCTGTAGGGTTCCAGATTGTATCAATAATTGCCAGGTTTTGAAGGTAAACCTGGACAACTTCCCATATGTGTGCTGACATATGGGAAGGGAAAAAGTCATATTGAAAACTGTCAACTAATTGTAGGGAAAGTTTAATTTTACGTTATAAGAGGTCGTTCTTACTGCATTTTCCACTTACAGGGGTTTATCCTCAATGGTGCCAGTGCATCAAAACAGAAACTGGCACCAAAGTAAGTTATTGAAATAAGTGGGACTGCACCCTTAGGTAAAGTTAACATGCACAGCTGATCAGAGATCAAGATGATAGTAACGTTAATGCTAGGAATTGAGTAAGTAAACACTATTACTTATGCATGAGTTTTGTTCCCTTTAGATTTAAACACATATTCTTTGAAAATGTGGATAACTGGAAATAGGATGGGAAACACTCTCTGTGACTTTGGGTAGGCACCACATAGAGCGCTGGGTTGGTTTCCTGCCGCGTCCCGTAAGTTAGTGGGTCAAAGCCATGCACAGCTGAAATGAAGGCCTCGAGCTGAGGATCACCAGTGAGGACTGCTAGCCCTGGCTTGTATCCGAGCCCAGAGCCCAGTGGGACACTGCTGTAGAGATCATCACTAACTGCATTTAAGGCTGTGTTGACTGTTGTGTCCAAGACCGGGGTTTTGTTTTGATTTTTTTGACTGTAGTATTAGGTAATGTTACAGGGCATGGTTGGAGAGTGCTGAGGAAGGAAAGCCTCAGACTTGAATGATTTGTATTTCAGCTTCTTGAATACTCTTAGTTGTTTTGTAGGAAATTGGGTAACTTTTTTTGCTAACCTGGCTGTATTTTGTCTTTGTGGTTTTAGAAGGCAAATGCTTTTATAACAGCGTTAGGCGAGACTGTAATAAGTATCAATATTGACTGCACCTATATCTTAAATGTTTACATAAATTTTGAATTCTGATGGTGCTACTGAACCAAATGATTTGTTTTTCAAGACCAATAATTTGTCTTTCAAGCTGTTACTTCAGGGAGATGAAAATGGCTTATCTATGGCTTAAGATGTTTCTGTTGATGTTTCTGTGGCTTTCTTCACACCAGAAGTCTAGAGAAGACTGGGAAAAATAAATGATTCTTCAGAAGTGTTGAACCCTTTTAGCTGAGATTTTAGGATCTGATAGACCAGGCTTACAACAATGAATAACTTTATTTACTTCCATTGACAGTGTAGTTGAGTAAACACACCCACGTAAGTAAATCTTTGTAGAGCAGGGCCTTTAACTTTGTTTTGGAGAAACTTTCAGGAGAATTTTGTGCCATTAATCATACATTTAAACTCAGTCTTCATATTGGAAGAGTTTGATTTAGTGGGGTTCGTTTCCTTTGTTTGCACATGCCCAAAGCACTTTCTAATCTTGCCAAACTGAGGCAGTAATAGTGTCTTATTCATGATGTGAATGTTGAAGTATAAATGCAGTCAGGTCTCAGGTGTGCTCACCAGGACCGGCAGCCCTGTAGCAAAGAAGGGTCGGAGTGGAGGATGGTGCTCACGTTCCAGGTGTTTGCCCATAGTTCGGGCAAACATTTTGATAGTGCATGCAAACTTCAGCTTCAGGAATAGAATACAGTATCTGGGCTAAAGGTTTTGAAATTTTCAACCCTTCTTAATGCCCTCACAGTTGTAAGAAAAGGCAGTGCTTGTGCGAGGTATTTAAAGAGTAATTAGAGGGTGCTATGGATCTCTTGTGTATTGCAGTTGTATAGCATTATAACTGTTTTGGCAGTCAGCCAGGAAAGGAAGACTTAAAACAAATTAATAGTGAACAATCCAGTTTTAATAAGTTATGTTAAGTATGGTTAGATAACAACATTAATATTTATGCTTAAAATATGACAAAGAAAAAACAGGTCTCAGTTGTTATGTGTATCTTCTTGCTTTTCAAAAAGATTTTATTGGAAACTGAAACAATGTCTGACACTTGTAACCACAGATGAGTAGAAGAAAAACCCTCCAAAGTCGTTCTCTTTCTTTACATACTCTTTCTGTTTCTAGTTAATTTTTCTAGCTTGTTCAACATAAATACTCTTTTGCCAGTAATAGTACCCCAAAGTCCAGAAGCTAAAAGACTGCACCAAGAATAGCATGGCCACAGGCTTTCCTGGTTCTTAGGCTCCCTTCCTGAGCATCCAGTATTGCCCAGCATCTCAGATGGTGGGGACCCATAGTGAACCTCTGGTCTGACTCAGAGGCATTTGGGCTTGATAGACTTCTGGTCTGATTCAGAGCAACTGGCCTTTCAAATAGGCTTAACTTAACTATGCCTCACAGGTGAACAACATTTTTAAGGTTTTGGTCAAAGTATGCTGCACTGAAAAATGAATATAGAATTAACGTCTAGAAAATACTCTTGTTTTCAAAGTACACGTTTATCTGAAACTAGCATTTGTTTATCAAATTTAGGAAAGAAAACATTATCAAAGCTGATGTTGACGGGGGAAATTTGAAAATAAATATAAAAGTTCTGTATTTCATTGTAAAGTGTTTAAAACAAATAGTGAGTTTAGTCATACATCTTTTTAATTCTCTTGTATCCCCTTTCTTTGCCTTGGTTTTGCTCTGTTTTTCCGGAGGTCTGCAGTTCGAGACTAAAACCTTGCCTTACTGATTACCAAGCAGAGGTCTTCGGGAGCAAATTAACAGAAAAACTGTGTAGTGCTTCAGTTAGAAGTTGAACCAGGTTAGTCTGTGAGAAACAGAGAATTGAGTGTGACATTTTGGCCTGAAATTTCTGTAAAACAGTGGTCTTCAAGCATCTTAAAAATTAAAAATCTGCACCAAACCTTGTCGCAAAGTTCTGATTTTAGAAATCTGTAAAGACATAGCATTGATATTCATGTGAGGAGTAAGCAAGTGTGAGATGAATTGGGAGGAAAGTTTATGGTGATAAAAGAAGTGGTTTGTGACCTTGTTCCTCTAACTTGTTGAACTGAAAGCAGAATGTGCCAGCAGAACACTATGACTTCTGGTGTTCTGTTGATACCTAGTATTTAGCATTTGTGACTAGCTCTGATTGCAGTGTTCAGTTGAGACACTACACATTTCCTTGGAACTGTGAACTTATAGTGATGTTCTGATGAAGCTGCGAACATACGTAGTAATGCACGTTATGAACTTGTAGGTAACTTCTCTTAATAGAAAATCTTGAAATACTTCAGGGACAGGTGAGCCTGAAAATACAGATTTTTTTTTTTTTTTTTTCTTTCTTTTTCCGAATGCAAATTTCTACAAGGCTTAAATAAGTTCTGCAAGGCAAAGACCCTTCTGTACTTTGTGTGACTAGCCTGGGTGAGTTGTGTATCATTCTTAGAAGAAGACTGTCCCTTACTGAATGAGGATGGAAGACTTATGTTTTACTTGATGGTTTGGGGGTTTTTATCCTAAATTTGAACAGTGCTTCCCTTTGATGCACGTGTTCATTAACTAAAGCCTACTGAAAGAGCAGTTGTTATGTGTCAGAAGTCCATCTAGGCAAATATCTGACATCTTGATTCTTTTTCCTTTTTTTTTTTTTAATCCACTCCATTCAGGATAAGTTCTTAATGTCTCAAGTAAAAGTTTTTGGAAGTTTAGTTAGAGGGAAATTTTCAGAATGAGGTATCTGAGCAACAGATGGCACATCTGATTCTGCCTGTTCTAAATTAGAAGTATTCAGGTTTTCTTCCAGCAGTAATATCTTAAAATGTAAATGTGCTCTCTGGCTTCTGAGACATGATATATGGGATTTTGGCCAAAGTATGTTCTTTGGTTTTGGTTTTTTGGGATTCCCCCTGCTATATATTCTAGGATAGAAGATGCATTAATAGAATGACAAAGTCCTGAAAGCAAAGAGAGGGATGGGTTTGTTTAGCAGATACTGATGTTAAATATTTGTCTAAAGGATAATTAAAGGTTATAATAGTGTTGGCCAGATCAGCTCAACTATACCTAACTGAAAAACATGCATTCTAGAGAGAAAAAGAGTGTATTAGTCTCACAGTGGACAGCCATGTTTAATTCTGTTTTCATAGTAGTTAAATATTCTATCCAGGAACACTTAAAGCATAGTGCAAAATACTATTCCTTTTGAAAACAATTACCTATGAAGGAAAGAGAAGGGAAAACAAGGATAATTCCTGAGATGTTGCCACTAGACAGTTGGGAAAATTTTCCTGAGTAACTTGTTTTCTCAAGCCTGAAAAGTAGGTATCGTATTAACGTTCTGTAGTTGGTGGAAGAAAAGGGTTATGTGTTTTTGTTCGGTGGGGTTTTAGGGGTTTTTTTAAGTTTCTTGTTGTTCTGTGGTTTTAAACGAGTGAGCAAAATGCAAGTACAAAATTCTCAACTTCAGAAGACACTAAATGCTGACTGTATGGGTTCAGTGGCTAAGATGCAATAGTAGTGGGGTACTTTTTTTTTTACGTTCAAGCAGAATTCTGTTCTGTATTTTAAGTACAGTTATACACTTAAAACACAATTCATAAATCATAGTGATTGAGGTTATTTAAAGTGATAAGCTTTCAAAATACCTTGCTGAATAATTACATATTATGTAATTTGCTAAAGATACCAATCTTTTTCGTTTTAGGAAATATTTCTTAGCTTGTACACTGTAGAAACCGTGGAACTGATTGATTCAGGCTATCATGATGTACGTAAAATGAGACAAGTGTTAGTTTATAGATGAAAAATTATTTCCCTGGAAACGTTTGACTTGTTCATGCATAGTAGGTGTATTTAAATATTCTGGAATTAATTTGCATTGGTTATTAAATCTAGGCCTCTTTGATTACCTCCCCTTCCCATTAGTTTAGGTCTGACATACCGTCAGAATACTATTTAAATTTGGTGCATAGATGGTGAAATCATAGCTAAGTTAATACAATGTGACTTACATTAACGAGCATGACACCTTGATTTTATATGAGTATTTTAAATTAATATTTTACCTCAGATTTACACTTATGCATCTTCATTCTTTTCCCAAAGAGGTTGAGCCTTACTAGTCAGTAAAATATATATTGACTCTAACTACATATTAGGTTTACACTAATCCTGTCAGCTTTTTGCTAAGGGCATGGATTTTCTGTGTGTGTATTTAATATAATAATGAAGTGTCTTAATAATTCTTTTAGGCTATATATATAATTATTTAAGCAATGAAAGTGCAATTTCTATGCAAGACATTTTTTTCTTCCTAGATTGTGTTCAGTGACATTTGAACGGAAAATCTGATTGAAATTCATATAAATAACCAGCGTTACATTTTAAAGTATGGGTTAATGTGTTGCTTCTTAGATAAGGATATAGAAGGTAATAATTCTAAGTGCAAACCACATTTTGTTTTAAATCTGGTAGATTTATTTACAGAAGGGAATGTTAGCTTTAGTTTGTGAATAATTTTTGGTCACCAAAACCTCTAAGACATTAGAGTGGATAGATCTCATACTTCCAAGTTGTTGTTTTCTTTGAAAATATAAACAAAAATCTTCTACTGTCATTTAACCTTATCTTCCCTAAATGTTTCTAAGATTCTAGTGAACCAGTATGTAAATAACATTGAGGGGGAGATTTTTTTTACACTTGCAACAGCTTATGTTACGTTAGATATTTAGGTACGCAAATTCTGATTTCAGGTGGTTATGAATGAGCTCTGCCAGTTTGGTGATTTGAATTTGTTTAAAATTTTGGTGGCTAACAACATAATTTGAATATTTTTTTAAATTCAGTATAGGTTATCTAAACAGTAAATCTGTGTCTTAATAGAAATTACCATTTAAAAAAATTCTTTCTTTGTCCACTTTGAATAATAAAAACAAAATGCCATTAGAAGGGTAACTTATTATTATAACTACATATGACGTCAATTAGCGTATGACTTAATTCGGCTGCATAGGTCTGTTACATTTTATTTTTGCTGTTATACAAATAGTTAGGAGTGGGCACTGGTTACTGCATTGTGTAGTACAGCAGAGCCAGGTAATTCATGTGTCGGAATCAAGTCATATTTAGGTCAACAGAGTAACTGCAAAAACTACTGAGCCAGTGGACTGCTCACAGCCTTAGACATTCTTGAGGAAACCCTGACTGCTCTGATGGAGAATTGGAAAGTTTGCAAGTGTTACTGCTGCAGGATTTCTACAGCTTGGAAACCATGCCAGTAAAGTGGTGCTTCTCTTAAAGTATTTCCTAGATATGATGCATTTTTACTTTTCCCCCGAGTTCCCCTGAAACTGAAAAGCCGAAGCAGATGCAGATAGTACAGTTTTACAGTCAGAATATCTGAATGGGGTCATTCTCTTTAAAAACATTGCCATGTAAAATAACTTCACAAGCTCTAAACTGAACTGGAAATTAGACTTTTTTCCTTTTTAAAAGGTTTGTTTCAGGGTGGCTGGTTTGTTTCTTTGGGGGTTTTTTGGCTAATTAGGAACTGGAAAATCTGAACCTGTTTTTATTCACAGATATGTTAGTGTTGCTATTCTATGATGTGATCCTTTTTCACACTGAAGTCAAGTGCAAAATTCCCCTTGACTTCAGGGAGAGCTGGATTAGCTTTACACAAAAGGACCAAATTGTCCTCTGGGATAAGTGGAGGCAACTCTATTGAAGTAGACTTCATTAGAGTATAAAATGAAGACAAAAAAGTGTTGCCTGCCTTTACAGGCGGTGAAATTGGATCTGTTAACTCAAACAGTTATGTTAATTTAGGAGTTGAATCAAAGATTTTTTCCTTTTTTCAATTAGGCAGTACAGTTATATTAGTTCACTGCATTGAGCAGTGAATCAGATGTGCCGCTTAGGCTTGACTACAAATATTTTACAGAAGCTAGAATCTCTTTATGAACTCTTTGTCTATGTGGCGTAACAATTATGATGAGAAAACAAGAACTTGGTAAACTGTCAGCAAACTTTTGAGCAGTTTATCCTTAAGTAGATGCAAGGAATCTATTTAAATCTAATAGGCTTCCTGTGATAAGTTGTGTGAGGTTTGGGGGGCCTTGTTTGTATTTTCAGCCTCAGGCTGGCATCCTGAGTGGCTTCCTGTAGTCTTGGTGAGGTGTGAAGAGGGTAATTCATTTACACCAAAAATTGGACTGGATGTTATCCCACGTGTTTGCTGGTAGTGTCTGGAGTAATCCCATTGACTTCTAACGTAGGCTGTAGTGCCTTTGGCATCTTTTATTAATGCTTTACACAATGGTATCTGTATTCTGTACACAAATTATGAAGAAATAATATTTGAAAAATGAACTCATAGTGCTTACTAATGTAATACTCTGCTACATGTCTTGTAAAATGTATCATTTGCACTCCTGATATCACATTTTTCTTCCAGTGCTTCTGGTATCTGTTGGGATCATGAATTAATTCAACTGTCTGTGTGATTATTTTGACCTAAGCACTGTATGGCTTTCTTGTACTTTCTCTTTGAAGTTTCACAAAGGGAAGGGGGATGGGAATACTGTAATCTCCTTAGAATAATTTGAGAATGAGCCCTTAAATGCTGCCCTGCATTTCTTTATTAACATTTCATAGATGAAATAAAATCCCCTCCCTAGGAAGCTTCACAGAGCTCTTAGCTGTTTAGCATACATAGCTCTGCAAAAAAACCCTCCACAAATAACTGTTGCTGCAATATTTAGCTAGTGTTAAGGGGTTAAGTAGTAAACTGAAATTCTCTGAAACACTTGAGGTGCTAAATTTACAAAACAAGACATAAGAGCTGTTTTAAGATTAGTCATAGTTAGGAAGCTTATTGAACCACCGGCATCTTCCTGGACACATCCTGTACTTTTGTGTCTTCAGCTAGCTTCATCTATTCACGGTCCTAACTGCTTTTTGGTTTTTAGAAAGTCTTGCTGCAACTTCTTTGTGACTAAGGCACATTGTCAATCAGTCCAGTCCTCCCCATGCCAGCCAACTGTCCCCTTAATGCAGCAATTCACTTGGATGAATAGTGCTCATACTTTAAGGAGACAATTGCCTACTAAAGAGAGTGCCAAGTTGATTTAACTTTGTACGAGTGTGAAAGAGTTTTTAAATAGGTGCTGTCAACTAGCATTGGCCCAGAGCATCAGCTGCTTGAAAATTGTTATAATCTGATTTGGATTATGTCAAAATTTGTTTAAAATATTTTAGTCAATCACTGGGCTGCAGAGAGCATTAGTACCCCAGAAGTGGTTGTCAGACAATCATCCGTGGTCTATCAGAACTATAGCAGACGTGTCCTGGCCAAATGTACAACACTGCTTTTAAAATGGGACTCCTTTTTGGCAGTACATCGCTAAATGAGTGAAAGAATACAGGATTCATATTGTAATCTGCTCTTTCAGTTCCATTTAATGCCACAGCATGTGTTTGAAACACTTAGTTGGATGTATAATACAGTGTAAAACCACAACTGTAGTATGTCATTACTCTAGGACTTACAGAGCTGAGCTACCATTTAGCCAAGCCAGCTACTGGATTATCCATTACCTGGAAATGTTTAAAAGTGGACAGAATTTATGAAAATTGCATCGCTCTTTGCTGGCCAAAATTTTTTAGATGCAGTTTTAGTGGAGTTTGAAAGGATGCTTCCCTTCTAGGTACACCATTGCTTGAGGGCAGAGGGTTTAGTGCTGTCCTTCCTTTCATTCCTGAGAGTGTAAGGATTGACCTTTTCCAAGCACAGTTAGGGGCTTGATATTTCTTCACTGCACTTCTGAAGAGAAGAGAGAAGGTGAAAGAAGTTAAGGAAAAAACATGGAGAAGATGCTCCCTGAAATTCCTGATGTTTCTGTTTCAGGGAAGCCAGGAAATCTGAGAAAAGGAGCTATTTCTGTCAAGAGCCTGACAAAATATGAGTGTTATCGTAGAAGTGTAGAAAGGATGCTGTTAACAAAATATTAAATTTAAAGGAGAGAAAGTTTCTTACAGGCATGGTGGTAAGTAGTGAGTATATTTGGGGGCGGGGAGGAGGGTGTTTTCCTTGCTTCTCTGAGGTCATTAGGCCGTTACAGCTGCAACAACATTGCTACTAGCTTACATACATTTGTGCAGAAAAAAGAAGCATTGTTATTTCAGTGCCTGGCTGGAATCAGTAGTTTGTTAAACAGTGCTGTGAGATTGTTAGTTGTTTTAGGGACATCTCCATTAGTAGTTGTGCAACTATTAGTAAGTGTATTGTGAACATCAAAAGAAAAAAAACCAAGAAAAAAAGAAAAAAAAACCAAAAGGAAAGCTTAGCTTGGAGAAGATGAAGAATAGGAGNGAGAAGATGAAGAATAGGAGCTAGAATAATTTCCAAATAGGAAAGACGATAAGTTGATTTGGAGCTGTCAGCATGGCATGGAGAGGAAGTCATGCTTAACCATTTCGTGTGATGAGATAAATGGCTGGGCAGATGAGAGCAGAGCAGAGCAGTGAACATAGTTTATCTTGACTTCAGTGAGGCTTTCTGCAAGTAGCATCCTCATAAACCGATGAAGTACATGCCAGGTGAGTGAACAGCAGTGGCACGTAGTGAGGAGTGGTACAAAAGCTGGTGGCCAGTCACTAGCAGTGTACCCTAGGGCTCAGTATCAGAGCCAGTCCTCCTTACACCTTCGTTACTGACCTGGGGGTCACACGGAGGTGCACCCGCAGCAAGCTTGCAGGAGAGGTGGTTGATAGACCAAAGAGGGTTGTGCTGACATCCAGAGGGACCTTGGCAGACTGAAGGAGTTGTCTGATGGGAACCTCAGGAAATTGAGTAAAGGGAAATTGCAATGATCCAGGGGAGGAACAACCCCAGGTTCCAGTACATGGTAGTGTCCGACCAGCTGAAAAGAAACTGCAGACAAGAACCCGCAGGGTCTGGTGGGAAAGATCTGTGTGAGCCATCAACGTGCACTTGCAACAGAGATGGCCAGAAGTGTTCTGGATGCATTAGGAAAAGTTACCAGCAGATCAAGGTGGTGATCCTTTCCCCCTGCTCAACACTGGTAAGGCCACACTTGGAGTGCTGTGTCTGCTTCTGGGCTCCCCACTTCACCAGAGACATGGACATAGTGGAAAGAGTCCAACAAAGGGCCCCCAAGATGACTAAGGGTCTGGAGGATTTCTCTAATAAGGAGAAGCTGAGAGAGCTGGGATTGCTCAGCCTGGAGAAGAGAATGCTCAGGGGCACCTTATGTGTATAAAAAACCTAATGGGGTGGAGTAAAGAGGACAGAGCCAGGCTCTTCTTGGTAGTGTCCACTGACAGGACAAGGTAATGGGCACAAACTATAGTATAAAAGTTCCATTTAAACATCAGGAAAAAAATGACGGGTTTTTTATGGTAAGGGTGATAGATCACTGGAACAGGTGGTTCAAAAATGTTGTGGAGTCTCCATCCTTGGCAACAGCTCAAAACCCAGCTGGACGCAGCCCTGAGCAACTTGCTGTCATTGACATACTTTGAGCAGGGGGGTTGGGGTAGGCATCCTCCAGATGTCCCTTCCAGTTTCAGCTGTTCTATGATTTTCATTAAAGGATTTAAGAGGGCCAAATCAGTAAGCGTGGCAGTTGAAATGAAACAAAATACAGGTGTTGAAAGGCAGAATATTTTTATTTGTTTTGGCAGACAAGTTTGTTTCTTTGTTTGTTTCTCCCAGCTTTCTTATGACAGCTTGGAAAAAGAGGAGAGAACTCTTTGCAACTGCATTGTTCTCTTGGGTGTCTTAGCTTTCTGCTATTAATATCAAGGCTGTGTATGGCTTTATTGTCAGCTGTGTCCTCTCACTCCTGCAGCAACAGTAGTGGAGCTACTGTTAACTTTCCTGCTGCCTGGAAGACTGAACAGCACCAGAGGCTTTTAAGTCAAGTGTATTCATCTCATATTTTTGGAAAGGTGTTTTTTCAACCTCGGGAATAGGGTAATTTTTTTTCTTCTTAATGCTGTAAAAACTTAGGATGTGGACACTGTACTTGCTCCAATGGTCTTTTTACTGTTTTTTTCTTGATAATGTGGGATTTTTTGGTTTTCTCTCTACAGTTGACTTAAACATATTGAATTGGTGAATCCATGCTGTTCTTCTGTTGTTATTAGAATGACAAGCTTCTGTTAGACTGATGCAAAATACAGAGGTGAAAAAGGAGTCGAAACAGTAGCATATGGATTTAAATACAGTTATGTTTAGCCTTAATATCCTGCCAGTAGAAATATGGTGGCAATGAAACCTAGCATTTGAGCTTGCACCACAGAAAAGCACTTCATCAGTTTGTAAGATGGGACTCATTTTCAACTCTTTGTCTTTGGACTTGTGAGTTAAAAGAGATGAAAGTCGGCACTATGCTGAAGAAAAATTGGATGAATTTAAACCTGAAACTTAGATAGCACTTAGAAACTTTGTGATATAAAACTGCAACTTCACACAATTGGTGAGGCTAAAAATACTTGTGTATTTTGTTTTAGTTCATGTCTCAAGTTGCCTGCTTATTGGTTGTAATTTCCACAGAAGTTCTCGATTCCAGAAAGATGTTAAAAGTTTTACTTCTCTTTGAATGCTGTCTCATTTGCAAATGAATAACTGTGTCTTCACAAGCTCATTTGTGCTTTGTGGTAATTAGGACAGCTATTACATAGTTGAATGGCTACTGCTGCACAGGAGCATATATTTATGGAACTATTATTAACAGACTGGAAAGATAAGAGAAGGGTTTTTGATACAAGTAAATGTTTGTAGTATTACTGTTACAGTAAATCTTCGCCATGTACTGATCTTGCTAAGGATAGTGCTTAAACCTTCTATGGAAAAATTGAAAACCACTTTCATGTCTTTAGAGAGGCTTGCTTTTGCACTTAGAAGTAGAGCTTTCCAAACAACAAGTGACAAGGGTCATTGCACTGTAAACAGTAAGCACAAATGCAACATCTAGCTAAGATATAAATGAATTTATGTGTGATCTATAGTGTCCTAATCTGTATGTGACAGTGATTTGATTTTATTTTTTAAAAAAGGCTTCGGGAGACATCTGGGAAACTACAGCTCACTAAGCCTGACACCTGTTTCAAGTAAATCGGTCAAAATAATAATAATAATGAATATAATGTGGATAAACATGATGTATTGAGGAAGAGGTAAGAGCCTGCCATGAAGGGATGTCACGTATTGCAAACTCACTGGAGGTTTTTTGAAGGCAAGCACATGAATAAGTAAGATCTGACAGAAGTAGTTTACTTGGGTGTCCAACAATCATTTGACAAGGGCCCCTGCCAAAAAATGTTGAAGAAGCTAAGCCTCCACAGGATAGGGGGAAAGGATTTTATCTGGTTAAATTAATGACTAAAATATTAGAGGAAGAGTTGGAGTAAATAGAGTAGAGAGGGGCTCCAGGTAACAATTCTCCAGGGTTATGTTAATGGAGCATTTTCAAATTAATAAGGTATATGGAAGAAAAGTGAGCTCACAGTCTTTACTGATAGGTAGCAGACGCAGAGGCAGACCCTAGCATTACACAGGGCCTTGACATTTTTCAGCGACCAGGTGTTAAAATGGCAGATGGAATTTCCCATTAATTCCTTCATGTGTTGTGTTTGGAGGTGAGGAGGAACAAGCTTGCCTTCTCATGTAAAAAGGTGAGCTCAAAGCTGACTATTGCCACTAGAAATGGTTAGGAAAGAAAGGGAGAATAACGATTATACCATTCAAAAAACGAATTTTAAAAAATTTAATCCTCTTATGCAGTTCTGCCCTGCTTACCCCTATCCCTGTCATCACCTCAGAAAGAATGTAGTTGAAGTTTTAAGGAAGAGAAAATCTGAAATATGGAACAATTTCTGTAAGAGGAGCAGCATGAATTTGTTACGGTAGAAAAGGTGACCAAATAATGGTGTGACAGAATCCTGTAAAGTGTTGAGCTGCCAATAGGACAAAAATAGGGAGTGTTTATTCACTGTCTTTTTTTAGTGCACACACACGAAGAGGTATCTAATGAAAATTGCAGCTGATGAATTGAAAACAGACAAAAGGAGGTGGTTCTCAACAGAATGTGTAATTAAACTATAGAATTTCTTGCCTCAGGAATTTAAGAAGTCTAAACATTACATCACTGTAGAGGGAAACGGCTGTTTTGTGGAAGAATCATTAAATACCTACCTATTCTTGTTCAGGAAATCCTGCTTCTGCAAACTGTTGGGGGAATCAAGAAATATTCTGAGGAAGCATCGCTATATATTTATTGTATTCTTACATGCTTCTCTTGGTATCTATTATTGGCTGCTCTTAGTGAGAGGATATTTGAATGGACATGGACCTTTGTATCTTGCTTGGTACAGCCATTACTTTGTTTCAAAGCCTGCCCCTTTTTTATTTTTATTTTCTGTTACTGATTTTCCAGATTCCTTTCTAGCAGTAGAACTCAAAACTTTGGCCCATACTGGGGTGCTAGGATATTTAAGGGGTGTTTTAGGGCCACTGGTTGTGTATTCTTTTTTTTGCAAGACCTTGTGTGTGCCACCAAAATACAAAATCTCAGAAGTATAAAATCTGATTGTGTTCAGACGAGGGACGGGACTGCAGGTATGTGTCAGTCAATGGCTTAATTTCGTAAGGCTTTATCCTCTTACTGATGCATAGTACATTTTGGTCATGTCATGGATGTTCTAAGGAAGAGGTGTTTTTGAGTGCGTACGGGTCGAACAAATGCGTGGTCTGGGCTGACTGTGGGCAGATTATTTCTGTTCTCCCTTCAGACTCCTTTGCAGTGATTCTGTATTGCACTTTCCTCCCCCAGACATGCTTATTAATAAAAATATACTTTTGTGTCTCTAATGACTATTGAAATAATCAAGACCTGTCTACTTGTAAATCAAGAAGTAACATTGTGTTGGACAGCAGTATTCCATTTGAGAATATTCACACTATTTGAAACAAGAGGCTGCAATTTTATATAGCTGCGCTGTTCCTTTTGTGAAGGTGGCTACTCTGCTAATCACAGGTTTTAACTGTTTGGTTCAATCATAATAGATTATTTTGATTAGTGGTATACTACGTCACTGATTCTTGAATCCTTAGTTCCTGCTCTCTGTAGAAACATTTTTGAAGTTTAGTCCGAGTTTAAGGAATTGGGAGACTTCATAAAATAGTGTCATCCAGTTACACATCATTTTAGGAAGATACGGGCTTCTTGATAGCTTTCTTTATGTGGTTGCATTATTTTAAAATAATTCTTTTATATTCAACAGATGTTGAGATTTGTACAAAAATGTGTGGGGTTTTGTTTGAAAGGTGTGCATATTTTTCCATGAACGGACCTCTACCTGCTTTGCAGGGGGAAAACAACGAGTTCTAATGTTTACATACGACTTAGGCTAATTCCAGTTGCTAATTTGAGGCAGTGCTGCTTCTCACCCCATTGAAAGACAACTCTTCTAGCCTAATTTTTTGATTCAGTGGTAGTTGATGACATGCTCTGCCACTTAAACTTGTGCATTAGCTGTCAGGAGATAAGTTGGTGAACACCAGCTTTGGCTGCCTGTACATGAGCTTGTTCTGTAGGCTCCCTTTATAGTCAGTGGAGAGAAATAAGCACTTTCACTGCATGATTCATCTCACCCCCAGATGGATGTCTAAATTTGGAAGATGAATTCCACCTGAAGTCCATTACCGAATATAAATGTCATTAGTTTAAACTAGGGAATTATTTTAAAAGGACACTAGCTTGACTGGAACAGCAATTCAGTATAAGTCTCTTGTTTTCTTTCACGAATTGCATTTCAGAGATTTAAAATCAGCACTTTGTAGCCTGTTTCATATTTTGTGTTGTTTGTAGCTGCTCTGCCTTTACAGCAGGTTTGAAACCTAACTAGTAGGATATATTCACGTTGCCTAATTTCTTTGTATCTATCTCTGCAAGGCTATCTGCTAGTCTTCTTGCCAACTGTTTAGATTTTTTGGGGTGAGGGGATGACAATAGGGACTGGCATAATGAGAAGAGCAGAGTGCATAACACAATTGTTTTTTAGCTCTAAACTTTCTGTTAAATGTTAGGAATTAAAATAGTTCAGTGTCCTTAAAAATCATTGCTCCCTTACAGGAGCCTTGTCTCTCCACTGGTTATACACAAAGTCTATGTGAGATGATCCAGCCTTCAAATTTTCCAGTCCAAAAGGTAGGCAGTGTAGATACCTTCCTTAATTTTAGTTTCTGTTTGTCCTGAACAGAGACTTGGAATGGCTGGTATCCTTTTAAAGTTCTTTTCATGCTCTGCCATGCTCACACACATAACCCCCCACTCCTTTTTTCCTTTTTCTAGGCCTTAATTCCTGTTTCTGGCAATCTCCTTTTCTCTTTCTTTCGTTTTGGGAAATCTGCTTTTTATGTAATGATTTGTGGCAACTTTTTCCTCTTGATCACGCTGATCAAGTCCTGCCATCAGACTCTATCCTAATACCTGAGTCAAAAATAAGAAATTATTACAATCCCATGCTATTGTACCACTTCTGTTTTTCTGTACTATTTATTATACTTACATTCAGTTACTTATCAGAGCTGGTAGAGTTTATCAAGTTTGTTGGATTTGTTTGGGGGGTTTTTTACATTGCAATGAGTATTTATTTAGTTCCTACCTCAACCTGAACATGCTAGAAAAGTAGTTTGGGATTACAAAATAACTCACAACAACACTTTAGGTTACATATATAATAGAAAACTGTATCCTTTGAACATTTTACTCCACCAGATACAACCGTGGTAGGTACAGGAGTTCCTCACTAGGAGCTTAGGGGAAATCACTGGTTGGAGACTTGGGACCAAAAGGTCATTGGGGTTCCTAAGTGTGAGAACTGGATGTTGTACAGATATTGTATGGACTCCTCACTTGTGCTGACTTGTACTAAGGATATAAAGCAGTTCTCAGCTCCCTTAACAAAAATAGCAAAAGTCAGAAGTAATAGCTATGAGAAGCTACAGACCGGTATGAAGACAGGTAAAATGCATCACCAGCCTTTAGCACTAGCAGAGAACTTATCAAATAGAAATTGTGAGGCACTCTTAGAAAAAAAATACATTCCCTGCAAGAGGGAACATAAAAAACCCCATTAGTCTCTACCAGTTGGGAGTGGCTGGCTCCCCATTCGTAGTCTGGCAGTTTAATGCTGGGTGTTGTATGAGCAGAAAATGCAAACCTGTCAGTTTGTGTGATAAGGAGCAATTGCTGACTTCTCCCTTTGATGTCAAGTAGGACTTTGCTTGGGGACAATATCCCTTCTTCACGTTGAGTTACAACCAGTGTTTGGTAGAAGTGAAGTTCTACTTACTGCTTCCCTGTAGACTGTTCCAAAGTTCCCCCCTTCTGTGTATGTCCCCTTTCTGACTGTGTATTTGGGGTTTAGTGCTGTATTGTGCAGATCTTACCTTAGAGCAGTCACCAGTGAACTATGCCACTCCTCTGGTGGCTGCAGGGACAGGTGCTTGCCTCTAATTCTGCTCAGTCTCAGTTATCACTCTGAGTATTATTCTTTGTGAATAGCAGTAGATTCTGGCAGTGAGCAGTCCACAAATTGCTCCAAACAGCAGAACCTGTTTTTCAGCAGATTTATTTTGTGTTTAGTCTAAAAGACAATGTTTAAAAATACACAAAATTGATTCTTAAAGCTAACCTGTGGAATGATAGTATTGCAATGCTTCCTGCTTGAAAGATGACATTTAGAAGTATTAAGATTATAAAACTGGTGAAGACTTAAGGAATTTTGGAAGTTTAGGAGATTTGAGCTTAGCTAAAAAATCCCATTTCTGCTGGATAGGGATGACATAAAACTTTCTCTCAGAAACAGCTTCATATTTGAACTTACGAGAAGTGAGAAATACAAGTTTTTACAAATATGTAAACCATCAGTAGAAGAAGAACCAAAACACTGAAATGAGTAAAAAAAATGATGTAAAAGGTCTTAAAATACCTCTTCCCCACCTTCCAGGAGACACATGGAACAAGACTCTTTCCTTTTTCTTGTTTTATAGGGACATGATAAAATATTTTAAATGTTTGTATTTTTTTATTTTGTTTATTGAAATCGTCAGTCAGAGCCTGTCACATCTGCAGCAAGATGTACATACTTAATCTTTTAATCATGCTGCATACTTTTGAAGATGAGCAGTTCTGTCATTGAAATGTTTCTATTAGTTCTTTCTGAATAGTGTTAATTTGTTGTTTCCTTATTACTCATAACTGAAATCCTTCTGACCTGTGACTAAAATTTAAATAACTCATGAAGGTTACTGAGGAATAAGTTCTTTGATGTGCATTCTTCTGCTGAATCCCTAACATCTTCCCTCCACCCTTCAATTTAACACTTAATTCAAGTGGAAATTGTCCTTCCTTCTGGCAATACTTCTGGAATTGAAAGAACATCGCTAAAAGCTCTGCTTACTGGTTAGGAACAAGAAAATTTGTTACTAAACAGCAGTTATTTAGCCTGAAGAGAATCCTTAAACATACACTGTGTACTCCTGAAAACAAGGTACAAGAGTGATTGAGAACAAAATAGCCAAGGCATTTTACTTACCTGTTTAGAAGAGCCTTGCCTGAACTGTTTGATAAAAACTGAAGCGTGTATTTGTGCTGTGGTGTACCCTTTTGTAAGTTAACAGTATTTACCTACATGAAATATGTCAAAACTATTTTCTATTGCTCGTTGATCATTAGTATTCTGTTTCTCTTTTAAAGATAATTTATAGCCCTCTAGTTGTTCCAGCATCTCTTCACTCTCCTTTTCACACCCTCCTCTCATCTATGATTGTTTCATTTGGTATCCTGTACCATGGCTAAAACTTATCAAAGTCAGCTGTTGTTTTCACTTTGCATATGTTCAGGGAGTAGTGACTGATGATGTGTTTTACATGCTGCTGGCTAGGTCACGCTTGGAAAATGCTAAATTAGAGGGAAGGCCCATTGACTAACATGGAAGATCTTTTAAAAAGAGAAACAGAAAACTGATGTAATCTCTAAAATATCCTTAGAAGACATTTGAAGACTTCAACCTTTTTTTTTTGAGCTGTATGTTGATAAAGCTCCCCATCACAGGAAATACTAAGATGGTTTCCCTTTGTTTCAGTCCATCAAATAAGAACACCCTCAGGAAAAGTTTGCCTTTGACATCTTTTTTAGAAATGTTTTTATGAACTATGTTTAAAGCCTTTTCAATGGTTTTAAGTGGTAGAGTAAAAATCAGCAGAAAGTAAGTCTAAACAAAAGCGAACAAGGAAAAAGAAGCAAAAATTATGTGGTTTTACATTACATATCATCATTGCAGGCTTGGTTCACCTGTTAAAAGTCACTCTAATTGCTAGTCTGGAGCTGGAAAGGGTTCAATATTTTGATCACTTAAGCAAATGAAACAACATGAATGTGAGGCAAGGTAGTATCCTTGTTTTGGAAAGCAAAGAATGAAGACTTTCTTAAATTTTCTTTTCAGTAGCAAGTTCATGAAATCACTAGTGAAATGCCCACATTTGGAACAAAACTTTTCTTTTGGAAACAGAGGACACACCTACTTTTCAGGAGCCAATCCTGCTCTAGGACATGTGGCTCTTACCTACCAGTAAGCCAGTCCTTCTCTCTGAAGACAAGAATGTTAGTGTTTTCCTTCTTCAGTGTGCTTGCTGAGGTGCAGCAGAAATGTCTTTGTCCTGCAGAAGTAGGTGAGCTTGAAAGGCAGAATTGCTGCATGGCTGAGGTCTATACACATTGCAAAACACAGTGCCAGGTGCTTGCAGGGCAGATGATGAACAGGGCAATGGAGTTATTGGAGATAATTGTAAGAAACACTGGGTAGGGTAATGGTGAGACTGAGAGTGTCCTCTTGTCTCTGTTTTCAGATAAGTGATAGACTTTTAAATTCTTTTTTTCCAAATTTGTCTCGCAGCTTCCAGATTGGAGTTACCTGGATTAACTGAGAGTCATGCCTGTTTAGTACAGAAAAATTATTATTGTACTTCTAGCAAGAAGGATATGTGTCATGCTTTCAGGATGTGGAAATTTCTGTTCCAGAGCAGTACTGAAAAAGACCTAAGAATCACAAGGCTGCTGTCAAAATAAATACTAGAGATCTCAAATGGGCCCAGGGAACATCATGATTTTCAGCTAGGTCATCAGTGAGGTCCTGTTCCTGGATCATGGAAATCCCCGGTAACTATACAGACAGGAGGAGGAATTAATTGAGAGCAGCCCTGCAAAGGACATAAAGATATTGGTGGATGAAAAATTGGGCATGAGATGACCATGTCTTGGGCAGAATCAGAAGAAGTGTGGGAGGTGATTGTGGGGGAGATGATTTTGCCCCTCTGCTCTGTTCTGGTAAGACCCCACCTGGAGGAGTTCTGCATCCAGCTCTGGGGCTCCAAACATAAGAGCAGTGTAGGAGCAGGTCCAGAGAAGGCCTCGAAGATGATCAGAGGGCTGGGACACCTCTCCTATGAGGACAGGCTGAGAGAGTTGGGATTGTTCGGTCTGGAGAAGAAATGGCTTCGGGAAGAGTTATTGTGGACTTTCAATATATACATTGATCTTGTAAGAAGCACAGAGAGAGACTTCTTATCAGGGCCTGTTGTGACAGCTCAAGGGGTAGCAGTTTTAAACTGAAAGACTGTAGCTTTATATTAGGTACAAATAAGAAATATTTCACCATGAGGGTGTTGAGACACTCAGATTGCTCAGAGTTTTGGATACCCCATCCCTGGAAATGTTCAAGGCTGGATTGCGTGATCAGTGAAAGATATCCCTGCTCATTGTCATGTGGGCTGGAACTAGATGATTTTTGAAGGTCCTTTCCAATCGAAAACATTCTGTGATTATATGAAAGAAGGATTAAGGAATATTCTCTACCTTGAATGCCATGTCTGTTCCTAGTGATCACTGTTATTGGAAGGTGCTGAAAAACCTGAGGGATCTTGGAGCAAATTAGGTGGTTGAGTGACTGGAAAGTCACTTGATAGACTGGAGTCTAGTGGGACTGCATCAGTCTTGCCAAAGGGGAGGTTTAAGAGAGCTGTGATCTTTCTTACTACAGAAACAGGGTAGTGGTAGGGCTCCAAGGCAAAGGTGCTTTCTGGATGTTGACATTAAATTCAAATGAGATGTGACACGTGTACTTTTAGTGGTTGCTGTGTTCAAAATTCAGGACTTGTTCAGAGTGTGGGTGAACAGTCACTTTGAATGGATTTGAGCATGTGTGTACGTTCAAGACCATAAAAGGAAAATTTAATTTAGGGCAGCCCTATGGCCTCTATTGTGCAAGATGCCTGACAAGCTAATTAAGATAATTTCTCTTGGTCTTCTTGCCTATGAACACTTTTATATCTGTCAGTATAGAAACAATAGAACAGCAGTAATGATAGCTATTAGGGTAATAATTCTTGTTTAGTTAAAACATTATCCAGCTCTTTCCTTTTAGTAAGGGTGTTATTTAGCAGGTGTCATCTTACTTTTTCTTGTTTAATTTTGAATTTCTTTACGATTTAATTGTACTTTTCACTTTTTTTTATGTACAAAGGAAAAACACAAGCTATTGGCTCATGAAGAACAATGTACATGTGTGTAATTGTTTATACATACTTTCACTTTTTGTTTTAGTCAAAAGGTTGATACTTTCCAGCTGGCTTCTTGAGATTCCTGTTGTTCAGCAAAGAGCTAATTGTTAAAGGAGGGCTGGGTATATGGTCCTTGAATGAATGACCTGCAACATTTTGTCAGTAATTGGACTTAAATGCTTTAATTACTGATTTTTCTTAACATGGTAATTATGTCAATTGTATTAGCATAAAGTAACACTGAGAATAAAGGATAATTTACTTTCAACTTAGGGTGACATTTGGCAAAGAATAGATGGGAAAATTCATGTCTGCAAAGCAGGAATGTGCAAATGTAAAGGAGCAGTATATCACACACAGCAAATAAATAATGTCTTAAGGTCCATGAGGTTCCCTCTCAGTGATCCTGTGCTGTAATTTGGGTGGGTATAGTAGTCATTTATTATAGGGTCTTATGTTGATTCATCTCTTGTAAGTTTCTGCAGCTGTTCCTTCCCTCTATATTTCTGAGTTGACTAATGAAGTTGCAAGAGAATTCTTCCTGACATTGAATTCCTCTGCCATCTTAAAATATGCCCAGTTGAGAAGATGAAAATGATTCATAAGAATTTCAGTATCTCTGAGTTTCTGGGAGCTTGCAAATGTTGTAGTCCATTTTTCATATGTAGTTCATAGTTGATCATTGAAAGAAATTTATACTAAAATTATCAGAACAAAAATGCTGCAATTTGTTCTTCTACCATGTAAGTTTTGGTCACTTTTTCTGTAAGGCAGATGTCCTTTGGGAAGGTATTTTACATATTTCCTGCTGTGAGACCGGGAAAACAATGTTAGTTTACTTTAGCAAACAAAATTTAAAAGTGGCCTTTTAAATAACTTTTGGATACTTTTTTTAATTTTTAATACACTTATATTTAGTTTGCAGCCATTCTGTTTATGAATATGGTCTATGATACCAGGCATACTTTTTGCTGTTTTCCAAATAGCAGTCAATTAAAACAAAATATTTCTATTTATAAATTGATTCCTAAATCCTGTCTGAAATATACTACATAACTTTGACAAGGTATGACATGCCCTAGAATCTGAAACAACCTTTTGGCCAGACCTCTTAAACACATCAGACTTTTAGCTTTTAAGATACTTGTGATTATTTGCAAATTAATAAAAGTGGCCATTACGTGATTTAAAAAACCACAGAATTGTCCTTTTCTGCATTTACTTATTGACTGTGTACTAAAATGTTCGAGACAATGGAGCAGCAGTAATATTGTCTAGACAATATATTGGTTGTTTTGTCTGTGGTATCATGTGTTGTCAGAGAAAATGTCTTTGTGTGGTAAGGGCTTGAAATTGTATGGCTAGACATTGTAACTCTAAATTTTAAAAATGGCCTCATGTATATGTATTATATATTTCATCACATAAAACCGCTTTTGCAATTCTGATATTTTAGTTAATCTTTCCCTTGTGATCTTTACTGCTGGAATAAAGAAAATCAGTCCCTCAGTGTTGTGTATTTTGCATCGCCGCCTTAGGTTTGTTGGCAGGTTTTTTGTTGGATGTACAAAAGCACAAATTTTTTTTAACTCTTTCTGAAAGTGAACAATATGTTGACTTCACTCAAAATTCAGAATACATCCTGAAAACAAACTGTATAAAGAAGCTGTACTCAGCAGTTGGTAGGGGGTTTAAAAATTAAGTTTAACTGTCTGACATATTTGCTCTCTCTGCTTTGGAAGTTAGAAGCAGCTCCCTCTGGCTGTCAGTCAGGTACCCCCAGCTGGGCTCTGTGCTGTAGGTGGGTTTGGGGTGTTAGGTAATTTTTTGTTTGGTTGGGGGGTTTTTTTCCACCCAACATCTTCTTCCTTTTGTGCTTTCCATTGTCTTGCACACAAGGTAGGCAGCTTCCATGCTCATGTGAGCAACTGGAAGACAAGAGGGGTTGATGGTGGGAGTGTGATTTTTCAGATGCTTGAACAGTTTGGGTGAGGAAGCCTTGTGCTGATGTGTCAGACTAAAAGTCAGGCTGCACTTGCAAGATTTTAGTCCAGGTCTTGGCTGTGAGTCTCCCCCTGTGGGTTTTCCTAAGCCTTGTCTGGATCAGAATGTTTGTGATGTTTAAATCTGTGTCATTATAGTAATACTACTTTTAATTTCTTGAATAAGATTATTCTGACTTAAACCAGTAAGCACAGAACAATTCCAGTGAAGACATACTGGAATGCAAATCCTGCACAGATGTTACATCACCATAAGTACATTAGTTTAAGTTCATAACCTGGGTCATACCTGTTGGACTTCCTTTCAGGTAGCTGAGTCCTCAGTCTTCATCAGACTGTGGACTTTCTGAGGTATAGATTGGTGGAGGTTGAAGCAGTCTGCACTCATCCTGCTTCTCTCTGATCTTCCAAGGCATCTCCTGCTGGTGGCTTGTTATACAGACAGCCTTAATTTTTGTTAGAGTCCAGACCCGTGGTGAAGGTAGAATTCCTGGTTAGAGGCAAAGACCACTATTGAAGACAAAATACTGAACTAGGTCTTCTTAATTCTTATGATTAGAAGAGTGTTTAAAATTACAACAGGCTTGCTTTCTTCCACTTCTAGTCTGTCGTTCTTGGCCGCTTCCTAGTCTGATTGTAAAAGCCACATTTTCTTGCATGTAACATCTGGTCAGAGAAAACCTATGCAGTCTCAGATAGTGTAGGTGAAACTCTGATTATAAATAAGCACAAATTTATGGGTATGTTTTGCAGAGCCAACCACATATCATTCATGAGATGGTCATTGTCTCCAATATGTTCCTCTGGCCTCTGCCTGTCTTTAAAGTGAAAGACACTTTAAAGGCACACAAATCTGTACCTCTACAGATTCAGCTGTCCAAATACAGAGTGAGTGGGAGGGGATCCTATGTGTTTGGCCCAGAGAAAAAAAGGACGTAACTGAGAGTGTTCTCATCTCTCCTTTTGTTGCCATAGTCAATTTTCCTTCAACTTTGTAACCTGGCATCCAGTGGGACCTTGCAGTTGGTTTGGTAGGGCCTGTTGTGCATTGGTACAAGCATTGGACTGCCTGCTGGGGCTGTTCCATCTCCTTCCCATTAGTTCCAACAAGAACAGTAGGTGTTTCTTCAGGAGACAATTTGGAGGACTGTAAATCCTCAGACTCGTGCATGTATATGATGTTCAAAATCTGATACATCTGAGCAAATCTCCCATGTCTAAGCCATTCAAAGCTCAGGAATGATACTTCCATCAGACTTCTTCCGTTCCAAAAAAAAGTCAGGAAATCAGGGAAGGACATGAAGGAGAAAGACCTTATTCTTTCATGCAATTTCTGCTTATCCTAATTTTTCAGACGGAGTTTTGAAATCTGGAATTCCTTCAGAGCACAGTTGTTGTGATCTTGTAAGCCAGTTAACTGGCTCCCCCAGTAGAAGGATCAGTATCAATTGTTAATGTAAAGCAAATTTAAAATTCTGACTTCTGTAAAAAACATGAACCAGAAGAGAAATACGTAATATTTCCAACAGCTTTTGACTCTGAAATACAAAATGTCCACCTAGAAAGCATTTTTATGCTCGGTGTTTTTTCTCTCTTTGTACAGAATCCTGAGTTTGCTACACTGGGTTTGCTAGCTGTAGCTTTATTAGAAAACAATCTGGGGTTTGTTCTGCTGCTGTGAAATCAAAATCATTACCACAGCAGCCCCCAAATTTTTCCCTTTAATATGTTTGTGTAGTCATGATCAGAGAAGGGCTTGGTCTGTACAACCATTAGGATCCAAAAGTTCAGATTGCATTAGTCAGTAATAAAGAGGATGGTTTTAAATACATATTTTAGTGTATGGGCAAGCTGAAGTCTAATAGTACTGGTTTATAGTTATTTTTTTTTGGTAGAACTGCACAAAGATGTGTAGAAAACATTGAAATTCAAGTAATCGAAATCCTTGCTTCAGTGGGGGGTTTTTTATGCTTCTTCCTTTATCTTCACTTTTTGCTCCTTATTAGATCATTAATTGCAAGGTCATGTCAGTTACACTTTAAATGCATAATGATGCAGACTCTCTCAGGTCTCATTACACTAATGTTACTGCTAATTATAAAACTGAATACAGTAGAACATCATTCTTTGAAATGTCATGGATTGTTCATGGTAAAATAAGCAAACCCTGCAATTTATGACAGCTCATAAAAGATAAATTATATCCCATGATGAAAACTGCATAATTTTTAAAAATTTTGTATACTCTGCAAAGAACACAGGGCAATTCTTTAGTTTACTTTCCTTTGCAAACAAGGCAGGTTATTTTGTAGACAAGAAAGCCCACTCTTGTTTTCATACCAAAGCAGTGACCTGTTAAAGATGGACTCAATTAGCTGGATGTTATAGTATTGGCCAAAGAGCTTGTTAGCCTCTGTACTGGTGGTTTTCAGTTTTTTAGTCTATGTCACATCTAATAAATGGTTCTTCAATACCACCAGCTGAAACCAGCTGTTTGACAGATGCTCTCTGTTGTTTGCCCAGTGTACAAAAAGCCAGTATAGGTTCTGTGTCTCCAGTGACATGTGGAATCAGCTCTACACTTGTTTGAGCAAATAGACAGCTGCCAACTAATGGATCCATTAGCAAACTTCCCACAGAATATCCTGTCTTTGTCATTGCATGAAATTTTAATAACTTTAAATCATTACTTTAGTTGAAAGTTAAGACCTTTTTGTAAGACCTTTTTGTTAAGACATTGGTTTCACAGGAGTGAAGGCATGTCTTTTCTTGACAGAAACAATTTATTTTTTTATGCTAACACTGAGAAGTGAAGGTAGAGTAGCAGTGGAAATCTTCAGTGTTTTTTCATCTTTTTATTAGCAATTTGTGAACCTCAAATTATTTTGCTATATTAGGTAGCATAGGGAGTTATTTTTTAGTTGGAAGATTTTTTGTTTGTTTTTGAGTGGGAAAATATTTGCAGTCTTGCTTTATCCTTCTGGAAAGAGATTTGATTTGCTTGTTCTTCTAACTTGACTCATTCTTTGTCTTGAAAAATCATTTATGTGCTCTTTTTTAGCTGTGTGAACAATTTCAGTAACCAAAAGGAATGAAAACTAAGTGTTGCAACCTGTTCTTTCCTTAGTGATTTTTCTTTGCTCTACCTCTTGCATTTAGTTCCTGTACGGTTTTGGTACCTGGTTTATACTGAGGTTGAAAAGAGAGCAGGTTCCTGGAGCATCTTCCCCTTTGTGGCGTGTTGAAATGGATACGTGTGACTGTCATTCGTGGCCTTACCTCACAATGAAGTCTCCAGAAGGCATCTGGGGACGTGCTGCCTTGTAACAGGAGTGCAAGATCGGAAGACTACTTCAGTTGGCCCTAAAAGGAAACTCTCTACTTTTCTTGTTTCTTTTTTTTTCTAGTGAAGGGGTTTTGCTATCAAATCCATGAAACAAACATGAAGCTCTCCCAGCCCTCTGTCTTCAGGGTTTCAGAGGCTGACACCTAACGCCCAAGATCTTCGGAACACAATGTTTAGAGGCATTTGCAGACAGCTTCTCTCTGAGGCGCCTGGCTGTAACAGAGCGTCAGTTTATCCGAGTTAAAATCATCTCCTTCAAAGAAAACGCTGTATAAATCTTCCTTCATGCCAGTAGAAGACCTTTCTTGAAGCTCTTCTGACAAACTTGTGTCCCAAGGAGCCAAGGAGTAACTTCTATAACTACCAACTGGAAAGAGCAAAGACACATTAGAAAAATGAGTGGTTTCCTTGTGACACCCGCCTCTCTGGGCTGGGTGGACAAGGCTGCAGTCACCCTGAGGGAATTTGTCAGTATCCTGGGATATAATGGCTTTAGAAGACAAGCTTGGTTTTCTTGGTCTGGGAACTTACCCTTAAAGGAAAGCCGAAAAAAAAAAAGCCAACACAAAGACTTTACTGGCCACCCTTTTCAACTGTTGTTGAACGAAGGTTTACTTATGATGTGGCACTCTGCTATAAAAAGGAGTTGTGAAGATAAGAGGTCACCTCTGACTTTCTTGGAGCTCTGTCATCTGTCATTGTATGAGGTGTTTGTAGAGTATTAAATGACAGTGAACTGTTGCCCTGTATATGGCTTCTCCAAAAAGCACAAGTCCAGTGAGATGTTCCTAAAATCTAATTTGATTCATACTTCCTGGAGTACTCTGATTCTTCTGTTGTTTTTTTTATGGGCTTCCTGTTAACCTTCAGCTATCCTTAATAGTAATCATTTTAGCTTCTGTTTCTTCTTGAAAACATTTTAACATAGGTTTGTTTTCACCTAGAAGGCAGAAAAAAACAGCAGTGCTTGTAGTCCATGCGTTTCTCAATATGGTTTCCTGATAGACCTCCAGCAATCTGACTGCCATCCTTCCACACCCAAGACGTATGGGCACAGTGATGAGAACCAATAGGTGCATATTTGTTTCAAAGAAAGAACAAGATGCTGAAGTTACTCAAGTAGATTGCTTCAGACACCAATCAGGTCTAAATAATGATCTAACTAATGGGAAATTGGTGACTTGTGAATAATGGACTTTGGGCCAGCATTTCTTTGAGTAGATGGACTTCTGCAGTGCAAACAGGAATTTCCCATCTGAATCTATTTCTAAAGAGTTCAGTGCTTCAGAAAGAGAGCTATGAGGTTTTTATAACAGAAGTATATTCCTTAATATTTTGTTGCTGGTCAGGCAAAGGTTGATAAAAATAGTTGTGAAGTTCTTTCAGTTACATACATTTTTGATAACAATTGCAGTACCAGAATAATCAAATCCAACATTGCACACCAGCTGCTTAGGGATTTTTTGTTCTTTATCCAGTAATTTATTACAAGACTAAATAGTACTAAGTCGCTGGGGGTTTTCCCCCTTAGGGTGGGCAGTCATTTTTTTTTTTTACTACTTGTTCTTGGTTTATGTCATCTTCCCTCCCCTCATGCCTCTAATTCTGCATACACAGTATTTTACTGCAGTTCCCACCTACGTTTTTTCGCTTTTGAAAGCTGAGTTTTCTTGCTCAATTTTGTTTTCTGGAGATGCAGTTATAAAAGTAGACTGTTTACATTTTTGTCAGCTTATTTCTGAATGTCCTTCTCTTTGAAGTGCTGATTGAATCTCTGTTGTTAATCTCTTTAACCCCTGAAAGAAGATTACCTTAACAGTGAAGTGGCTGGGGAGGGGAAAAGCAAGGGAGAGGCTGATTCTGTTTTTCTATAATGAATTCGGGTCTTAAATAAGGGCTTTTCTTTATGGCACTCAAGTGTACCAATAGTAAGTTCTTGCTGCTAACCACAGCCTAAGTGGGTGAGCACGTACGGGTGACAGTAGTTACAGCTGCAGTACAGGCCAGTGTTGTCACCAGCTGTTTGATCAAATCAGCAATTCCTTGGGCAGAATCCAGCAGTTTTACCGGACTTGGTAAATTGTTTACTTTTTTTTTTTTAAATCTTGTGGTCTTATCAGCCTGTTACAAGTTAGGCAAATGCCAGAAGGGCAGAAAAATATTTGTGATGAACACTTACCTGGACAAATGTCTGTATACTTCCCTTTTAATCTACTTGATTAACATAAGTAGTGTGCTGGACTTCTGAGTTGTGTGCTTAACTTCCAGCCAAAGGCAAGGAATCAGTGCTATTGGAAAAGGCGTTTTTGTAAAGGTGATCGGATTTTTATTCAATGCTAGCAGAAAACATCGATTTAAGTGTTTTAAAAAGAATCAAGTAGGCCTCAGAGGAAGACAAGAATTCACAATAGGCAGCCACATGGCCAAAAGAAAGTGGTTTGGATTACAGTGTCTTATTTTCAGTGGTAGAGGAGTGAAAAGGATGCGATTCTGGATGTTTGACTTCTATTGTGAATTAATAACTGGCTTTTCTACTGTAGATGGTAAGCTGTTTTTTGTGAGGTATTTAAACACATTACGTTCTTATGCGCATATTTGAGCCTTGCTCTGTTAACATTTGTTCATAGTTAATAAGTTGGCAATAGTAGTATGAGAAGTAAAAGTAATTGAAAAGGTGTGCTTTGTGATGATTCATTTTTCTCTGGAAAACCTCAAATGTGATTTGTAAAAGTGCAGCTACTTGGCTTTGTTGCTGCTTGTTACTGCTTCAGTAATTGTATTATGTTGCAGTATTAGGGGCTGAAATGACAGGGTGAATGTACTTAATCTTTTTGAGCAGTAAATTTTATATGGTGTTTCACTGGCTAAGGACCTTGTTCTCTCCAGGAACTCTGATTCATGGTTCTTGAGAAAATTACAGTATCTCTAATATTGTAACTGTTAGTTATACAGAGGGTATTAGTTTCTCTCAGTGTGACTATATTGAGGCAGTATTTGTTTAGTAAGATTTACTTTGTTCCATAGTTCTGTGTCTCATAGTTAACAAAGTAAGAGAATATAAAAGAAAAAAAGTAATTAGACACACAATGGGAAATACTGTGTTTCCCTAATTGTTAGTTAGGGTCCATGAAATTGTTGTTGTAGTTATCAAAATATGTGGTTTTCATGCTTTCAGACTCCTGCTGTTTTGTTTTTTTAATTGATTCTTTAGAGAATGTAAAGCGGTTGATTTCCTACTTCTGTGACGGTTTCTAGTTTTGAAGTTAGAGTAGATTTTTAAACCCCCTCCTGCAAATAATACAGGAATTTTAATGCCAGACTAGTGCTGCATCTAATAGACAATTCTGTTTTCTTCCTGATTTGTTTCCCAGTTGAGGTAAGCCAGAAAATGCCTGCTATCAGTTGTCACCACCTGATAAATGGCAGCTGGTGACATCTTAAGGCTCAGTCAGTGTTAATTGCTGGCGACAGGTCTCCTCTCGGATTCCCTTCGGCAGCAGGTAATAGGTGTCCCCACAGTAAAAGAGCTCTGGCACAGTCTGCCTGTAGTGGGAGCTGGTGACAATCCTGGGCTGCCAGGGATATAAATTGTCACCTGTCCGGGCACAGTTCAGTTTCTAAGCCCCTGTAGGTGTTATAATTACTTTTTTTTTTTTTTTTTTTTAATCTTCGACGATTTTAGTTACGCTAGAGCTTAACCTTATCCTGTGGCTGTGAATATTCCAGGTTTGTTTGTGAGATGTGTTTGGGGGACTAGCAATGGATGAAAGCTTCTCTGTGTCTTTAGAGATGTTAGTTGTAATGCCACCAGTTGGTCAGGACTTCACTGCACAGGTGTTTAAAAAAAAAGCAGGAATGCCCCACTCATTTTCTTTGTATAATTGCTTTGGATTTGCTTCCTATAATTGACTCTGGAGTTGTCACATCTGTTTCCCTCTCCACCCTGCTACAGAAGTCTCCAGTGTCTTTTCCTTATCTGTTGTCTGATTCCCTCTTTTTTTGTTTGTCCTCTTTTTTTTTGTGTTACCATTTATAGTCCACCAAGGAACTGGAATGAAGAATAATCCAAATGTGCTGTTAGTATGTGATGTTTGAAGGGAAAATAATTAGGGCTTCTCTGGTCTGATAATGGCTTAGATTTTATTCCAGAACAGTTTTTCATCAGAGTTTACACTCTGCCTCTGGTTTAACAGTAATTAATTAGCATTTGGGGTAACTTTTGGGGAATATTCTGTGTTAGCTATCAAAAGACACAACATGATGACGAACTCTTTCTTTTTTTTTTTTTTTGCTTTTTTCTCCTTTTCATTATTGCAGAAGCAACCATGGGGTGCATTAAAAGCAAAGAAGGTAAAGGCCCAGCCATGAAATACAGAACTGAAAATGCTCCAGAACCTGTTATTTCCCACGTCAGTCATTATGGATCAGACTCCAGCCAAGCAACACAGTCACCGTCGATAAAGGGATCAGCAGTTAATTTTAATAGTCATTCCATGACTCCTTTTGGAGGGCCTTCAGGAATGACACCCTTTGGAGGAGCATCATCTTCGTTTTCAGCTGTGCCAAGTCCATATCCTAGTACTTTAACAGGTGAGTGTTACGTAAAAAGATGCTATTGTAATTATTTATTACTATAGCAGCTTGATAGTCATAGTCAAAAAAATACTGACACTTTGCCACTCAGAAATAAATTGCAAATTTAGAGCAAATTGCCTTTTAGAGATTTCTGGTTTTCAATATTTTTAGTGCTCAGATAATAATTCAGCCTGTATTCACTAGTGACTGGAGCTTAGGGTTTGGGGGTTTAGGCTTTTGTTATTGTGGAGGCAATTAGGATCACAGCACAGAGAAATTTAAGACTTACTAAAGACAATAATGGGAATAGTTGGTGAAATTTTTAGAAGTTCTAAGCTGTTAAAGGGATGCATATGGAATAATGGATTTAAACTTGGAGCGATGTCCAACATGAAAAACACTTCAGATACAGGAAACTGATGTTTTAAACTGATTTCAGACTTGATTGCTTTTAAGTTATATTACTACAATATTGAATCTCTTCACTTATAAAGCTAAACAGGATATGCAGTGTATTCTGTATACTTTACTATGTGAACAATATGTGTGAAATGAAAGAGCAGAATTCGCATTGTTGTTGGTCTTACTAAAACCAAAATGGAAATGTAAAAATAGAATTTGCAATGCACTGAGACCTTCTTGGCTGAGATATAAAAGATACAGAATTCTAAAGCAGCATGCACATTTGATGTTATAAACCCACCTTTATCTCAAAACCTTAAAACTTCATTACAAAAATACTGATTTTGTGCACATGGCTAATTCTGTAGTTTTGAAGGATATTTTTCAGAGAAAGCCATAATTTATTCTTTTTTTTGAGAGACACAAGAGAGACTAATTTACTCTAGAGGCTTTGCACAGATGCTTCACTAAACAGAGTAAATAATTTCTTCTCAGTCTATTCCTAGTTTTCCCACAAACCTCTAATGTTGGCACAGTTACAGTTCTTCAATGTTTGCGTCGTTACAGTGGCATTTAAAGTCTTTTAAACACAAGAAATTTGAGATCCATGAAAACCCACTCTGACCTTGACATTAAGCAGTTCAGGAAACCAAATATGAATTGTCAGGTAATGATCACCTTGTATTCCTTTTCTTGGGAATACATTAAAAACCAAATAATTAAAATGAACATCCAGCCTGTCTCAAAATTTATGAATCAGCACTGAATCCCCGTTTTGGATGAACATATGCCAAAATTAAATAAGGGCAGTGTTTCTTTACATTAATTAGCTCTGCTGAGGAAAGTTTGTTGTATTTCCTCTCCTCCAAGAACCTCAGCATATTTCTCCTTACTAGGCCTGGTTCTTTGTTCACGTGGGAAGCTCCACCAGTGCACGCAGGCACTCCTGGGCATAACTAGACATCAGGGGTGTAGCCCCCCACCAGGTACCACAAATCTTTAGCAGCAGAGACCAGAAGGAATGTTCTCTTGCCTGTTCCTGTTCCTGCTGGTAGTTAAGCACATTATATCTTGAACCAGAGTAAACAAGAGAGATCTCTCATGAAAAGAGAGTCTGATATCTTATCAGTGTGAAATCAGTTATCAGCAGGCAGGCTGATTTGTGTGAATGCTCCCATTGTTTTGCAATTAGATAAAATGATACTGCGTATGAAATTATTCCTTCTTGTTCTCTAAAACCAGCCCATCCACAAACAAACCTACATTTAAAATAAATAAATAAATACAAAGATGAAATCGCACAAGCAATTATTTGGTACATTCAGTACTGGTTTTTTGGATCAGTCAAAATCATTTTGTGGTTTTGGTGAGTGAATGAGATGACAACCTTCATCTGACTGTAAGCTTTCTGTAATTGTGACGAGTAAAATACTGGATCACATTCTGTCGCCCTTTGCTTCGCAAGAGAGGAGAATAGATGGGCTTGTCAAACAGGATATAAGTGTCAGTAGTACTTACTCAGTTGATCAGTGATGTGTGACAAGAGGATGATATGGTTGTCATCATGGCCTGTAGTGAGGCTGAAAAGAGTTGAGCCATCTTTTATTCCTCTAGAGCAGAAAAGGAGAAGAAATCTGAGTTAGTCACACTCCTCCTGTATTACACGTTCTCAGTCATCAGATATTTTGAATTCATAGAACATTGATTAAAATCAAAACACAAAAATGGACTTCTGTTCTTGCCTTCCATGAAACTGTGTAAGTACTACTGCTCTGTAATCTTCACACTGAACAAGAAGGTAAAATCTTTTCTCCAAAACCAGTCATAGATTAGAGGATGGGAATACAGGCCTTATGGAAGGAAAATCTTGAAGGGAAGTCTTGTGGCTACAGATAGCTTGAATAGCAGTGGTCACCTCACAGTGGTTCACAAAGAAAACATCTGCAAGAGACTTTGAAAGTCATTTGACAGTATCTTTGTTTAAATCATTCTGTTCTGATGCTGTTCTCCTTAAGTATTTTGTTATTCTTTGTTATGAAAAAATAATACTTGTGAGTGAGAAAATAAACAGGTTTTAGGGTAGGTAAAGTTTTTTGAGGAGCATGGAATCTCCCAGTCTCTCCTTTATGTGCAGTTAAAAACTTTTGTGATATTGGGAATTGAGGATATTGACTTTTTTCTTTTCAGAAGAACTGTCTGGGAATGGTTTGTTTCCATAACGCTTTCTGTTTGTGTGACTATGGCATATATCCTCACAATTTTCTTGCTCCACATAGCAGTTTGTGTAGTCAAAATAGTGTAATAATGAAGGCAAAAAATGCTGGAACTATGTTGATTTTTAACTTAGGAGCTGCTAACTTCTAAGGAATATTTTAATTCATTTTCAGTTCATAAATCACACTTTCAAAAAAACCCTCAATTGCTCTAACCTCCTGTGGGGATTTTGTTCTGTTTTTCCTAGCGGAACTGTAAATTCATTTCCAGCTGAGGCCTGCTGAGAGATTGTAATCACAGGAAGACTCCAAATCAAATGAAAATATTTAGGTGATTAGGAGCTCTTAAGTCAGAAAGTGTACATTGCAAGAGAATATTGCATATAGACTATCCCCGTTGCATTATGTATTCTTCCTTTCTGATCGCTGTCATATTAAGTGTAAGATCTAAAATTAAATGCAACATGTTTCTGTTGGTGGACTTTCATGTATATTCTGGTACACGTATGTGCATGTTAGAGATGTAGTATTTTACATTTAAAAATACGTTATTGCTTGGACTACATTAGGCTTCTTAAATGTTCATTAGACTGAGTAATAGCATTTCTAGAGCTTAAAAAAGTCTTCCTGAATTGTCTCTTTGCAGTTTTCTACTTTAACTTTCTCCTAGTTATGGCATATAGTTCTTTATTTTTGCTAGTAGCTTGTACATCCCAAATAGCCTGTTCTCCTTTCCCTTTCCTATTTTAGCACAGTTCTATAGATTAGTTCTTTGAAGTATAGAAAAAGTTTTCATATTGGTAAGTGTAGGAACCTTTCTACCATCCACTTCTCTCACATTTAACCTGTTTGGGGGATATGTTCAGCAGCGTGCACTATACCAGAAGTGGGGATGGGAAAGCAGATTCCTTAGGGTTGGTGGAGTGCAGCTGTTTCTCCTGTGACCTGTCTTAGTCTTTGTTCTCTGGAGTAATGCACTGATGGATTATCTTCAGTGGGAATCTGCTTCACTGGTGGGGAGACTCGATAAAATTATGTCATTAGTGCTAAAGCAGGAAAATGTCTTTGTCCCCAACAGAATACTTCTAATTTTAGTTCAGTTTCTTGAGTAGATCTTGATGTGTAACCTCAGAAAGTTGGGAATGCATCAGTTTAACAGGAAACTACTTCTGTAAAAGTTAGTGGCTGATGGTTCACCATTGTGGTGTTGTAAATTCTTCAAGAATTGCATTTGTTAACAAGAAGCAAGCTTAATAAAGAAACCAGGGGGTTTTTTTAGTGATGATGCATCATGCAGGTTTCTGTATATAAGTGCTGTAATTACTAATGTAGTTCCAGCAATGTATCTAGTGGCCTTTTGTGGTGTGGAAGCATATTTTCAGAATGTCTGTTTAGGCGCAGTGCTCTGTCTTAAGAAATGAGCAGATTATTGATCTGTCTTCCAAAATGAGATACAACTCAGAGTGTTTAGTTGCTTCCAAACCAAAATTGATTAATTGTTTCATGCACAAGTCCTTAAATCAAGTGTTGCAACATTACTCTTACATCATATGGGATTTTTTTTCTTTTTCCTAAGGTGGTGTTACTGTATTTGTGGCCTTATATGATTATGAAGCTAGAACTACAGATGACCTTTCATTTAAGAAAGGTGAACGGTTCCAGATAATAAATAACACGTAAGTGTTCTCACTCACAGACTTCCCCTAGTTGTGGGGAATTAGATCCTCAACTCTTTTGGAAATCTGTGTACCCTATTTCAGTGAAGAGTAGATTGATTTTATTATTTTTTACTTGAATGCATCCAATATTCAACAAGTATGAGGTTAAAATATTTATACTGCTAAGACAATAACCTTTTGGGCTGAGGTCAGGGTTTGGGTGCAGATGTAGAACTGTAGCAACTGTGGCAGCCCCAAGGCTCTCCTCAGTTGGGTGACTCCCTTCTACTCCCTGGCAAGGCAGAGCTATCACCTTCAGGGAAGCAAAGGTGGGGACATGTACTGCTCCATCCCAGACTCTGCACCTTGCAGATACTCTCCGATTTGGAGAGGCAGATGAAGACTAGAGAACTGAGAAGTTTATTTACGCATCTCTGCCATAGAACATTTTGGTTTTACGTTAAAAAAACAAAACAAAACAAAACCCCAAATCTTTAAAATACAAAATTCCACTAAGAGGTATTTGTTTTGCTTACAACATGAGAAGATTAAAATAACACATTACCTAAACTTACTTCCCTTTCATATGTGAGTACATTACAGGTGATAGGGAATTATTGTACTGTTTATATGTGAAAGAGGTAATTAATGTTTCATTGCAGGGAAGGAGACTGGTGGGAAGCAAGATCCATTGCTACGGGAAAAACAGGCTACATCCCAAGCAATTACGTAGCTCCTGCAGACTCCATTCAAGCAGAAGAGTAAGACACTGTATACTGTCACTATCGTTCTACTCTGAACCCTGTGGTGATGCTGTTTTTGTAATTCAGTATGTGTAACCTTAAAGGGTAAAGTAGGAGAATACTAATTAAAGGATAGCAATGCTACTTGGATTAAGTCAAAGGTATCATTACTAGTGTGAGGTGGACACTCATGCAGATGTCTTATGCCTGCTTGCTGTATGCAGTGCTAGAGGAGAAAGGATAGGAGAATGCAATAATGATAAAAATTGGAGGACCCACCTTGTGTATCACATAAAGCAAAAATGGATGATTTTTAGTTAAAGAGTTCACACACCATCAACTCTAGGTTTTTATCCTGACTTTTGCTTGCCAAAGCCTGAGTCAAAGTCCGCTATATCCTTAGTATCATCTAGTCTTACAGTCTAAAAAAGCACTTGTGTGCACAGTTATTGCTAATCTATTCATCTATTTTGCTTTGTCTGCCAGTACTTCCTACATTTATTTACAAATATCCCAGAGCTCATACAGAATCACATAAAATGATTGTGAGAGCTGTGGGTGAGAGTGCAGTTTTAGATTATGCTTGTTCCAAGGGATTGTATTTGGGATGTACTAGAAATAGTAGAAACGCTAGAAACTTGCACAGCTCTTGCTTCAATATACAGGTGTGATACTGCAAATAGGCAGTTCCCTGATACATGATGTGTGCACTTCTCTGTTTGCTACTGCATATCTGGGAAAAGTGCCTGATTTTCAAGATGTTTCCTGAATCTCAAGCTGAGACTTCAGCATGTTGCTGCTGCTGGTGTCACTTGGTTCTTTGCTAATAAAAAGCGATTGCATCAAAGATGCACTGTTATTTTACACCCTTGAATTTCATCTGGTTCTAAAATTAACTTTCATTTACTTTTTGGAAAAAAAAGTCAAGGCTTCTTTTTTTTTTAAACCATGCAATAAAAGCTTATTGTTGCTACAGCTGCAGTGGTGGTAAAATGGAAATGATAGCCTTTTGCAAAGAAAGCATGGCTCTTAAAGACTGTGAGAATAGAGTGGTGGGGTTTGTCAAAGGTTTATGTGATGACTAGAGGTGAGAGTGAAGGATGATGAATGAGGAGGTTTTTAAAAACTGCTTATTTTACAGAACCAGTGCTAATTTTATTAAATATCACCACAGCATTTGCAATACAGTTCATTGACTTTAGTTTGTTAGCCCTGTGCTTTGGTGCTTGTAGATTTTGTGCTGTGGCTGCAATTAGAGTTACAAGTGCAAAAGCAGTACAGAGTCCCAAGTTGCTGGGATCTTGTCCGTGGCCTTTTCTAAGCCTGAAGGCATTTATAGCAGCAACTGCTTGTGGCAGGATCCATATTATTTGTGTGTGGTTTTTATGACACCATAATACAAATGTTTAATTGTCTCTAAAAAAAACAAAAGGCAATTAAACCCTACTATTATTTTACAGGTAGTGAAATAAAACTGCACTTTACAATGTAGTTTGTAGATTGTTGTAGTAGTCTGGGGAAGAGGCATTTTCATATGAAGTTATGAATTAGGACTCAAGTTTGCGTCAGTGAGATCATAGGTTACATCCAAATTGTCTCTTGTGTGTATACTCTCATGTCCATTTCTAACTTGGCACATCTACTTCAACAGCAAACTGCAAATACAACAAAATGTAAAAGTAAGTTTCAAATTCCCATGATTGCACAGGCCATTCTGTTCAGGGCCAACAAAGTGATCCCTCCTTATCTACGTTTTTTTCCCCCAGAAGATATTTCACCCACAAAGCCATTGTTTTTCAGCAGTTTCCAATACTACTTTTCCCATCACTCATGAAGCCAGATTTGCTTGATGCTAAGATGGTGACAGACAAAAATATTTGAAATGTACACTTTGCATCATTTTGTGACTTCTGAGGCACCTAATCAAAATAAAATGTACTTAGAAATAAGTGTTATTCCAAGTTCTGGGGATTCATATGAAAATGGACCTTAAAATTATCACTGGCTCAGGACAGTGCAGTGTGCAGGCTGTGTTCATTAGGATGAGCACACCGTGGGAGTGTAGAAGAAAAAACTCCCTTTGTGAAAGAACTTAAGGCAAGAAAAAATGCAGGTCTGTTAAAACATCTGTGTACTTTTTGGTATCAGAATGATTCAACAAAATGGAATGTTACTCATAGGCAGAAGTAAGTGATACCTACCATAAGGTTATTCCTGTTATTCCTACATAATTAAGAGAAGAAAGTTCTCCCTCTACTGAGGTAGAGAAGGATGGGAGGAAACAGAAATTGAAACAGGAGTGTTTCCCGTTGAATAGAAGAAACCTTTTTATCCTGAGGACAGCCAGGAAGGGGTACAGGTTGCCCAGGTTAGCAGTCCACCCTTCAAGGTTTTCAAGCCTGAAGCAGATAACGACCTGAGCAATTAGGTCTGATCTCACTGCTGACCCTGCTCGTAGCACAGAACTCCAGGGGTCACTTCTAAACTGAATGGACCTGTCATCCAATGATATTTATGCCCACCCACTTTGCATTAAATATTGTTTTCTTACATAAAGTCAAAACTTCTTAGAGAAGGTAGTTTTAGCTTCTGCAGTGTTTTGAGTGTGCTACCTAAGTGTGTCATCTGGTTCAACCTGACCTGTAAACTTAGCCTGAGGAGGGTGTTACTTTCCATGTACAGTTGATGTCCATTGTTAAACCACCAGAAAAACCATAGTATTTGCAGATACAGGCCTCTTTTGCAAATAACAGAAATGAGAATCATATAGAAATAGGTCATCTTAATCTTCTGATTATATGGATGTCATTGCTTTTGTTGATCTGTATCTGCTTTGGGATATTAGTAGCCCAGTAATTGCTTTGAGATATTAGTAGTCCAGTCAGTGCTTGAGATTCCTAAATCTTTTATTTATATGAGTACCAAAGCATAGGAAGCTTTTACTGACATGTTCCTTTAAATTTTTCTAGGTGGTATTTTGGTAAGATGGGCAGGAAGGATGCAGAAAGGCTGCTTTTAAATCCTGGAAACCAGCGTGGTATTTTCTTAGTAAGAGAGAGTGAAACCACTAAAGGTAAGTATGTGTCTGTACATGTCTCTTCTCTCTCCCATTCTCCCTTCTCCCTCCTGCCAAGGTGGCCATAATGAACATTTTTATGCCTATCCCATGACACATATGCATGTGCATACGTGTATATGTATAATGACAGCTGGGGAGATAAATATGTTTTTAAATTTTGGTGAAGAACCAAATGTGACTTGTTTCCTAGGTGCTTACTCCCTTTCTATACGTGACTGGGATGAGGTCAGAGGTGATAATGTAAAACACTACAAAATCAGGAAACTTGACAATGGTGGATACTATATCACAACCAGAGCACAATTTGAATCTCTGCAGAAGCTGGTGAAACACTACAGAGGTAAGCCCAAGTTCCAGTGCCCAGATGCTACCTTGTGCCTGTTGTGAGGAAACAGGACTGTGTACATACTTTATTTTTAAAATTCACGACTGTAAAATTTCTTTTTGATTTCAGCAAAAAGTAAATGGACTAGTTCCTTTAACCAACATTAAGATGTTAGTTTTGTTACAGTTTTAGCCCTGCTTAACTATGAAGCTTATTTTTTCTGTTTTCCAGAACATGCTGATGGGCTGTGTCATAAGCTAACAACTGTTTGTCCAACTGTGAAACCACAAACGCAGGGACTAGCAAAAGATGCCTGGGAGATTCCTAGAGAATCTTTGAGGCTGGAAGTTAAGTTGGGCCAAGGATGTTTTGGTGAAGTATGGATGGGTAAGAGCTTAATGTGACACATTTGATTGTTCCTGTGAATATTTTAATAGTATTAGTACTCAGTATCAGGATCTGAAAAGATAATATCATAAAGAAATGAAAGGAAAAAATACCAGTTATGATCAGGCATGTAATGGTAAAAATAATATTCAATATAGTTCTAGTTTATTATTATTCTGTTAACTAAGAGAACAAAAGCAAAAAAAAAAAGCTTCAGCAGAAAATCTCTTCAGTATTACACTGGAGAATAAAACGTGATTCGTTTCTCTAGGAACATGGAATGGAACCACAAAAGTAGCAATCAAGACACTAAAACCTGGTACAATGATGCCAGAAGCTTTCCTGCAGGAGGCTCAGATCATGAAGAAGTTACGACATGACAAGCTTGTTCCACTCTATGCAGTTGTTTCTGAGGAACCAATCTACATCGTCACTGAATTCATGACAAAAGGTGTGTGACGGAATAGTTAGAAATGCTACATTTAAAAGATTATTTAAGACCTCAGCAATAAATCAAATGTTTAATTAATGTTAGGTATAAGATGACTGGAGTATAAGTGTTAATTTTGATTAAATTAAAATGAGCAACGCTTGACCTACTTGAAGCAGTTCTGATTTAGATCGTGGGCGGAGGCATGATTTTTTTGCACATCTGTGTCACCCTTGCTAATCTTCCAATCACAAGATCGGGGGTTTTTTCCTCATTTTTAGTGTGTACTGCCCATCACATTTAAATTGAATGGTATAGCTGGGAATAACATTATGAGATTATGCCTGCCTGTAGGCAGGTCATGCTCACAACAAAACATGTTGGGCTCTGGTTTTTTTAGTGTTTCTTTCCCAGCAGTGTAATAATAAATTTTAAAAAGGTTAAGGGGTTTTTTTCCTGACTCCCTCCTTTATCTTCTTGTTTTCAGTCTTTCATCCTTCTTCCTTTGCTCTTTATCATTTCCCCCTCCCCCTGCTGCTGGAACAGAGATTTAGAGATTTAGGCACAATGTAGAAATAAACATCATAAGCATATTAGTGTGAAGAAGCAGTAGATTTTCAAGTCAATCATTCCATTTTTTCTAAAATGTAGACTTCTGTTCTATTCAGTAATTTTGCTATCCTCATAAGCTACTGAAACATTGTTAAAGTCCAAGGGACTGGCTACTTGAGTTTAGTACTGTGCCACAAATGTATGGTTTTGGTTTTTTTCCTGTTTGGATGGGGTTTTTAAAGGGTTGTGTAAGTCTGAAAAGGTTGAACGGAACAGGAAATCTAAAAAGTTCCTTCTACATTGTTGTTGTTCCTAAATAGCACTAGACAGTCTCTCAGATCTAAACCTGCCATGCAAAAGCAGTTTTCATTGTTCAAAAATCAGGTTTCAGCAAATTGTAACTGTCTAAGGAAAAACAAAGTTTAATACCAGAAACTGGTTACCTTGCAAAAGCAGAAGAATTGGAAATTGTCTAAATTATGGATTCAAAATGCAATTGAAACCTTCTGTTTACTGTTTTCATTTGACAAACTTCTCACATTTTACAAAAAACTCATAGAACTTCTTTAGTGGTTCATGCTTAAAAGCTAGTAGAACAATTTATTTTTATTTGTATTTCTCCTTTTACAAGGAAAAGAAGTGGGTAAGAACTGCACAGTACCATATTTTTTTCCAATGTGGACAGGTTACTAGAGATCAGAAATCTTTGCTCCTCTTCAGTCCTTTGATCTCCTGAACCAAGGTCAGAAAAAGTCTGTGCAAACACACACAGCAAACAGCAGCAGCAGTGTGGATCCGGCCTGCCACATTTTTACTTTCACTGCAAAAACACATCAAGTAACTAAAGTCGTGTTGGAGGAATCTAATTCACAGTTACTACTGTGAATCCACTGAGGATATACAGTCGAGTGGTTTCTTTCCCCACCGTTGCCGCACTTGTAATTTTGTTGTTGTAATTTTGGCTGTGACAAGACTGATGAGTTACCAATCTTCAGCAGGAAAGAGCTTGTGTTCTTGTATCATGACATAATGCAACCTGTAGGGAAAGCTGTTATGTCAGAGGCAGAGCTTTACTGCACGTGTAAAGGTTGCTGTCTTAAGAAAAGCACAGGTCCTTGGAACTGAGTTCAGATTCTGCTCATGTAATGTTCTGTGAATGATTGCATCATATAAATGGGAGAAAATCATGTATCATAATGAATGGAAGATAGTTTTTGTTCTCCCCCTGTAAGGAAGAAAAAGCAACAAAATAAATGCAACAGTTTCAGAATAATTTCTCTAGTATGTAATTGGAGTTGGCAGAAAAATGTAAGTAAGAGATAGAGGCTTTTTCTTCTGTGCCTATAAATCTCACAGTGGAAGAAAGTCCAGCTAGGAGGAGCACTGGTAACAGTGACTTCAGAGAAATTCTAATGTATTGCCATATAATCATCGAGCAGCAGTGTGTTTTATTAGTGTTTAGTTACCTGCATTATGGAAGTGGATTCTAAAATACTCAGATAAAATTGCATTAGCTGGTTATCAGCGCAGAGGTAACTATGGGCATGGTCATTGAGTTGTATATTTTGGTAAATGATGGATTTTCAAATACGGATTTTGTGAGATGAATGTGTCAATCATAATATCTAGGCAAAAATCCTCATTCATGTTTTCAGGTCAAGTTAATATTTGGCTTTTTTCTTTCTTTTTTTCTCCAAAATGTGTCATCTCTTACAGGCAGCTTGCTAGACTTCCTTAAAGAAGGGGAAGGGAAATACTTAAAACTCCCACAGCTGGTCGACATGGCTGCTCAGGTACCAAGAAAACTGTCTTTTATGCTTAGAGAAGAGATATCAGATATCAACCAAACATAAATATGAAATGCTCTGGCATATATATGTATGTTATATCTGGCATATTCTGACTCTCATCATGTGGTGCTGTTGTGTGCTCCTCTGTCTAACACCTGCTGTTGTAGGTTTGTAATTTGTCTAAAAAGAAGCAGTGTGGTTCACAATTAGCAGATACTGTGTAGCCATTCACACTAATCAGTGCCAAGCTCCTGCTATGCTATATGCCCTATACCTATACAATGGGAGTAGAGCTAAAATAAAGGAGTACAGCTTAATGCTCAGGAGAAATGTGTATAGTCATGAAAAATAACCTTTCACAACACTTTCTTTTTAAGATTGCTGATGGCATGGCTTACATTGAAAGGATGAACTACATCCACAGGGATCTCCGGGCAGCTAACATTCTTGTAGGAGACAATCTTGTGTGTAAAATAGCAGACTTTGGTTTAGCAAGGTTAATAGAGGACAATGAGTACACTGCAAGACAAGGTAAGGCTGATTTATATCCTGAATGAGTAAGACCACTTACCTTCAAATTGCTTAGAACTATTACATTTAGCAGAACAAGTCTGTGTATTCTGTCTTCATGAATAAGGATTATGCATCTCAGTGTGCTTTCACAGCTATGTTTAGGTGACTCCCTCACTGAAGTGCAATCCTAGTAAACTTTTTTGTTCAAAATTACATGGCCGTTTATGTTTTCAAAAAGCATTTTTTATTATTCTGGGGGGTAAAACATGCTACATATTTGAAGAGAGATGAGATTCCAGAATGGTTACTCATCAGGTTCACTTTTTGAAATATACTTAATTAATAAGTTTAGATGTCTTTAGTGCTTCCAGATATTATAGCCAGCAGTTGCTGCCCTAGTCTGAAAAATATTAAAATACTAAACCACCTTGAGTTTTATCAATAAAGCAAAGTATAAAAATGTTTTTAGTGTAGTATTCTTTTCAAAATATTTTGAAGTATAAGCAAATTATGGATTAGCAAGCAAAAATTGAGAATCTGTCTTTCCAATGTTTGTAGGAGCTAAATTTCCGATTAAATGGACCGCTCCAGAAGCAGCATTGTATGGTCGGTTTACAATCAAGTCGGATATGTGGTCATTTGGAATTTTACTGACAGAGCTGGTAACTAAGGGGAGAGTGCCATATCCAGGTAACAGGAAAATTTAATAGATTTTTCTTTTCTTTGTTGTATTCTGTGCTTCTGAAGTTGCCTTTTGTACTTTTTGCCTTCATTCAGAGCCCACAGTTGAGAAGCAGAGACAAAAACTTAGTCACACCTCGTTGGTCCCTTTGTTCACAAAGCTATTCTGTTTTATTTTCAGATTAAATACCACATATTTTAAAGTTTTGTAAGATAATAGCATTTCTAAATGTGATTAATAGTTTATTTCAGATTAGTGAGTATCCTTATGTTTCCTCTCTGTTCCTGATATTTCTACTTTTGACATTTTCCCAGGCTGCAGTGGCTATCAGTACAGTGAACCTGCTAAACCAATTTTTTAAACTAAACATATTTCAACAGATATTTTGCTGTGTCTGGAATCTGTAAGGCAGTTGTGTTAGGGATATATATTGCCTTTTTCTTGGCCTGGTTTCAAATTAAGTGGTCCTTGAGTGGAACCTAAGGTAGGCAGAAGGTATTTGTGCTTGAATCTTCTTTTTGAAAGGACAGGCCCCAGTGGGAAAGTGAGAAAGCATACACATGGAAGAAGGACCAGGTATTGAGGAATTGCCGGTGTATTGACATAATTTTCAGAAAATTTATTTAATGCAAAATGTGAACTATTCATTTATTATAAAGCATGTTCCCTAAAGGTTCTGTTCGGCTAGAACCACATGTATTGCAGGTGAAGAGATTCTTGAATAACTTTGGGAAGCTGTTCTTTGCATAATGGCATTCAGAGCTAAAATGCTTTCCTTTTAGGAATGGTGAATCGAGAAGTTCTGGAACAAGTGGAACGTGGATATCGGATGCCTTGTCCACAAGGCTGCCCAGAGTCTCTCCATGAGTTAATGAAACTGTGTTGGAAGAAGGACCCTGACGAGAGACCAACATTTGAATATATACAGTCTTTCTTGGAGGACTATTTTACTGCTACAGAACCACAGTACCAGCCTGGAGACAATTTATAAGCCAACAGTCTATATAACATGCACAAATCTGCCAAATGTAAAAGACTTGCAAAGAATTCCTGAAGTCTCTAAGGAATCACAGGAAAGAAAATCTTCGCTACTTTGCATGCTCTTAATGGCAAACTGGAATTTCATGATGCAGTTGCACAAAACCACTTTTAAAGTGTTATACTCTGATTTACCAATGACATGTTTTTATTTTTCCCTCTTTCCCAACTTATTTTCAGGGTCCAAAGGAAGCTTACTGAAAATATGGGGCAGAAAAATGTGTTGGTGTGAACAATAGTAGAAAAACCAATGTTTCAAATCCTTTATTTTCCAAATATTTGCTAATCATTCTACTAATGAGGAAATTGTCTGGAATTAATGATCTTGGGGTAAGGCATTTTTAAAGCAGAAGAACTTTGTGGGACCAAGCAGTTCTATTCCAGTTCTGTAAAATTCCCTGTGTTTGAAATTACACGTGTGCCCCCACCCCCGCAAAACAAAAGATGGTACAACTGTACTTGATCTATAGTCTTGATCTTTAAGCTTCTGCTTTCATGGACTTAATTAGGGTAGGCAGGTAAAAAGAGAAATTGGAGCAGTGAATGAGAAACTTGATCTAAATGGTAGACCTCAATAGTGAAATTAGAGAGCATAATGCACTGTGTTAATACTTGTATTAATATAACTGGAAAGTAGCACGAGAGATTTTTCCTTTTTTCTTTCTGCATAGCTAATTAAGAATAATGAAGGTAACTAGAAAATGAGGTAATGGTAATATTTTATAAAATTGTGTTGATAAAGTATGATGATATTTGAACTTGAAGCTATGTAATACAATCACGGGGAGAAAGCCTTTAATCTTTAAAGCTCCACTGCAACAGCAAGCTTTTGTATGGGAAGACTACCTGAACAAAGTTCACCAGGAAAGCAAGACAGAAACTGGTAAATGGCCACTTTTTAGTCCTTTCTCAGAGACAGGTTTGGTACTGTTGTATGTGGCTTATGAGTGTTAACGAGGGTGGGTGCCACAAGTGCTATCTGTCACTAGTTCAGGGATTTGATTGCACTTTTGCTTTTCTTGACTATTAAGACACACTTACATGCGGTTGCTCTTCCCACTTCTGCCCTTCCTACAGAATTATTTAACTAAAAATAAACAGAAGAAAATGTGAAAGTTTAAAAACTAAAGGGATAAAATATATTTCATTTTGTCCAAGTAATGAAATTTGCTGGCATTCAGCCCAGCTGACACTACATCTAGATTTATTTTCTTTGGCTACTGACATATCAAGCAATAACATCATGCCTTTTACTCAACAATTTGCATGAGGTTCTTGAATTTCTGATCAAGCTTATGTACTTTAATTTTGAAACACTCTTACTTAGCTACCAGCTTGGAATTCATATTATCATTGTAAAGCTATCCAACAAATGAATTTCAGAAAAGCTGGTAATATAGGTATGGTACTAAACTTAACATTCATCATGGGTTTACACTACATTGAATCCAACTACCAAGTAGATCTGTGTGAGAACAGTGCCATCATTTTTCATTTTCCCTCAGCATCGCTCATGAACTATACGTCTGTGGTTATCAAATTTTAAAAGGGCTTTCTGTAAGAAAAACAAAACAAACCCACATACACAAATAATCAAAAACACGAAAAATATGATGAAATTTTAATTTTTCTAAATATTTTAAAATTAATAACACAATCATATAAGTTTATGTATTAATACAGTCATAACGAAAAATGCCAAAAATGACGCTGGCATTGTATGGATTTTTAAGTACTGAATGGAACAGTTCATTGTAATAACACTTGTATAGTAAAGGAATAAAACACTAACTTAATGAACGTGTTCATTGTAAATGGTTGTGTATTATAAAACTTCTCCAAAAGAGTTTGTATGTTTATGAAAATTTATTTGTTTCACCTGAAGACCTTGATGTGGTTCTTACCCTAACAGAGTTTAAAATTCACATTCACACTTTTTATATAAATAGTAATAAGTTTAATTATGTAACTGAGTATTTTTATAAAGTATGGCATTGTTGAACTGTTTTGCAGAATTGGTTCAAAATAAATTTCATCTTGATTGCATCTGCTTATTTGAGGTGGGGGGAAAGAAGGCGGGAGGGGGACAAAAGCAGAGTAGCCTTCTTGTGGAGGGAAAAAGGAGGGGAATAAAACATTCATGAGGTTTTTTTATCCTCTGTAAATTATTTTAATGTACTTTCATAAAAGGTTGTGTGTTCATGGTGCATTATTGCTGTTAGAAGTGAGACATTTTTTTAGACCAGCTCAGAGGTCCTTGGCAGGAATGGGCTAGAACAATTCTGCCTGGGCTTAAAACTAACCCTGGTGGTGGACAGACAGACAGACTTGGGATTCTTGTGAGAGCAAGTCCAGTGTAAACTCTCAGCTAGCGGTCACAGCCACACTGTAAGGCAAGCACATATCCTCTCTCTTGCTTTTTCTGGGATTACCAGCCACTGTTCACTTCTGTCCCATTTTTCAGGGAATTTTATACTTTTTTCTTGTGATGGGTAATGTTTTATCTCAACCTCATTGAATGTTACCAGTCTCAGTGACCAGTACAACTCAAAGTGCAGATCCTGGCATGTATATACAGTGCCACCATAGATCAAGGAGCTAGTACTGTTTGAGTTTCAATAATAACTAATACAGCACTAAAACCATTCTTCTTACAGAACCTACAAACTGCAAAGTTTACTGTATTTTTAGTATTTCATGTAATGTAATTAATGTTTTACTATTTTTAATGAGAATAATCATGTAATTTCTGATAGTCTCTACTCCTCCCTGTTGTCCGTCAGACCCTTGTGATTCCCATTCTGCATGCTAGGCCTGCAGACTGTTTCTGTCACGTGTTATTTCAAACTGTAGTATTTTAAGAATATTTTCATAGCATTTTTGAGTAAACTTCCAAACATAAATGTGTGTACAATCCTACTATTTAGATAAAGTACATTCCTACTTTAGCGTAAAACATGAAAAGAACCTTACGTGTTCTTAACCCTTGCAGCCATTGACTTGTCGTTTCACCAGGCTTGTAAGTAGCTCTTACAACTGAAAAGTAGCCTTGGAAAGGTTTGGAGTTCTTTCTTTTGGCTTTTTTTTTTTCTTTGGTTGATTGTGGTTTTTCATTTAAAGAAAGGCTCCTAGAGTTTGCTGCTGGGCAGAAACAAGGCAGAATGGTATCCTTCCCACAGAGTCATCTGCAATACTGTTTATTCTAAAACACGTTATCCACAGCTGCAATGAGTACAAATGAACATAAACAAGTAAACTTCATGAGCCCCTGCTTTTGTTATTTATTTTCATCTGTTCAATCCAATAAACTTCTCAGTTTTTAAGTTTTCTGTGAAGGTGCTGTAGATGTTTGTATTTGTGCCAATTTCCCCCAACACCCAAGACTTTGCTTAGAGCTACGCAGCCACATTGGGTTTAAATTACAGGCACACTCAAGCTAAGCAGTGCATTGCAAGCAAGAGACTCAAATTCTCACACCTGGCTAAGGAATTTAGGCCTAGATTTAAACAACTGATTTGGGCACCAGAAGCATGTCTGGGTGGTTAACTGCTGAAGTCCAGAACTGTGATTCATCCAATGACTGTTGTGTTGTGTACCAAGTAGGTACTTGGCCTCTGTGCAAATGTCTCAGAGTGCAGGTGCCTTCATAGCCACACATCCTGCTCCCACTTCAGCCTCATCCTAGTACAGGAACACAACTGCCATTGAAGTTCCAGGCACTGCAGGAGAAGGACTGATACACAGCTCTGACAGACACCTTTCTGAGTCAGGGTGGGAAGAGGCAGTAGATGAAAATGGGATGGTGGTATCTATTTTTGATGTAACAGCCTTGAGTGTAAAACCTGGGTTCTGATCAAGAATCCTGGCTAGCTGGCTGTCAGCTGTGAGAGACTGTTACAAGATTGTTGAGAGCTGGAAGCAGAACCCACTGCAGAACTTCACCCTCAGCTGCAGACTTTAACATTTGCTCAAGGACCAGATTATTTTCTCTGCGCTTTTTCCCACTGACACAGAGTGTTAGCTGGAGAAACATAGACAGCTTCCCTGCTTCTTCCTCAGCATAGGGGAGGAAAAGGAAGAGAGTGAGACAGTAGGATGGAGGCAAGCAGCTGAGGTACTACACTTCGTCACTGGGCAGAGGGAAGCAGGCTGAGGGGTGTGGCATGGCAGATGTCATATGTTCTCGCTGTCAGATTTTGAAAAGGAGGTAGAAATGCAGGGGAACTGAGGAGCATCTGTTCCCTTGTGCAGAGTGGAAATTGAGCAAGGCTAATGCCAAGTGCTGCTTCTGTTCTCTGTGGTGGTTCTGGGCAGCTCACCCTGACTGGTTTCTAGCAGAGCCCCTTCATATTAGTTGGGGAGTCCCAAGCATTGTTTTGCTCTCATTTCTAAGAGTGAACCTTGATCAGCTCTTAGGAAATAAAAAGATACAAAGAAAGATACTGAGAGCCTGACCAGAGAGATACTGGATCCCAAATTGACAGCATATCAGACTCTGGGAAGTAGCTTAGCATTTCTTTCCTAGAGAGTGTGTGTGGATGCAGGAGTTTGTGTCAGGTTTCCCTCCTCCATGTGGGTATGGTGTGCCTGGGAACTTAAGAGAGTTCAGACATTACCCATGGGACCACTGTTCTTCATTGGTCCTTCTCTTTGTGCTTATTTTCCTTGTTAGTTCTGCATGCAAATATGTGCTTCTTGTAGATAGCACATTGATTGTATTTTGTAGCATTCTCTTTAAAGGCATAGTTTTTGTCAAATTGTAACAACCACTGTTGTTGGGGGATCAAAGTATTTATAACACTGTGTACTTTTACATTGTCCATCTTCTCTTAGTATTTAATTTACTGTAGTCAAGTAGAAACGTGTTGGCCATCGTGTTGTTTTTGTTTTGTTCTTAAAGAAGACAGGACAGATACGTAGTTAAACTCAGCAGGGTCTGAGAAACAGACTGGAAATTTAAAAGGGAAACCTGAATGCAAGCAGTCTTGATGAATTAGTCATGTACCAACTGGAAAGCTAACTGCTGTGAAAGCATTCCTTTCTTTAATCAAAAAGCTACTCCCAGTAGGAGCACTTCACCCCTCTCCTTTGTGCCCTGCTGCTAGGTTATTGAGTCTCTAGCTGAGGCTGCTTATAAGTACATACTGGGAAATGCACAGATCTGTGCATCTTACATTTGGCCATGAAAATCCATCCCAGGCGTGCTAACCATTCACTTTTTTTCCCTGGACCTCCACAGGTGCCAGCTGCTGCATTCACCATTCATTCAATACCCCACACACATTTAGTCACATTTGGGGCAGCTGTCCAGGGGCTGTTGATCCTTCTCTCAGCTTCAGTGTTTGGAAGTGCCAGGGGTGCATTTGCTACAGTAAGGAGGGGTAAGGAAGCATTTCTGCCCTTTTGAAAACAAAGTGTGGTGAATCCCAGTTCAGCCTAAGTCCTATGATAAAAGTGTCACACTGAAGAGAACATCTGACCATTTGGCTGCTTCATCATGAGAACATCCCTGCTTCTCCAGCGAGTGTAGAATAGCCGCTCAGGGAGATACTCATGGTGTGCTGTGGAACACGGAATGGCCGTGCTAGATTGCAGCCCCTGTTCGGTCCTGCCGAGGAGGCCAGGTCAGTAGTTCTGTCCTTCTGGAGAGTTCCCAAGAAAAGGCAGGAGTGTTGGCTCATATTTCCAAGAGTGAAAGCTGGTGACTATATGACTTATGTTCCCTACATCCCTCTAGCAACCTTCTCTCAGTTCTAGCCTAGGTGCTCGCTCTTCACCACAACCAATCAGCTTTTATTTCTCCAACGTGTGGCTGTAATTGCATAAACACATAAGAGAATTCACAAGTTGGGTTTTTTCCTTTTTTTAATGGAGGGTGCCTGACAAGCAGTTTTATTAGAGCAAGGTCAGATCTGCACCACTTTCCCTGGAGTTTTGATTTTGTTCTGTATTACCCTCTTCACTGCTGGAATGACTCTGTCTTTCAAAGTGGCTTATGACTACCATAAATGGATATTATTTCCTTTGTGCTAAGAGACTAGACATACAATAGAAATAATTTCCACATTTACATTTTCATTTAGTGTTACTGGTTAAAGTGGCTGCATCAAAATCTGTCCATTTCATTTTCTTGACATGTTTATCAAAGAACTTCCATTTGCAAGGGGAGATTTTTTTTTCCCCACATGAAACTGAACTTCAATCAATTGCTTCAGTGAGTTGAAGGTTATAATGAGCAGATTACTGGTAGGCTAAATATAATCTCTGGCGCCACTGTCATTAGAGCAGCCCCAGCCTTTTCAGACTGCTACTAAGTGTTCTGAAGTGTGTATATACTCAACAATAGATATGCCCCCTGAATTCCATCGATCGTTAAGGTAGGATGGAATGACCCTTTCTGCAACTTGGGGATGACAAAGAGCATTCAGGAAGGTAGTAGGATACATATCCACTATGGCAGGCCATCCTACCTTGTGGAAATGCTCTTGATCTGTTGACAAAATAGCATGGCCTGCATTTGTTCCGTGTTCCAAGGCAGACATTGTTATGCCAGGCAACAAGCAGAAATTACTGACAGGCAGCATCTCTCCTGGGTGTTTCCAAGGCATTTGCCGTCTTACCCAACAACCTCTATCGCCTAATACATTTCTCACACACTCTCAAATAAATGAGATCAGTATCATTATCTCTGGAGACAAATTAAGGCAAGGGAAGAAGAGGTGTTAGGACTCAGCCAGGGTCAAGTTGAAGACTCTGATCAAGCAGCAGTCAAAATCTAGCATTTGGTCCACTGAACGTTTCCTTTCAGATGGGCAGCTTTTGGCATCACGGATCAACCTTGATTTCTGGTCTTGAGCTTGGAGAAGAAAAGCTGCAGTAATTTCCCATTATGCTACACAACAGACACCTGGGCTCGAAGAAAGAAAAAAAGGAGAAAAAGAGAAAATTCTGGGTAAAACCTGTGGGCTCCGAACAGCAATTTGGCTGCTACAAAGCCAATCATTATAGAGCATGGTTCTCTAGCCTGAAGCTTGCCCGAGTGGCCCTGGGATGCAGCTAGCCACCTTTCAGATAGGCACACTTCTTGTACCAGGTGGAACTCCCATGCATCACTGGTTGTCAGCAGTGCCCTTTCAGCCAGTAGGTGCCCTAGACCATAGAGGGAACAGTTCCTTCTTTGCCATCCGGCCTGTTTCACTGACACTGCAAATATGTCAAAACCCTCCAAGCACTCAGCTGAACACTCACAAAACCTGGGACTTGATGATATCATGCCTTTTCCTCCTTCAATCTACCTTCGTAATTGTTTCTCGCAGAAACGTCTCATTTGGGGTTTTTTTAATCACTTAGCAATCTGGCAAGTACATACTCAGTTATTTTAAGCTTCTTTAAAAATAAACCACTATCTTTAGTCAGCCTGAGACTGGAGTCTGTCTATTACCTGGTTTGTTATAAGATGCTGAAAACCCTCCCCATCGGTCATGAGTGAAATGTGCGTAGTACAACCTGCCTAGATACATAAATGACCTCAGGCACTGTAGAACATGACTCATCACATTCCAGGAAAGTGAAATGGGATGTTCTTCCCACAATTCAGGTGGGAACAGCAGAGGAACTGAGACACAGGCAAGAAAAGTGACTTAGCCAGAATCACACATAAGAGTTCTTACAAAACTGCATTTCAGACACTGGTTACTCATATCTCAAAAAAATACCCTGAACAGCAGAGAACTCATAAATCTCTTACTCTCGAGTTATAGCTCTGTTTATTCCATGCTGCTGAAGAAAATGATGGTTGGCACAAGGCTTATGCTGTGTCTGTCCTTTCTCTGACACTCTGCAGTTTGCTGAAGAAGATTGGCTTGTGGTTTACTCTGGCAAAAACCTTTCCTTGGAATATATGTTGACCTTGAGTAATGTGTGGGACTCAAAAAAAACCAATTCAGCTGCAGCCCTGAGTCTTGGGGACTTGAAACAGCTGTAGCACAACTGCCATTATCTCATTGCCAGAAATAGAATTCTTCACGAGGAAATGAGAACTTGACTGTGTCTGCAGGTACCAAAACATCAGGGAGATGCAGCAGTTCCTTGAAAGGGATGGTATGTGAAGGCTCTCTAATTTGGAGAAATGCTGTTTTCCTCAGAAGACAATGCGATCTGATGGCCTCTGTCCCCTTAACATTGTTTTGGACTGGCAGTCTAGGGTGGCTGTCTTCCTCCTCTGTGGAGTGGGAGGTGATGTGGAATAAATTCTATCTTGAAAGCCTTTTGTGATTATTAATTTTTTTGAGGAAGGGGTCAGCTTCTGGAAACAGGCAAGTATAAGATGAAACATGGCCACTCAACTAAACTGACAGTGACCACCCAGATCTGGGCGCAAAATGAATGGTTCCATGTTGGTATTTCAAATTCACAGACTGTTGGAAAAGGTTAATTCCCAAAGTATCAGCTCAGGAAAGGGTCCACAGTCCTTCTGTTACAGGGATTTGGATGTAATGAGGCAGTAAATTTGGCTGTGCTTGGCAGTCATATGTGCTGTCAAGACTTTCTTTATTCATGTGGTCAATAGAGACATGGGAGAAATTGTCAACATCTTTGGAGGCTTCTACAGAGAGCTTACCAGCAACAGGCAGCTCTGCTGGGTGAGAAACACTGAGGGTGCTGTTGTGGAAAGGATAGCAACAAACATGTAAGTCGTGAATCTTCACAAAATATTTCCATTTGTATTCTTGGAAATTGGGAACACATGAGGTTCTCAGGCAAACCAGTGTGAAAGTGACCGCTCAGACTTCTGGGTGGGTACTTGATGCAAGTCGCACATTTCAGCATCTTCTTTTTTTTTGGTAATTTTTTAACCAATATGAATTGTTTTGTTTTGTTTTCCAGTATCAGTGACTTTACATCTTGCTGTGTTGTCAACAGTGCTGTCTTTTAAGCCTTGGCAAACAAAATATCATTTAACAGAAACTGAGACATCGGTGAATATCAAACCACTGTGGATGACACCGGGGGGGTCTACATTTGTTTGCTCAACAGATTGGAGCAGAGAAGGGCACTGTGCACTTGGCTCTAGCTGCTGTCCTGAATGCTCTGTGGGCCAAGCTGGAGGGAAAGGTGACACCCACGGGATCTCAATATAAGAATGCTCATAACTCACAGAGGTTCCCTGCTCTTGGTTGCCCTCATTTGCACGTGGTCTTGATTTTGGAATAATTTATACATATGTTTAGCTTTAAAATAACAAATAAAATACAGGCATCGCTGAGTTCTTGAAGGCTCTGCCCATACTTAATTTTTACAGGATGGAAAATTGTAGCCACTGCACAGTGCTTAGTGGTGGAATTGTTTTTAACATTTCAGGGTAATTTTGTGGAACTCTGACATTTCTTAAAGAAAATATTTTTACCTAGTCCTGCTTATCAGATATTTCTTCGAATACCCTTCTCTTGATTTCATCTTTCTTACTTGGATATTTTAATCTGAGATTTTAACCTTTTAGCCGCTTCCCTACTGAATATGCTGTTGATCTGAGAGCCAAATCTTGTATACTTAGCATGTTACTATTTCTTAAAAATAGCCTATTTAAGCAGTGATGTCAGTAGTCATAAAGACAGCCTGGTTAGAAGGGAAAATTACTGAACAAAGGATATTGTCTGCTCAAAAAAACTGACAGAGAAAGGGCTGCCAGCCTGGAACTGTAAGCCTGGGGACCAGCCCTGTGAACTAGTGAAAAACATCCTTGAAAAGTGCAACTGGGCTCTTTGAAGTGCAGCTGAGGTACCTAGAAACCAGAAACACCCACTGATACCAGCGATAAGCAAGGAGACTGTAATAGCAATTTGTCATGTGAAAGTGAAAAACAGTCTGAAAAAATAAAATAGCTCTGAAGGAACAAAAAACAGCATCCCCAGTTGGTTGTTACAAGTGAAAAATAGGAATTACACAGGATCTCTTGGCTGCTCAGAGTCCTACTCCCTCGTATGACTCTGTGATATAAAAAGGACTCAATGTTTGTCCAAAAATGAGCAATGAGCCTCTGTCTGAGAACTTCTTGGTTGAATCCCACACGACCTCTCTATGAGCATTTGGGCTCCTTCTCTCTTCTGGGGAGGGTCGGTCCTCCTCTGGGATCAAGTTGTTCCTACCTTTGGAGATGGTTTGGCTCCTTTGAAATCTAATTCACTTTATACCAATAGCATAAATATTCATATAAGTAGTCATAAATATATCTGCTGTTATATCATTGATAAGTTTGTTTCATTCATGAGAAGATGTAGTAATCTGAAACAGCGTATAGCAACTTGGCTGCTGCTGTCATTGGTTGTACTGCAGCACTGATTGATGTTATTATTGATTGACACCATACTATTGTTTGATAATATACTATTGATCGCAGATAGTAATTTTGTAATAACTTGATATATATTCATTGGTATTCATTTTATTAACCATAGGTATGTTTGCTAGTAGCAATTTTGGTGGCATTTATGGTAATCTGTAATAAAGTAGAGAAATTTAGAGGACAAAGATTTCATGTCCTTGTGTATTACAGAATCCTACAAATCTACGGTCATTTTCTCTCCACATCTTTTTTAATAATCACTCTACCAATACTACTTCCATTAAAAAGGATGCTCAATCCTTAATGATTTTCAGGAGAAAGTGTCAAATGTTCTCATTTGGCATTGAGAACCACATTGCTTTGTTGTCAGTAATTGATTTTGCATGCCAAAATATAAGCGTTACTTGCACTCTGTGACACTTCATCATGAAGAAAAAAAAATCTGTGTGTTATGGCATCATTGTGGTTTCAGATTTGTTTTGTTTTCTGGTTTTTGTGAAAGCTAAAAGTCAACATGGTTATAAAAATCTGACAAGTCTAAAGGCTACTGGGCCCTATTAGCAGAGCACGTTTTAGTTGGTGTCCAAACTAAAATGGTCTTACAGCTCATTTCAGAAGTTGTGTCCCTGGTGGTGAGTGTTGTGTTTTGCTCAAGATGTCCTTCCCTCACAGCACACCCTCTTCATGTGTCTGTCCCTCTCCTGAGGGAGCTGTACAGCTTGTCTTTGTCCAGGTCTAGCATCACAGCTGGCAGGGGGGAATTCATATCCACAGCTATAGGAAGCTGTGTACTTAAAGACTGTGCTTTCATCTGTAGGTCTTTGCTTATGATTTGGCCAAGAAGCTGCTTTTCTTTAAGTCTGAATAATTTTGAGTTTGTTTTAGTTTTTTTAATGGTTGGGGGCTTTTTCACAAAAATAACTCCTTACTGAAAAACTAAAAATTCAGTAATTGAATTGCCTGTGCTACCATTGTCTGCTAGTAAATGCTTGGGCTTTGTGTGTTGATTTGTTTGCTGAAGTGATCGGACATTTTGGGGGGAATTCCCTTCAGCATTAAGATCTAAAAGACCCTGTTCTAAAATAACTTGTTTTTTTCTTTTCTGAGAGCAGGAAGTATGGGAACAGGGGTGCTTCTCTGTTTTAATTTGACAGCTAAAATAGTGTGACTTGGCTTTCCTGTTTAATCTTTTACTCCTGCTTGGATAGAGTTTAAAAAGAAGCTGAAAAGGGCTTATTATCAACTATTCACAGCCATGAAATTAGGCAAACACACATTTGGCAGTGCAACACAAGCTGATGAGGGAGAGGGGTGTGAAGGTTTAGAATATCTGCAGTTTCAACTCCCTGCTTGCTTCAGAAAAATAGAGAAAAGATTGACAACCATTCCTCAAGTGACTAGCATTACTTAATCTTTTTTTTATCAGACTGTTTTATCATGCTATGAGATTTTTAAAATTTCATATGTCATGCTTGAAACAGGATGCCAAGCAATTGCTATTCTGCATGGATTTCGGATCTATTACTGATGTGTTGGCAGAAGGGGAAGCGTATGGTAAGTCATCTTTCCTTCAAAGCTGGAATTTGGTACCCTCCATTTTCCTTAATCCTGGAATTGGCTCAACAGTTTTGATGGGAGTAACTCCTCAGGAACCTCAGGAACCACCAGCCAGTGAGATTGACAGGCTGGAGGGGCAACTGTAATGATGAAATGTGGAGTGTGAGGAGAATTTGATGCATTACAGTGTAATTTGATCTTCAGAATCTACAGAAATACTCCAAAACGGTCTGCTTGGGAAAAAAGAAAGGTGTGAGCTTAAATACATCCCTACCTGATGAAAACCATGACTTTGTGTCTCTTAGAGAGTGGGAAGGGGGCTGTGTGAGACAAAGCCTGTTGTATGCTGGCATCTTCTTGTGTGTCCCTGGAGTGCAATGTCAAGCATTCGGTTTGTGCCACATTGGTGACTTCTTGCCATGTAAGTCTTTGCACTGGGTTAGCAAGGAGACTGTGCTGTTCTCTGCCTCTTCCAAGGATTTATCTGCTTTGCAGTTCTCCTGCAATGAAATAGCTAGGGAGAAGAAGGAAGGGCTTATTTGGCAAAATTGATCTATTTTGATTAAAATGATGGGTTTGAGGGAAAAAAGAGAAGTCAGAACACCTCCAATCCTTCAGCTTTCACAAAGAACATTCTTTGATACAGTATTTAACAAAATAATACGCTGTTGACTAAAACACAATGGGACTTGTAATCATCCTTATCTGCTTCAGAATAGAAAATGTTAAAGTATGGATATCTGGCTTATACAAGATCCTGTTCCTGGCTGGGCTATTCAGACCAGCAGTTAAAACAGGTTTGAATGTTCAACTTTATAGCAGTAAGATTTTAAATGGTGTGTGAAGTGGGCAATGCTAACAGCTGATGATCAATTCTCCCTGCTTTCTCCTAAACACTTAGAAGTTTTGCTGGATTGACTGAAAATGTGCCATTGCAGATCCATTTGGGGAGGTGAAAAAGTGGGCCCAATACCATTTCAGTGATTTTCACAGTAAGGCAGAGTGTTACACTACTGTTTATGATTGAGGATATACTCAAGGAACTGAGGTGGGAATGGAAGTCTCTTTATTGGTATATTGTGTGTAACAGTGAGTTTGCATGGGTGCAGCTGTGTTGGTGTAAGCAAGGACACACATAGGGATTCTCAGGAGAGTGATATGAATTAACCAAAAGTATGATCATTAAGAGTGTTCATGAAAATACATAAAATCTGTGCTTGGATAGCTATGTTGAGAAGCACAGTGCCTTTAACCTGCAGTAACTTCATGGATGAGAAATGGTGATGTCTTCTTCAGAGTAAATATAAACCTCAAAATTTGGTAAATGCTGTTTTATTCTAGAACTCTTTGCCATTGCTTTGAGGGTTACGCTGAAACTGTGAGTAGCAGAGGACCCTTGGCTTCCTTCATAAAGCAGCATCTTTACTGCCACAGAGAGTTACATGTGCTTGACTTTCGGTCTCAGTTTATTGGTGTCAGATTAAGTTAATATAGCTGGGATTTATCTTTTGGAAAATACACACCTTGATATACCCAGAAATAATGTTGCCAAGTCATGGGATGTTCCTACTTGGATTAGAAAAAATTAGTATATGTTACAGTTAGCTGGGTTGAGGAGTTTGGTTCAGCTGCACGTTATTGATATATCTGATCTCATTTTCTGATGGTTTTTTTCCAGCTACTTGTGAGGAAGAAATAAAAACTTTATTTGATTTATGTGTAAATTAATATTATTCTAGTTGCAGTGTGATAGAGTATTTGGAGATGTATAGTTAATTGATGTAATTTTATTTGCAGTTACACACATAGACCATGAGAGAAGGCTGGATAATGCATAGCAAACACTTGTATTGAGTGCTATTCTTCTGTATTTTATGCCTTGAACAGACAAACTAGGCCTAGTCTAACTCCTGCAGGTCTATGATATGGGCAGGGATGACTTTGCTTCTGTCTCTCTCCCAGACACTCCCCGCTTCTACTACTGCATAATGCTGCATTGCAGGAAAACAGGAATGGTGTGGGAAAGCTGAGGGCTGATCACAAGTGAAGATAAACGTGTTTCCGTTGATTTATGAAACACCATTGCTGTTTTATTTTCAGAGTAGGATGAAGCTTACTCACAAGGGAAGAGACGTAAAAAGAAAGTTTTTTCTGTAAGACAGTGATGCTAAAATTGTAAATTCTAGTTTATGGATTCCAGATTACGGCCCCATTAATCATTCAGAAGTGATCTATCTTGTGTTCCAAGTATGCATAGAGGTTCAAAGTAAAGGTGGGTGCTTATCTACAGGATGATATTTGCAGATTGAGATTTATACAAGAAATGATTGGCCCAGATGAAATAACCATGAATATAACTTTTTGTTACTACACTATATTATTTTCTATTTAAAACCATTAGATTAAATATCCCTCATATGCATTTATTGACAAATATTGTTTTCTTCCTTCTTCAAATCCTGAATAATGATGGCAAAAAATGTTGATATATTTCAACAAAGAGAAGTATTGGATGTGACTGAAGTAGATGTATCGCTAAGAATTTTATCCTGTATTTCTGTGCCAGAAATTTGAGTCTGCAGGGAAACACCACTACCAGGATTGTCTTCTAGAAGATTTAAAAGTGCCTATTATATCCAGGGAGGCTTCCAGAGGAAAGCCTGTTAATAATTTTTAACGGATATTTGGCCAAAAATAAACTGGAAGTTATTCAAACTAAAATATTTGAATGAAAATGAAAGAGTAGATGGAAGTCACTCATTTTTATTTTGAAATGTTACTCAGTTGACTGCTATGGGTCAGATTCTTTACGCCATGTGTTCACTGACACACCACAGCTCCTGACTTACTCTGGGTGCTGCAATGCAGCTCAAAGCTTTAAATGGATGCCATATAGCATGGAATGCAGGACCAGGAACTATGTGAATACAGAATGGCAAGGACCTGAAGAGCCTGAAGATGAATTATGATGTAATTTTCAGATGATTCATTTTTTATAGGAAGAAAATTCTCCCTTGTGTGGGAGAGAAATGCTGCTTCAAATACTCATTTAAAATACTGCATTTTTTTTTGTCAAGAACCTTTTCTGCTGAAAATTTCAGGCAGCCATGTCCATATTTTAGGGTGCTTTACTCAAGCATATGCTGCCAAGACACACTCATTCCCAAAGAAGACTCTGCTCTACTTCCTACAGGTCCTGATCTGCTTGGTTCAAACATAGCCTGGATACTGACGTAGTCATTGCGACTCTGCATAAGTGTAGCCAAAAGTACAACACAGACAGAACAGCAATTCCAACTTTTCATTTGCTTTCTATTTCCTGAATTTCTACCATTTCATAAAAATTTTGTAATTTGACAGAAAAAAAGAAAACCTCAATAGAAATATTCACTGTATTTGATTCTTATTTTCCTTGTCCCAGATGCTCAATGCAAAGCAAAAATCAAAAATAAAGCAAGCAGTAGAGTAGGTCGCTAAACCAGCTGAGTTTAAACCCTCATGGATTAAGGAGCCAACTTTTCCAGATGAGGATATGCTTATCCAGATGGAACATGCAACTGTTTCAAAGCTTGGAGATTAATATTTTATTTCAATAATACTACAGTGACTCCAGTCAGTACTGTACATAATGTTGATACTGTTCCTGCACATGTTCAGCGTTCAGGTTGAACTAGTGATTCAGAATACTATTAAATGTGTTTGCTACAGGATCTTGATACATATTCTGCACCTGTATTCCCTTAAGTTTAAATAATTAGTTTCTTTCTCAAAAAAATATGTAAAAGAACTGTAATGCTTGCATGAGGAAGGCAGCCAACATTTAGTATGAAATGGGAATGGACTTTTTTTTTTTAAATGTGTGGTATCCAGTGAAATTGGAGGTTTGGTTCAGAATTTGTGCTCCCAACATGCTATACTTAGCAGCACTGTTAAAAGCCCAGATGTACAGAATGTGCATTTCTTTGCTGCTCTGCACACCCTGTTATATAATTCTTTACATTGCTTGTGAACCAGAGAAGGCAGAAAAAAAAATCAATAAAAAGTTTTATAACGTGTTACATTCTCTATAAAATAAGTAGAAAACAGTGTGCTGAAACAACTGTTATTCCATCCTTTGTGCTACTGAGTAATTCCACTGGGAATTCAAAAAACCAGAAGGAAGTCTTGAATGTGTGCTATTTCCTTGCAGGCCTTAACACTGCTAGGAATTGGTGCAGCCACCAGAGAACATGTGAGTATATGTATAATGCTTTGGGCTTTTTCCTAATTACTATTTGTTTAATGAATCTACTACATAACATTTGGAGCAGGTGCTAAAACTCCTTTGCATTTTTCAATGAAGTTAAATATTAAAGCCAAAAATTATTGGGTCTCTATTTCACCTATTCCCTAGCAAGGCTGCCTGCTTTCACCTTATCTCCCTGGGTCATTCTTCCCGCATGCTATTTCTGTGAACAACCTGGAAATATCTGATATTTTTAAACTCTTGTTATGAAAGTAATTGCTAAAATTTCATATTCTTACATCAGTGAGAAATATGAAAATATGCATCCATGATTGTGATTACCCATATGAAGGGTAGAGAGGCAAGGTACAAAGACTAAGTCCATGCTGCTCTGTGGAGCACACTGCAGCCCCATGAGACAGCTTGGATAAAATCCATGGGAACAGTGTAGGCTGGAAAATGTTGTCTGTAGAGAACTGAAGGGCTGCTGAAGCTGATATGCCCTGTAGCCCAGGGATAATTACCCAGCTCCCATCTTCATTTTGCTCTGTGGGTTTGGTGCTTCAGCAAGTGTTTTGCTCAGCACAGCAGTGCATGTGTAGATGTGACCTTGCAGTGGTTGTATAAAGGAGCCGGGTTTAGAGTGGAGAGGTTCCAGGCTCCTCTAACTGTATCAACTCTATTTGTGCTGCCCTAACTCACCTGTAAATATCGAAATTCCAGAAAATTATCAAGCTGTAAGCCATCCTGTCAGTGGCAGCAGGGACACTGTCAGGGGTGCAGAAGGACTGGGGAGCCCAGAGCACGGCTGGCAGTGCAGGGCTGAGGGAACAGCCATGGTCAATTGAGGAGATTACCAGACGAGCTCATGGTGACAAGGCGGCTCTGAGGGCAGGGTCTGTCCCAGTGACAGGGATCAGGGACAGACAGAGCCCAGGGACTGCCACCCTGTTCATGGTCATCAAGGGCAGGGATGATGGGGGAGGGTTTCAGCGAGGCTGAGCAGGGCCAGCAGGGCTGCTCCTGCCCTTGGTGCCCTGGCCGGAGCTCCCTCCAAGACAGATGTGTCCTCTCACCCAAGAGAACTGGGCCCTGATGGGGTTGCTGAAGAGGGATTTAATTGCTGTGGGGTCTAGGGGGCTTTTCAGGGGACACAGAGCCAGGGCAGGGACACAAAAATGGGAAAGGGACATGGCAAGGATTGTTGAAGCTGGGGATGGGGCTCAGGCACACCCTGAGTAGCCCCACAGGCCTGGCAGGCTTATGTATGAGGGTCAAAGCAGGGATTCCCAGATGGCCCCCGAAGAGCGCCAAAGTCCCCCTTGTGAGGAGTTCACTCAGACTCAGAGTTTGGGCAGGGGCCAGTGCTGTGGGAGGGTGTGCTGGTTTTGGAGGCGGTAGAGTTAATTTTTTTCATAGTGGCTAGTAAAGGGCTATGTTTTGGATTTGTGCTGAACATGGGGTTGATAATATAGAGATAGTTGTGTTATTGCTGAGCAGCGCTTACACAGACCCAAGGCCTTTTCTGCTTTTCATGCTGCCACGCTGGCAAGGAAGTTGGTGGTGCATGGGAGGCTGGGAGGTGACACAGCCAGGACAGGTGACCTCAACTGACCAAAGGGATATTCCAGACCATCTGACTTTATGCTCAGCATATAAAGTGGGAGAAGAAGAGAGTGGGGGGACATTTGGAGTGATGGTGTTTGTCTTCCCAAGTCACCATTACATGCGATGGGGCCCTGCTCCCATAGCTGAACACCTGCCTGCCGATGGGAAGCCGTGAACTAATTCCTTGTTTTGCTTTGCTTGTGTGTGTGGCTTTTTCTTTTCCTATTAAACTGTCTTTATCTAAAATCGTGAGTTTTCCAGCTTTTTCTCTTCCAGTTCTCTTCGCGATCCTGATGGTGGGGAATGAGTGATCGGCTGTGTGGGGCTGCGTGGGGCTGTGTGGGGCTGCGTGGGGCTGCATGGGGCTTGGTTGTTGGCTGGGCTTAAACCACAACAGAGGAACCGGGAGCTGCTGGGGAGACCCATGGGAGCAGCAGGGCAGAGTCCTCCCGGCCAGGCTCGTCCCACCTCCACTCAGGAGCAGGGGTGGCAGGGGGCAGTGGGGTGACCCCAGCCCCAAGCACTGGGCACTCCCTGAGAACAGAGATGAGTGGAGGCCAGGCAGTGAGGAGAACCATGGTCAGACAAGGCCCAGGGTGTGTCCAGCCAGGCTGGGGTGTTGGTCCATGGCCAGACACATCCACAGCTGTAGCACACCTGGAGGTAAGTATGCCTTCCATGCAACCCAGGCAGGAACTAAGGCCTGTGGGCAGAGGATGTGAGCCCCAGGTGAGACTGGTCATGGTGAGGTCTGGCAGCGCACTCCGTACCCTGTCTGGCCTTAGGAGGAATTTGTCTGGGACATTTGCAGCTATTTTAAAAGGTTGAAACCTGTCCTTTTCCCCAAGGAGACTCTTGCTAGCATTAGTAGTAAGTCACTGCCATCAGCTATATTTAACTACTTTTTGCATAAAACATTTTTAATCAGTCCAAAGATCAGAACTAACTCCCATATATATAATATATAGCAAGGTGTCAGTAGACAGGCTAGGACCTTTTTGAATACCAGTCCCTAGACCAATGTAAATTGATCTTTATTGCACCAATCTTTTTGCCAAGTATTGACACCAAATCCACAGAGCCAAACAATGTGAATTAACAAATTCTCGGTTCTCTGCAACAACTGGAAACAACAGTGTTGACATTAGCATAATTTCTCTGCTGCCAGTTTCTCATGCCAAGCCCTGCTAGAAACATATTTAATTGTACTTCTCACTCTCAGCTGTTGTCTACCAGTAGATAGGACACATAATATGCAGAGGGGGGTGTTTTATAATGAATATCTAGCAGGATGGGTTTGAATTACCCATTAGTATAGCCTTGCTTTACAAATTAAAGGCCAGTCCTGAATGTTGGCTTTACTTGATTCTTTGTATAACCTTTTTCCTTGCACCATAACAGCTGAGAACGATGTAAGCATTTAATGTATTTATCCACAGAATTCCCATCTGAATAAGGAGAATACTATTATCTGTACTATAAACATGGGAAATTAATATGAGGCCTAAACTAACTGAACAACTTAGTCAGGCTCCAGACAGGAAATCTGTAGCACAGCTAGAAATTGAATCCTGACTCTTATCCTAGTGCATCAGCTACAAGGCCATTTCTCATCTGGCTGGACTGGTCTCCAGGAGGAGCAATGATTTCCTACAGCAGAATTGCTCCTATTTTCTCTTTAGCTGCCTCAAAATGGGAATAGCTGCTCATTCACATAGGCAAACATATTCCAAAGCTGTGCAGACCCAAACATGCTGAATCCTGTCACCAGACTACCCCAAGTTCCTCCCTGCGGACACGACTGGGTGACCAGAGGGGTGTGAGTTAGCTCCCAAAGGATTTTGAGGCAGTCTGTGAGGCAATTGTCTGGCAGAGCTGTCTGATCTGTTTGTGTGAGCATTACATAATGGTCTCACTACAAACTTGGCGTGCCTTTGTGCACGTTAAGCCCAGATCCTTGGCCTGGAATGGAACAGCCATTTGCACTTGGCATTTTCTCTTCACTTTCATTTATGTGATTCAACATCCACTTAAGGGGCGGTAATATCCAAACTCAGTCTAGTACCACTGTGCCATTTGGCACACATTTTTATTCAGTGTACCTCAGTTCATTGTGTCAGGTGTAGTGTTCTGAACATTACAAGTACAAGCTGATTTTTAATATTGACAACATCCTTGAAGTTCACTTCATCCAAATTCTCATGTGTTCTCTCATTTAAATTTAAATTAAAGTAATTTGGATTTATAGAGACACACACTGGAGGCACACTGTACAAATGCTTTTGTATGAGTAGCCAACAGTTATTATAATAAGTTAGTTTGGGAATCTCCAGGTCTTAACTTTTCATTTTTTCCCTTACACTGCCACAACAGTGATATTTAAACAGCTTTTACAAGCCAAGGCCTTGAGTTATCTCCAAATTGACAGCTGCGGGCTGGAAAGTGTGAATGAAAACTTGTCTGTGCTGCGGATGGCCAAAAAGTTCCAGAGTAAGGCTCTGCAAAATGCAGCAGCAATGAGAAAATCTTTCTATCCCCATCCTTCAAGCCGGTCTGATTAGCTTCCTCAGCTGTCATGCTTGTGATTTCTGAGCGTAAGCTTGTGCAGTGCATGCACTGCTGTAATATTCTTTATTTCAGGCACCAAAGGGCTTTGGATGTCTTTGTGTGGCACTGTAATCTCTAGCATGGATTTGGGGGTCTCTGTGAATTAGTCCAGCACTTGATAGTGTTTGATCATATCCAAGTATCTGATAGGCTTGAAAGCAAGTTAGTTATTTTTAAAAATTCAGTAGCAACTATGACGGTTGCTCTTTGTTTTCTTGAAAAATACGTTGCTACATGGTGATCACAGCATATATTTGTGTCGTTAGCCCACAAGTTCACCTTCCTGTGGGCTGCAAAGGGAACTTAGAAGTGTGGGTTAAACTTCAAGCAGGTGAATGTGAACTGTTTGTGGTTTTAATAAAGGCACTTGAAACCTGGGCTGCATTCCATATTCAGGCACTTCACAGATGCCAGTCACTATGGTGACAAACTCACCAAGTCAGGCTCATTAAAAGACCTGATTTTGATGGCTAATCAGATAGGTGTTTATCTCAAAATTCAGAAGCAGTTCTTTCTTTTCTGACCCTTCATCTACCATAATCAGATGACTAATAGTCTTTGTGGTATCGCAGTAAGGCCAATTTTGCAACCTACCATAACACATCAGAAATAATATGGGTTACAAAAACTTAGTCTAAGAAGGTGGAATGTAGAAGTTGGTTTTCGACCAAAGTTGTAAGAAGTTTCATTGTTATCTCCTAGTTATTGAATTGCCCTTGGAAAGTGGAGAAATGATACAAGGATGCATCTGGAGGAGGAATGACAGAAGAGAGGAAACACTTCAAGTCCAAATGGTGAGGTAGAATGAATATAGCAGTCAGCAGGGCACACATCAGAGACTCAGAAAAGCTATGGAAATGCAGAGCTGGTAAGGAACTGATTTCTAATGCCACCTGTACAGCTCAAAGTCATCATCTGGGGAGTGTGAGGGACAGGCAGCTCTTGGGACAGCTTATTCATCAGGAAGTAAGTCCAACAACATCCCCTTCTCTCAGTAGGCCCATGAGTCCCTTTCACAGCTTCCCCAAAGTATCTAGCAATGTCCCATGTTTTGTCTAAAATACTGCCCTGTGTCTGGCCTGCAGTCATAGTAGTCATCTTTGCAGCATGAACAGTGTACACATTCTGCAAATCAAAATTCCTTGAGTACCTCCTGTTTGTCTATATATCAAAATTCTTTGAATATTCATATTTTTTGCATGAAACCTTCTAGAAGCTTCATGCCTATGAATTTTAAAATGTATTTTCACTTTTATTCACATTAAAGTGTACTGTGTAAAGTCTGTTTTTTACATCTTTCTGATCTTTTGAGCACCATAAACCTTCTTGGTCTACAAGGTAGAAGCTTCACTTCAACAGCTGCTACTGGTAGTAAATTGTGCTGATAAAGGGAAACAGTGAAGTTGTAGTTAATTCCTATACTAAAAAGTAGTAGCTCTTCAAGAGCTATATAGTTTGGTCTGTTTAAGCACGCTGTGTATGCCCATACACCTAACTCCTCTGTAATTTATGAGGGGAAGTAAATGATTCCCATTTTGAATTCTTCTATCGGCTAGGTATTCCTGTCCTGGATAACCTCACTGAGACTGCTAATTCCCACTAGCCAAGCCCTACAGCCAAGTTTATTTCACGTCCTCTCTGGCTACACTCACTAAAATGTCCTGCAGAATCCACCTTATCTGCAGTGTTACATAAAAGTGGTTTCCAGCAAAAGGAACTTCACTTGCTAAGTGTAGGCAGAACTGCTAAGTGAATTTGCAATTTAATCTGTTTTCCTGTACTTTAGAGGACTGTAAGAACACTCAAGAACCTTTAAGTTATAAAAGTATGCACACGGCAAGAAGTGGCTGACAACCTACAACTGGGACACACCATTACCGAAAAGGTAACACCTGGACCATCTGAACGAGGTGATTTTAAAATATAAGACTAGTAGAGCTGAGATGAAGTTTATTAGGAGGAGCATGTGACACAGCTTCCAGGTGTAGTAACAAGAATGCTGTTACTATCTGTGAGTTCAGTAATTTGAAAGGCCCAAGTGTGTTCAATCAGTTGGCTACTGAGTGTCCATTTAGTGCAGCCTCACAAAAGGATGAGGTTTGACCCTTCCAAGTTCCTCACAGGATCTAAGCTGAAATAGCACATAGTCTGATCATCTCTCTTCAAGAATGACGGACTACAGTAAATATTAAGAACCTTTCTAAAAAGCAGTGGCCTCTATATTTGGTGGACTTAGGCAGAGACATTTTTTTGTGCAATGTAGTTGTGTTGGGCTAAACATCAAGAGAACAACTTTTTGGGCACAAATGGTGCTACAAAAAATTTAGTCTGAAGATCAGTGATCAGCACGAGGAAAAACAGTATAATGAGATATGTATATAATTTTGATACAAAATAGGGTTTTGAATGTTATGACCAGTTCAAGAAAAATTCAGTGGTCCTCTTATGCAGACCCCTGAATGAAAGCACAATGATTATTACATTCTTAGAATTATCTGAAATTGTTCATTTTCCAATATTTACCAGTTTACTGACTTTAAAATTTAATCAAAAAATTACTATGCATTTCTCCATGTGTTCAACTATGTATTGAATATGCTATGTATGAATATTAACCATAGCTCTATTCACAATTACATTCCCGAAGATGAATGTTATGAGTTACTGCAGAAGTTGCAAGGATAAGAACAGATGAAAGCTGAATTCTGCTAAGATTTAATTACTACGATCTCTAGTTTTCCCTGTTCCAGGCTGCAAAATTAGTCCATATGTTTGTGGGATGGTTTTAAATTATGACAGACAGCTGATTACTAATACTATCTGGTAACCTCTGTTTAACTACAGCTCTGTTTGATTTATATCAAATTAGTCATTCATGTAGTGTTGGGGAATAAAGAAATTGCTGTCACAGAGTTGTCATGCAGAGACTGCATTTCCGGCAAGGTTCCATCAAAATCTTGTCTTCCTGATAGTTCATCTATGAAGACCATGGGAAGTTAAGAGTTTGTTTTTCCTTGCCAGATCTCACTCTTCAAGATACTTTGCTTTCCAACTCTTTTTTACTACTAACTATAAACAAACACACCAAAATTAAATATGCACCATTCCTTCCAGAAGATGTTTTTTTAAAAAGCTTTATTAAACATATACCCTCTAGAATATATTTAACAACTTCTCCCATCTTGAAGGAATCCTCTACCATAGATACAAGTTCTTATTTTCAGTACCAAATCAAGCATGTAAGCAAGTGCTACTCACACACTGACTGAATGGCAACAGAAATGGCCACTGGTAACTGAAACACACAGAAAAGTAGCTCCCTAACAACCTGAACTGGGTTAACATCCTTGCACAGTACACCAGGAATCATCTGTCCTGTATGACAACAGGTTAGTACTAAAGGCAGTTGTAGTCTGCTAGTATCTATTTCTTTTTACAATAAAGTAGATATATTTTGAAGAATATAAAAGCCCCATCACTTTAGAGAAATTAAGTAGCTTAGGTACATTTCCACACTAATATTTAATGCTGGTTTATAGCATTAAACAGCCATCTCCATTTTAATAGGTGGATGAGGATTATAATCTTCAATCTGAAAGTCTTCTGCCTTAAAGTCACTGATGTCTTTAATCTCATGAAGAATTCTGAGTTTGGGGAAAGGTCTTGGCTCCCTCTGAAGCTGAAATAAAAGCAAGCTTACTGTATAAAGCTAATACTTGAAAGCAGAGACTTTATGTTCTCAATCTCAAATCAGATTACACCATGTAGACTTTCCCTCCCCACCAAGAAGACTTATACTAAGAGAAAAAAGATTAAAGAAAAATCTAATACAGTAAGGTAGAGTCTACTTCAGTATTTTTATAGGGAGGAGTAGGATAATTTTCAAGTGAATTCCCTGATCATCCAAATGCACTGCACGCACTTTCAGTTAGTAAAGCAATTCTGGTGGTTACAGATTCTGTGAATTGATAAATTATCCTTTTCTGATATACTACAAAGACATTTTATTTTGTATTATCTGGATTAGGGAGAATTATTATCAAAGTAAAAAGTACAGATTCTAGAACTCTAACTTGGTTCTAGAGCAGTATACTGATGTACATTGCAGTCATGCTTGTATTGCAGTTCTGTTTGCAACCTGAATTGAACATATGTTAAAGTACTACAATTATTAGGATAGAAATAAGAAAAGACAAACAAATTAATACTTGCAAAAGGATATTTATAATATCAAGATAATTTTGCGTTGAATAAGCATTGTGGAAAACAAAAGGATAGAAGAATACAGAATAAGTACTTACTTGGACTTTCAGAGGTTCGACATGGTTCAGATACACGTGAGCATCTCCTAACGTGTGTATGAACTCTCCAGGCTGAAAAGAATGAAGAATATATGTAGTTTTCAAACAGTCAGGTTTCAAGAAAGCAAAACATTCCAATGCTTACAGTATAGATTCTCATCATCTAGCTCGTGTGGAATTGCAGCTTCCGTACTGGATTGTATTGCCAAGACATCCTTGAAAGCTTTGAAGGACACAAGCTTTCCTGACTAATGCATAATTAATGAAACATATAATGAAATTTCCCCTAGTTTACAAAAAACTTTAACTTTGAAATCCTGCTAGGACAATAGCTCTGGTAAATGAATGGAGCAATACTGATCTGCTCACCAAGATAGAAGTAGATGTGGCAGTGACATCCAGCTTTACCACTCTACCTCTGGTAAGTACAACTCACCAAAGCTGGTTTCAGAGCAGTTGCCTTAGCCACTACTTAACAGCAGTGGAGGTGTCAGTCACAGTCAAGCAACCACCTTGCAAGTTCTGTGACTTAGCAGCCCCTGAGCAATCTCATTTAACTTGGGGAAGTTCTATTGTCTATTTTACTGGCCTCTGACCAGTGTAGATAGGTCAGTGCTCTGATACATTATACTGAAAACCACCAAAGCCAAGAGAGGAAGTGGCTGAGAGACAACAGCTGGACATAATGTTAAACTTCACTTTTTTTAGTACCTTGGATTAATTTATGTCTGCAATTGCTGTAAAGTCTGATTCTTCCCTGTTTCCCCATTTTAAGAAGTTCCCCTTCATGTTGCTGGTAGCAGGAGGATTAGGCACAGGAGGACTTTCTAGCATAATTTTTTACATGCCCTAAAGAAAAGGGGTTTTCACTTCTACAAGATTGTCATGCATTTGAATTTCTCCTCCAAGTTACAAAATACAACTCTAAAGTCACGGCAGGAGTTATTTGAACACATACTACCACACTACATAATCACCTACAGTAGGAAATCAAAGAAAGACCCAGCTGAAATTATAGCTGGAATTTAGGTGCGCAGAATACCAAATTAGAACCTTGACAGCAACTACTGAGCTACTGTTCGCTTCCAATCAACACGTGGCACACAATTTAATCACTTGTATGTTATTATCCCATTAAGTCAAGCACTCAGTCCAGATTTCTAAGGAACAAACTAGTGAACACGTCAGTTTTGACACGGTCAAGACCTGGAGGATCTTTTGTCTGTTTGACCTGAATTTAAGAATTCTAACATTGCTAATCGTCACTGACCATACAAATCAGAGGCAATTCATACCAAATGCACACGGCCTTTTTTTACACATATTTCAGCAAGATTTCAAACAGTATGTTCATTCCAGTTTTTCCTGGACATGACGAGATTTATCTTTTAGTCCCTCACTTCTCAGATGAGATTAAGTAAAATGATTATATAGCCTACCTTTAGCCCCGTGACATGGGCAATCATGTATGTGAGCAGTGAATAGCTGGCAATATTGAAGGGCACTCCTAGTCCCATGTCTCCAGACCTCTGATAGAGTTGGCAAGATAATTCACCATTTAGGACATAGAACTGGCAAAGGGCATGGCATGGAGGCAAAGCCATCAGAGAAATATCTAGGAATTGCAGTACAGGAGAGGGGAAAAACAGCAACAACATTAGTGTGCTATGAATATAAAGATGCAAAACCTAAACAAGCATGTAATGAGATACAATAGAGAGCCAACTGCACTCTCATTCTTTACTTTTTCTCTTGTTTATAAGCACCTGCTGCCCAACCAATTAAGTCCGGGTCATGACAAGCTGTCTCCTGGGTTGTATGACCAGAAAGTCATAAACAGATATTCCACAGAACACATTTATGACATAATGCTGCACAGCAGTTTACTTCTACTCACCCTGGTGAGACAGTTGATTTCCCTAAAGGAAGACATTAAAAGTAAAATTAAGCATGTACCCTAAAGCGAGTTCCAAATGCTTCATCTTACTCTTGTCCCATTGCAATGTGCCTTTGCTTCTTGTTGAGATACAAAAGTAATGATCAATTAAAAAAAAATCCAAACACAGAAATTCTTTTGAGAACTTTTCTACACTGAAAAAGTGCAGATAGCAAAATTACAGCTTGGCAAGGAAAACTTTCGCCAAGTATCTTCTGTTATCTGAGAATGTTTAGCCTTGAAAACAACAGCAAGAGCATGTAGCAGTCCCTTTCAGCCACCAGTGGAAAATGTTGTGTGATTTTTCTGGAGCACAGATCTATCACTGGTGAAGTTAAACATTATCTTGCACTAGCTCTTGTTCAGAAGTAGCCCTACAGACCTAATGGATATCTGTGTATAAACAGACCATATTATTCATACAATATACGTTCATCATAGGAACCTATGCTCAAGGAAATGATTATAACACAAATAATACTTCTGTTCTCCAGTTTTAAGGGTTTTGTTAATTCTACATTATATGGCTAAAAACCAGACACACTGCTTAGTATACTCTTTTTTTGTTTTCTTTTATTAACCTTTTTAAAATAAGAGTTACTGTCTTTAAATATACTGTATGTCAAAGACAGTGGTAGGCAGGTATACCCCTCACTTTAACCTGGAGAGAAAAACTCTGAAGAAATGGTTCATTATTTTTGAGGTCTGAATATGAGAATTAAGTAGAAAGAGAATCAAGCTTGTAACTCCTGGCCATTTTTACTGCATTCCTGCTAGTTTTATAAAGAATAAACAAAGACACCAAATGGAGCTGACTGTTGACACAGGAATAGAAGGTAATTTAGCACACAGCAAGATAACGTGCAACTGCATTCACTTTCTATCAGCTGTTCAATACCTTTGGGATTCCAAGCACACATAATGATTCTTCTGTCATCTGGATTGGTTTTGATTGTTTCAATCACTTTTTGCAACTGATCAACTCCTTGGTTGGAGTAATCTGAAGAAATATATCAAGTTAAGATCAAGCCAGACAGATTCAAGTCATGGTATTTTTTTAATACACAGCCCACCTCCCACTGCAAAGTGATACTCAAATGACAACCTCATTAGATTTTATTGCAACTTTGAAAGTGATTAATTAGTTGGCACCCTCTAAACGTAGGTTGTTCTTGGTCTTTCTTAGGATGCTCTAAAGCTTGTGAAATTCTCATGATGGTATTTTCGTATGTCCGCCCAACCTTTTGTGTGCTTTGAGTACGTTTAGCACCCGCTGAAATATGACCATTTCTATTTAGAACACTTTATTTCATTCTCAACAACTTGAGATTTTTTAAGACCAACTAGGTAGTGTGGCATAGTCGCTAAATCCCAAGAAACAAAAGCTGCAATACAAAAAAACTATTTGGACACAGAATGATACTTAATCACTCATGATGACGTCTTACCTAAATAGGACAAGAGCTGTACTGGAATTGATAGGATATTAGCACCTAGTCATTCATGGTATTTAAACTGATTTGTTTATTGCATTTCTGGATTAAAATGCCTTTCTAGATGTTCAACTTCCATGCTACTTCTTACAAAAAAAAAATTATGCCCAGACCAGTGTACGGGGTGCCAGCATTCTTTGCACACTCCAAAGTAGAAAGTTTCTGACAGATGAATAAATGCATCCATCTAGCACTCACAAGGTCATGTATGAAAACTACATTTCTCTAGAATTTTTCTCCAGAAGGAAACTTTAATCATGTATAGCACAGGATAGTACATTTCACCCAATGACACTTGCAGGCTGAATTTTAATCTCAATACGAGTTATATACGAAATTTGCTGAAATTAACCGACCATTAGAATGGGTTTCAGAATAAAAAACTCTTTAGTTGTTAATAATTTTTCTGACTCAGTGAATCAGCATGGCTACTTTTTTCTAATATCTCTTGCTGTGGCAATACCAATTTATGGTTACAGGGAGACCCAAGCTGGCAAACAAGGTAGTAAAACACAATTAGCGTCTCAGGGAACTCTTCAGCCAGCAAAGCCATGCCAGAAGCCTTGTCAAATTGTTATGTTAGTTCCTGGAGCTAATTACCTATCCATTAGTAATGCAACTTAAGGAAATCAATTAGTAATGAAACCTCTGGGAATTTATCTTGTTCTTTCTTTTCCACACTGTTTTATGTCTTAGACCGTTTAAGTTCAGGAACTCTGAAACCTTTAAAAAAGTTTTCATATGTGTCAGTTCACAATCTGCATCATTTGTGTTAGCTTAAAACTGTATTCTGTTGGTGATCAACATGCCAATACAAAGTCTAGTACCTGTAACTAATGTGAGGCTGTATTGACAAAAACCCCCCAAACAAAAACCCCACCAAGATCACTAATCATGTTGTTAAGACAAGTTAGAAATCACACCAATCACACCAGATAGTGGCAATCTGATTTTTGACTCAGGTTTTTTTTTTAATGGCAGTTGTCTAAATGTTTTCTACATCATCTCCTTCAGTGACTTAGAACAGAACAATCAACACACTCCAGAGTAAATTCCACTGAAAATACCAACAGGTACTGCATCACATCATAACCTGTTACAGCTGTTCTGTTCACAGCATCATCAGCTATGGAAACATCCTTCTTTGTTCTAGATAGAGAATGGAAAAAATCTTTTTCTCCCACTGAATGTAGTGCACTACTGTCAGCTCTTTCCAGCACAAAAACATCATGGACCCCACACTGGTATATAGAGATGGCAGCCTGTGTTCCACTGTTATCAAATTGAGCTAGCTCATGTTTCTGGACTGCAACAGACACATCCTTCCAGCTATCACCAACCATATCTGCTCTAGATAAAAGAGTAACAGTGTGTGTCTTATGATTCAACTGTTCTACAAATACCAAACTACAACACACAAAGCTACATCTTTCAGGACACTTAAGACTGAGTAAGGAAGAAAAAATTAAAATTCACTCTCTCAAACACTATTTATTCTGGCTATCAGTTCACTGTGAATGGTTGCTTAAGAATAGTCCATTGTACACAGACTTCTGGAAGTGATGTGTCACAGTTGTCTCACTAAGCAATCAAGACTGTATTTGTATGAGATTACCTGTGTGCATATCTTTGTATTCTGCTCCAAAGTGCCTCCACTGGAAACCATACACTGGTCCCAAATCCCCCTCCTCTCTGGTGCTGAAACCCTGCTTATCCAGGAACTCACGTGACCCATTAGCATCCCAAATCTTCACACCTTTTGCAGAGAGCTCTTTGGCATTTGTAGAACCCTACAAAACATAGTGAGAAGTCTGCATCCTAATTCCAACACACAGGACACGATCTGAAACAGTTGTATTAAGCTTTGCTAGTGTACAGTTTTTCTCCACTTTTGAATTATGAACAGTGTAATGAAAGTACTGTATCAAGTTCTTGCACATGGACAGAATAAAACTTGTGAGTAACATACTGGGATGAAGTCTGAAGTGCTATGCTGCTGTTGTTTAACTCAGGATTCTTGTAACTTTGTGAATCCACAAACAGTACCGCCTCAAGGTCAAGAGTGGAATGTCATTTCATAAGCACATTTGCAGAGAACAAGATGTTACTTTACAGATTGATGAAAGTAACAAAAAATGTACGGCCTAGGCACTGTCTTTGCCAAGCCACCTATAATAAGCTTAAAGTTTTGAAAATCCTTTTGTTAAAATGACAAAAATGAGAAAATGACCCAGACAAATGTCACCGAATCCTGCAACATGTCCAAATCAGCACACTCAAAAATCCAACACAGAAATTATGCTGTTTTGGGGAGTGTCTAGTCTTTTACATTTGAAAAAAACCCCAAAACCAAAAGCTTTTAAAAAATTAATGTGTATTTGAGTTCTGCTATCTAGCAAATGGTTATGTAGATTTTCCCATACCTGCACAATGTCATAACATATAAAGGAACACTTATATTGTAATGTACTATCTATAGTTGAATTTTATTACACTAGCTATAACTATTAGCACTATTAGATCTCATTTATTTGCTACTAAAAAGCCTAGTGTTTACATCAGTCTTTCTTCACCTGTGGTTTCACACTGCTTGTTTCTGTTCAAATCAATACAAGCTATCTCAATACTAAAAAGCAGATCATTAAACTGCTTACTATCTATTTGACATTATTATTTCTGATTAAAACACTAAGAAAAGTGTAGTAAGCTTTATAACTGTGGAATATATTCAAATCAGCAAAAGCCCTATTTCGGACTTTCTCCCTTAAAAAGAAAGAGAAGACAAACTGTTTGATTGCACTGGTAGCAATAGTCAGCACTAAAATGCAGAATGTCTTGAAGATAATGGCCTTCCACGTGTGGTCACAGTATTACGAAGTTGCACTTCTTCTGTCATAGGAACAGAAGCATCTGCAGTTACCCCAAATGCCTTAATGCACTCCACACTAGCTCGTTCTGTTTACAGGCCCACTCTCGGGCCCATCACCCACAGAGACACCCAAATACCCAACCTTGATGAACCACAGCAGCTCCTCCAGCACTCCCTTCCAGTACACCTTCTTCGTGGTGAGCAGTGGAAACTGATCTGGAAGAGAGATTCAGGGGATCAGCGGGGACCAGCCATTTGCCAGGATGAACAGACTTAGGCTTTTCCCCATCTGGAAGGCAATGCCACCATCTGACATTATGAGGCTGGGATATGAAGCAAGGCATCGGGAGAGGATGTGTAATTCCCATATTCAGATCCCTCGGCGGGAGGGAGCGGGACAGCCCCGGCGGAGAACACGGCGTGTGACACCCCCCACACCAAGCCCGGAGCAGGGACAGGACAGGGAGAGGGGCAGGGGGCAGTGGCAGGGAGCAGCGGCAGGAGGCCGGGGGTGCCGGCGGTGCCCACCTCTCAGGCTGTACCGCGCCTGCATGCCGAACACGGAGATGGTGCCGGTGCCGGTGCGATCCCCCCGCCGGTGGCCGTGCTGCAGGATGTGCCGCACCTGCTGCAGGTACTGCAGCTCGCCGGACTCCGGGCCGGCGGCGGCCGCGCTCAGCAGCTCATCGGCAGGCATGTCGGGCGGCAGTCTCCCTGCGGGATGCGCCGGGCTCTGGCTGCGTGGCGGCCCCGCTCCCGCCCGCCGCTTCTGCAGTGAGCCCGCCAAAGGCCGGCTTTCCCGCCAAGCCGCGCCGAGGGGCGGGCGGGGCGGAGCGGTTCCACTGCCACCTCCTCCCTTGCCCTTTCTCTTCCCCTTCCTTCTCCCCTTCTCTTACCGCGCCCGGGGGTGCTGAGCGCAGAGCGGGCCCGCAATCGCCGCTGTGGCCTCGCAGGGGTCGCTCCTGAGGGACAGCTGGCTCGAGCACCCGGCCTGAGCCAGCCCTCCAGACCATACCGACGTGTTTAGGTTGGACATTAGGAAGAGTTTCCTCACAGAAAGGTTGATCAGATACCGGAATGGGCTGCCCAGGGAGGTGGTGGGGTCACCGCCACTGGAGGTGTTTAAGGAAAGACTGAATGTGGCATTTAGTGCCATGGTCTAGTTGACGTGGTGCTGGGTCACAGGTTAGACTGGATGATCTCCGAGGTCTTTTCCAAACTTACTCACTGTGTGATTCTCTGACTTCATTCTGCCCAAGCAGCACAATGACTACTCTCCAGGCTCAGCTCGTGCTGGAAAGTGCTGTTGGCACTCGTCATCTTCCTCTCTGTCTGCAGCCTCAGGCATCCCATTTCGGAGCTGAACAGGACCAAAGCCTTCAGCTCGCCCAGGTCCAGCAGTGTCACCCTGACCTGCACTTCTAAACCCAAGATCCTTTCGTGCCATGCCTTGTCATCAGCTTCCTGCGTCATATTGACACATTGGCTTTCTCACTAAGGGTAGCACTCAGCACTTGTGTTTATGGAGTCTCACCTTGCTGATCTCAGCTTCTCCCATGCCTCAGTGTCATTTTGCATCCTGACCTGTGTCTGATTCCAGCAGTTCCCAATGTAGTGTCCTCTGAAAATTTTCTAGTTATAACGTACGCTAGTCAGAACAAACTGACCCTTCTCTGAATACTTCTTTTTTAGTATCTCTAGAAAGTCAAGAATTTTGTAAGAGTCATTTATCTCTCAGATAAAGCGCAGCTGGTGTAATTACAGGAATTATGACTGCTAATCTCTCATGATTAGGAGCCTGAAATACATATAATGGAAGTTAACATGAATTCCATATGATGGAAGTTAAGGAGAACAGAGGACTGTGAATGAGAAAATGCTACCTTTCCTTGCAACAGGCAGAAAAATCATCTTTTCCATTAATTAAAAGAATGAAATGGCTTTTTTCTTGTATAAATTTGTATATATACTGGTGTGTATAGAAGTAAAGGAAAACGTATAACTAGGGTGTGAAGATTTTTCTGTGCTCATTTCTAATAATATTTTTGTACACTTTGAAATTAATACGATTTATTTAGCAGAGCTACAGCTGGAAATGGTGCATATACCTGTGTGCAAAAAGTGCTTAGAAATGCTGGGCACAGCAAATGAAACCAAATCACCTAGAACTCTGCTTCTAGCTGAGAAATATATCAGTTCTTGACCTTTATTATAATTCACAAATACCATTGAAAGCTAATGTATATAATTTAGGAAAAAACAAACTTCTCTGCTGATAAAGGCTGTTAATTAAAAGATAAACTCCAGAGGCAAACTACAAGTAAGAAATGCCAAAGGCAGAAGACTTACTCATTACTGCATATTCAGATAAGTCATTTAGTGTACACAATAAGCATCAAAAACAACTGGAAGAAGAAATTGAATATTTTCATTGCAAAATAATATGCTACATACATATGGAAATCTGGTTGATTCAGACTTAGCTGAATGTGCAACATCTGTAGGGATCAGTCTTGAAAAGGCTTAAGAATGTGCTTGAATGTAAGCATGCAAATAGAAGTTACTTGTATGCTTACAGCTGATTATGTCCTTGAATCTTTGCATAACCAGAGCCATAGCTTGTTATCAAAGACTACCTAACTGACAACATAAATAACATTTTATTTAAATAAATTAATATTAAAATGGATTAGGTTTGGGTTTTGAGTTAAAATATTTCTACAGTCTTTGGTTGATAGCTCATATATCACAGTATTTACTAAACAAAATTTTATTTCTACGCAACTGTTTTAACCATAGTAATTTAACAATTAGCTATGTTGAGCATAGGGTTATTTCACCTAAGGAGCATATACTTTACTTCAGGAAGAAAGATTTCACACATCTTCTTTCCTAGGAGGAAAAAAAAAGAGAAAGATTATACATTTTGGGTTTGAATTGAGAAAAATATGTTAGAAAAAGAAGTACATATGGAATGTATTGGTGTCCTGCTATGACATAAAACCCAGACAGAAACAGATTTTTTTCTCTCTCTTTTTCTTCTTATAGATATTTCCAATTTTCTTGTAGAGTTTTAACTCTTTTTTTCCCATCACAATATCATGTTTTCTAACTGAACGTAAAATGATAGTATGATTTGGAAATTGTCACCGCTTACTTTTTTCAGGTATGAAATGGCTACACAAGATAGGTTCACAGGAAAATCAGACTAAGATTCAGGCTAAAAGTCATCATCAGACTAAAGAAATAATTATTGCCATCACTAGGCCTTGAAGATTAGTATTCCATGATCTGAAAGAGTATCTATATCTCAATAACTGCATATAAATTATAGAGGATTTTGAAGAAAAATTGTAGAGAAAGTGTTTGGAGCATTTTATGTGGTATGTGTATAAATAGGCTCATTATATTATGTCTGAATTCAGCAGCCCTCCTCAGCCTTTCTGGTGGGAGTGATTTCTTTCAACTGTTCAAAAATTGTGCCTCTGACCTCAAAATAACAACCAGAGTTAATGCTGACATTTTCTTCATCTGCTTTGTTAATGCTGAATGCTTTTCACATGCCTCCTGAGACTTCTCTGTGTGTTAAGGTCATGCTTCTATTGCTCAGTTGAGGATGTCAGACATCCATGATCTAAAAAGAAACTATGTCCACATCTAGTCCTTCTCAGAAGACCGGGGGACACTGCAGTGATTTGCCTGAAAGTCTCATGTGCCTTGAAGCTCTTTACCCTGAGACAGCCAAATCTGAGAGTTAGAGGGCACTAAAGCCATGCATCCCAGGGTCCCCTGGGAAAGAAAACTCAGGGAAGAGTGACTTAAAAGTCCCATAGCAGCATGATGCCACCTAAAACCATCCCAGCTTTCCTGGAGATTCCCTGTGGTGTTAGAGAATATGAAGCATTTTTGCTCCCTGCCTCTCTGCTGGGTTCTTTCTTCCTCATCCCAAAATCTCTTAAACATGGAGAGAGACTCCTTGTGTGCCCTTTCTGCAAAAATGGTTAGAAGCTCATGAGAAGGATCTTTCTGTGCATGTTCCTGCAGTTGAACTGCAGACTCTATTAATAAGCACTGTTAATCTGAGCAGAGTGCTGCTAGTGGAGAAATGTTATGGTAAGACAGCTCTTGCGAGTCCTGGTGGTGGTTCTCACTTTGCGCTTCTTTATCGCCAAAAATAATATGAGCATGCTTTTAAACACTACTGAAATTAAAAACCATAATGAATAGTGGTAATTCCAGTTCATTCATGATGAATGGACAAAAAGACACGGTTTTCAATGCCAAGACACTGGACTGTGGTTGTGAGACAATTATTTTCTGAAGAAATATTTATCATCACATTACTTCATCCCAGCTGTTACTTAAAGATAGAGGGTTTCACAGCTAAATAAGTCAAATCATTTAATATCATCATGTCTGTGTTTTGCAGGCTAGAACATTAAGTGTTTGTTTGTGTTCTCCATAATGCTTGTGTTTTTCTCTGTATGCCCTTTCTGAGGAGGCAGTCTTGTATTTACCATGACTGAATCTTGTTCCAGCTGAAGTTTATTGCAATGTAAACACCTCTTATGAAGAAGTGCATTCTCTATGAAAGGAGAAAGAATGAACTTACCACTCAAAAATTCTGCTTATACAATTGCAGTGCTTTCCCAGCTATGTATTCAATGAACTCAGCACTCTTTGGATCCAAGTTGGGAGGAACTTTAATGGTGAAAGTAGGTGAAGTCAGAATATTCACATCTACCACAGTGTCATCTTTATTGAAGGGATCCCCAGGTACCACCTAGAAGAGATCAGTGCTGTAGACACTACAAACTATTGTGTACTTTCAGTTTTGTTTATACCTACTGTGCCCACTGTCTTTAATAGGGGAGAGTTAAATTGAGGAATAATTTAGACTTGTCTACTTTCTTTAAATTGCTTTCTTCTGAAAAGACAGTGGGTGTCTGAATTTATACTAAAGCTCATTGTAGGTGGTGAAAAGAGCTGACATGGCACTGCCAAGACCATATTAAAGAACTGCATGTTAATATTTATACCATGATCTACATCTATAAAGAACTTCTGTTCTCCTAATGAAAACTTGTGAGCTATCCCACTAAGTTCAATACATTTGTGTGATTGAATGTATTCATTCCTGTGAATTTTTTTAAACTAGACTTAGTTCTGTAGCTTTATTTTCCTAGAACAGGTAGCTCAGACTCAGTTGGGAAAGTGTTCTTGTCCCCTTGTTCCCATTTTGTCCTTTTTTTGGCAGATTGTACCATCATTTTGTGTAAAGTTCTTGTAGTAATAGTGGTAATTCACTATATATCAGTGTATTTCTGAGTTAGAAGAGAGAAGAAGAGTTGTCCTGGGCTCAGGAAAATGCATTGAATTTACCTTGGATGTATTGTTATGTGTGAGATACAACTAATCATGATGTATTTATTGAAATATTAACCACTGTTGTCAAGCATATGCAGCTTCCACTGCAACAATCTGTATTACGTTTGCCTTCTTTTGAACTTTGGAAGATATAGTTACAGACATAGATGGCTAGACATTCATTGATCCAATACGGATGTGTTACCGACTGGCACAGTGCAATTTATCTGTGAAGGTAATCTGAGGCCAGTCAAAGCTGCTGGTGTCAATTTACTCTTATTAGACAGTGATTCAGGTTAGCCTGTCAGCCATCCATCAGACTAAAAGGATTTAGAGAAAAATAGTTTCTAATCTCAGGAGTTTCAGCTCATTGAGGGATTACCAAGCATACACAAATTCAAGATGAGTAGGAACGTTGTGTTGTAAACCCAAACATTACAGATGTACAAACATCCAAAACCCCCAAGAGCATAAGTATGAGCAAAATGCAGGTTAAAGGCAGCAATAGCTCTTTTCAGAAGACAACCCTTACCTTAACTATGTTGAAAATGCTTTCTGGTCCGATGGTCATATTGGATAACTCAGACACCCACCCAAACCTCTCTTTCATTTTGTTCAACAAGTAGGAAGTGTCTTCCGTGTGATGCCGAACCACCTGGAGAATCTGCTCATACTGCTCCCCTGAGAGATTAACCAGCTTAAAGGCTTCATCAAACTTTATGTGCAGCTCGGGGACATTTGGGCAATCTGTTAGAAAAGACAGTATTATGTCTTGTACTTCATCTTTTCTACCTGAAGTAATGAAAACTGTAAAAATAGTCTAGCAAGGCGGCATGGTTTGGGTTGGCCCTTAAATAATGCTGAAAAAGGAGAGTGATTTTTGCTGACCTATTTTGGTAGATTTAGTTTAGGCTCATAATGACCAAATGGATTGATTATCCCATCTGTTGTATTACAATGATTTACCAAGTTTTTAAGGCTTATTTCTTATTTCATGGCAATAGATTCTCTCTTAATGATAAATAAGAACTGGTAGATTTTACATAAAGCAACTTCATAGTCTGCTTAGACATATGGGGTTTTTTTGATTGCTCATATTCCATTGTGAATCTATCCCAGGTATATAGACTGCAAGGCAAGGACTTGAGGGAGCAAACTTCCTCCCACTGAAGGAGAAGATCAGTTTTGAGACCACATGAGGAACCTGAACTTATGTAAGTCTGTGGGACCTGATGAGTCCTGAGGGAATTGGCTGATGTAGTTGCCAAACCAGTCTCCATGATATCTGAGAAGTCACTGAAGACACGTGAGGTCTCTGGTAACTGGAAAAAGGGTGATATTGCACTGATTTTTTAAAATAGGGTAAGGAGGACCCTGAGGACTACCACCCTGTCCACCTCACCTCTGTGCCTGGAAAGATTACGGAACAGATGCTCCTAGAAGCTATTCTAATGCAAAGTTCAACAAGGCCAAGTGCAAGGTGCTGCACTTGGGTTGAGGCAACCCCCCAGTATCAACACAGGCTGGGGCATGAACAGATGGAGAGCAGCCCTGCCGAGAAGGACTTGGGGGTGCTGCTGGAAGTAAAGCTGGACATGAGCTGGCAATGTGCCCTTGCTTCTGCTCAGAAATCCAAACACATCCTGTGCTGCATCAGAAGAATCATGGCCAGCATGTTGAGGGAGGTGATTTTGCCCCTCTACTCTGCTCTCATGAGACCCCTGGAGTACTTCATCCAGGTCCAGAGTCTGCAGTACAGAAAGACATGGACTTGGAGCAAGTCCAGAGGAGGGCCACAAAAACTATTAGAGGGATGGAGCACCTCTCCTATTTATTAGGACAGGCTGAGAGAGCTGGGGTTATTCAGCCTTGAAAAGAGAAGACTCCGGGGAGACTTATTGTGGTCTTTGAATATAATTTGTGTCTGTCAGTAACTGAAGGATGCCTGTAAGAAAGATGGGGACAAACTTTTTATCAGGTTCTGGGGACAAGACGTAATTATTTTAAATTGAAAGGGGGTGAATTTAGACTATATGTAAGCAAAAGGTTTTTTACAATGAGGGTGGTAAAACACTGAAACAGGTTGCCCAGAGAGGTGGTAGATGTCCTATCCCTGGAAACATTCAAGGGCAGGTTTTATGGGGCAACCATTTTATCTGAGCAACCTGATCCAGATAAAGATGTCCCTGCTCATTGCTGAGTGTTTGGTCTAGATGACTCTAAAGGTCTCTTTAAACCCAAACCATTCTATGATGTAGGTTATTACAAAAAAGCCTAGATTACTGTTAAGACCTAATACTTATGTTACAATAGCTAGATAATAGTATGAGAATAGTATAATCTGCCACGAATTCAGAACTGAAGATTACTGGTTTTCTCTTTACTAAAATATGGATTTTAAATAGGAAAGCTTTTTATTACAAAAATTACTCTGTTAACATTCAATTTATTTTCTCTCAAGGGGCACCTTCAAGCTGATAGTACAGTAACAAACAGGTATCTGTGATACATGGGTGTAGATAAAAGGACATTTTTAGTTGTCTGATATTAGTTTTAAAATGTTCCATTGTGTCATTAATCTTTGCCACATTGGAGATATTCTGAAGACATTTAATTTTAAGCATATTCCATGGGTTTTAAGCTCTAAATAATTCTGGAAATACAGATGTGTTATGCTGCAGTGGGAGTCCTGACAGCAGTTCTAGGTGATGCAGACTGAATGTTTTTCAGGTGCCCATGGACAGTGCTGACAGAGCTTTGCCATCTCCTTACATACTGACATGAAGTCCCCTTTTTGTCCTTCATGTAAGTTCTGTTTACTGATGTGGTTCAACAAAAAATAATTACAGGCTCGTCAGCACTTCTTTCCTTTTGAGGAGCTGAGTGATACCTGATGTTGCAGCTGGTTGTCAGCAGGAGAAGTGAGTGTCAGGAGTTTGAGCTTCTCCTCACTTCCTGCTCAGCACTGCTGCACCCAGGCAGGATCGATTGCTGCTTGACATCTTGCTCCTCTGCAGGGTGGCAGCTCTAACAAAATATTAGGTATTTTGTTATAGACTGTGGAACTTCTCTTTGGACCACCAGCGATATGTTAACAACTGAGTTATACTGACACTCTGTGGAGACAGTGGGAAAAGCTAATTGAAATCATCTGGAATGAGGAATGGTGATTGTATCCGTAGTTAAGGTGAAAACTCAGTGACTGAGTGTTAATTCCAAAAATATGAAAACAGCACAGTAGAAAATAAAAATCTCAAAATCTATAAACCAGTGATCAATGCATTACAGAAAAAAGGGAAGAAAATAGCTACTTACCATGCAAAAAATTGTCTTGACATTCCTGACATCTCTCATGAAACTGTGGGCACCCAGAGGAGTTCTCCCGAAGCTCTCTGCACTGAAGTCTCTGGCGCCCTGACACAATTTTTGAAAACATGCCACTTCTGTCAGAATCTAGAATGAAATCATAGTATTTTTAGACTGCCATTAAACTTACAATCTGTATAAGTATGCATCCATTACCTAACCCGAGTGCTAGAATATAATTTTTTGCCCTTAATCCAAAGTATTTGGCACAAATCCCCTTTCCCCACCCTCCTTCTCCCCACCCTCCACCCCCAGCAAATAAAAGGAAATAAATTACTAAAAAGTAGACGTCAGGGGAAGATACAAATCATGTTTTCTTTCAAGGAATTAATACTGCTGTAGCATATTCCCTTATAAAGATGTAGTACTGTATACCCCACTAATAACCAAATGATTGCTAATATTATTACATATTATTTGTACAACATGCAAGTTCTGATAAGATCTTTCTGACCCTTAGAAGTCAAGTTGTTTCATAACCCCATACATCTAGATGAGAGCACAGTACCAAAGCTTATTTCTGAGGTAACATGGCTCATGATATAGAAGAAGTTAAAAATTTCTGTTCAAGAATCACTTAACTTTATATTTCCTGATGATCATATAATGTTTATGTCACCTGCCACTCAGAGTTACGGCATGTGCTCACTGTGATTTCCTTATAGAAATACATGCAGCAGCATGTATTTGTCCTATTTGCAATAGTAAAATATGAAGCTTATATGTATTCTAGGAGTTAGCCATGGTCTTTTTCCTTCACTGAGCATTATCACCAACGGTATGCCCAGAATTTTCTGGTCACTGGAAAACCTGATGGCTGGTCTTCAATTGGCTGGTATTTGATTGGCAAACTACATTGCTGCTGTAGCCTGAAATAGGGCTTGCAGCCATCAAGCTGAACTTAATATCATTTGGCAAGGGCAGGGATATGCCTTGACATCTCACAGAATTACCCTAATTTTTTAGAATTGGTGACCGTGTCAGTAAGAGATGATACAAATCATATCCTGACAAATGCTGAGATTAAATCTGTCAGTCAGCCTTATAAAAACCTGCATCCATCCTGAATTCCAGTGCTCCTGAGGAACTCCTGCAAATGCTTGGAAAGTTACCATGAAAATCAGGCTGTGTAGGACCCATAAGTTCCCCTGCAACATTTCTCTGAGATTTCTAGGTGACTTCTACCTGTTCATTTAACAGATAAAATTACCCTTGCCCCCTGCTCTTTAACTATGAAAGCCTCCAGAGTTTCTTCACAGTATCTCACACTAACATACTGGAAACTGAGTCATTAACCATAGTTTAGCAATCCTGAGGGGTTTGATGTCATTTACAGTGCAGTTGGTTTTCGTTTTCTAACACTTGCCTTTGGTTTGTTCTGGCACATCTCTTCTATAATCTCTGTATTCATCAAATACTTCGGTAATCACCTCACTGACACCTTCAAACACTGTCCTGCTGAAATCAAAAACTATCTGTAAGAAGCCGGGCATGGCCCAGCCTTTCTGTGAGCCATCATTTCTGGTGGTGTCCTCAGGTAAAGCTGGCATGCTGAGGGACTCATTCAAGTCCAGATCAGACATGAAGTATGTCTGAAAAGACTGGTCAAATTCTTTTTGCATGTGCTTGAAAAACATGAAACTTCTATCAAATATTGAGCCCACATCCAATAATAGCTGGCTAAATAAATCTTCCATTTTTACTAGCTGAGTATCCTCTTTCCCAGGCTTTTCATTAGACTGGATGTCTCTTCCTTGATCTTCATGAAAAGTAAATATGAGTGGAGGTATTTTGCTCAAAAATTCTTCAACCTGTGTATAAGAAGGAGACAGATCAGCTGCCTGACAAGTTATCAGTTTCTTATCTCTCAGGTAAGTGTCTCTAATTTTTCTCCTTCAAGCACCCATAGAAACAAAGCCCTCTTAATAACTGCCAACAGAGCATATTCTCTGAAGTATTTTAAGACACTAGACCCTAAAGAGGGAAAGTACTTTCAGTCTAAATCATTAGTTCGAAATCAAATCTGGAGTGAAAATGTTGCCAGTTGCCCTTTAGTCTGTGAAGGCTCATAGTTATTATCAGCATTTGGGTTTCTTCCAACAGACAATTTGGACTTTATCTTGGAAAGACGTGGATGCATTTCTGTGTAGTTATGTGCAATGTAGGGAGCAGAAGGTGATTGTTTTTGCCATAGTTTGTAAAAAGCCTCCCCTCTCTCACCAATGAGCAAATCCTCACATCCTTGTGCAAACTGAAACCAGGAAAATCAATAAAGCAGTGGCTCTGAGTCCATAGTTTGATCATGTAAGAGGCCAAGTGTCAATTCTGCTATACAGAGTTCCCAATGCCAGGGTCTCAGCCACTGATTCCCTGCTCCATGTTTTAAGGCACTACTTTTGCCAGAGCCAATGCAGTGTTTTTTTGGGCCACACTCCATGACATTAGGAAAATGGTAAAGGTTAAAAAGCACCCTGCTAAATGCACACAGATAGATATATAGACAGTTACACATATAGAGAACATATAGACAGTTATACACATACTTTTTTAAAAAAATGAAATAATCAGCTTGATCTGACCATTAGTGCAGCTCAGAGGGAAGGTGAAAGGTCAAATGGCACTGCAGGAATAGCCTAAGCCAGTATTGCCCCTGCTGTCTGTGTGTCCTCAGCCACAACTATCATCTCTGTCTTATTTTTCTTTTCTTTTTCTTTTTTTTTAATTACTTAAGTCACAACACATTTCTTACTTTGAATGCTTCAAAGAAGCCAAATAACTCATGGAGGAAGTTACTAAGAGGGCCAAAGATAGTGACAATGTGCTGTATAACTCATACTGCAATAATTTCAGCATCCACAGATTCTTGAAAGTACAAGACATACATCTGAGGTTTCCATGAGTGCTATCTAAAAAGCTAAAAGTACAGTCTTAAATTTAACATCTCTCACATTTTAACCTGAATTATTTTAAGAATATGCACAAATGTTAAACGCCTTTGCTCTAAACCTTGTCTGAAACACACCATGTTTAATGTTTAAGTTATTGTATTTTTCAGCAAATGGGGGGGTGAAAGCTAGGTAATCTGGCTAACATTTTAGTTGCAGTAATTGCAGTTTTGCTTGTGGAGTTTGTTGCACTTAAAGTGCATGCCCAAAAAAAAAAAAAAGTGATTACATTTTTGTTAAATCTTGTAGTAATAATAATGTGCCAGCCAAGAAAGCACATTTTCTTTCTGGTAGAACTAGAGGAATCCCCTTTGTTGACAGGTTTCTTTATTAAAAGAAGTTAAGCATTTTAAAGCTTTTTTGATAGTTAAAGAGTTGATTTAAAATAAATATAGTAAAGAATGATATTGTAATAAATAGGTGATTTTTCCTTCCCCATATACATTTTGCTAACTATCTCTACACTTTTAACTTTACTGATTTTCAGATGGGCCATAAAGAATCTATGTGGTACTTTTCACAAACAGTTATCGAGCATCTTAATGCAAGTTCTGCTGGGAGAGAAAACACTGTATTCTGGAATGAGTCTGTTGGAGCCAGGGGAGTAATCAGTGTCTGTGGAGTCTTGCCAGGGTGCAACTGAACTCATTTTGGCTCAACGTTCAATGAGCATAATCACATGTTATCTCTGCCATGAAACTTCACATTTCCAGACCCTCCAAATCAAATTAATTTTAGTAACCTGACATAACTGGCAGATCTGGGTGTTGAGAAATCAAGACGTGCTGTCTCTAAAACTCTGAGATGAATTCAAGAGTATTCTCCAGGTACAAAGTTTCTTCCTACCTTTCTCTTAAAGGTTGACACACCATGTTTGCAAGTTGTATAATATCTCATGCAGGTGCTTTCTAAACAAGATTCACATTCATCCCATAAATTTTTCAAGGATACTTGACATTGTCTTTCTTCTTCTTCCAATCTTGCTTTTACTTCATCCATAAGTTGCAAGGCTTGCTAAGTAAGAAAAAAGATTCAGGTAGGGGCAATTTTCAGATTAGTAATCTAAGTATTTATCCCAGTGTTGGTCACTCATTTTGGCTATTTATGGCTCCTTTTTTTGCTAATTCCTAATTTTTGCTAATTATTATTTGCTAATAACCATTAGGGTATGTTGCCTTCTCAGCTACAGTCACATATGGAGGGAACTGAAAATTGAAAACTTTTTGATAGGATTTATTTGATGTTGTTCTCTCAGAGGACACAGCCTACAGAAACAAAAGGATCTCCAGAATCTACCAGGATCTCTGATGTTATGAAAAAACCATATATCTTTCTGTGTAAGAAGAATTCAACCTCCCACATGGTCATGTGCTCAACTCGTATCATTTTTTCTCCATATCATCTGTTCAGTATTCATCCATCCCACCAAAAAGTCCTTTTTTGTTGCTTTTCTGTATATTTAAGGGATTGATATTTCATGAGGCTAGGTCCTGGCCATACATAAAGTCTTTCTCTAATCCAGAAATATATAAAAGTATAGGATTTCTGCTCTTTGGGGCTATACTAATCAAAAGACTGTAGTTAGAGGGTCTTTTCCTACTCTTGCGGAAGTGTGAGGCACTCCTTCCATACTGAAGGGAAACAAGATGAATTTTACAATGGTGTTTCTATTTACTGGATCCTTCTTCCTCAATTAGAGCACAAAGCTGAGCAGTTCAGAAGCAGCATTTTTGGAATAGACTCGACAATGGAAAAATAAAAGTTCTTCCTATTGAACTAGATTGCACATCATTAATTTATCTCTCCAATTGCAACATATTTAAATAGCTTTGGTTTCCAAACAATGTTCCAAGTTGTTCCTAAGTATGACAGAAACCTTTTAATTGGTTGGGTTTCTTCCTTTTTGGCAGCATTTCAATAGGGAAGAGACTCACATAAAAGAAATCTTCTGTCAGAATGTGCTGGATGGAGACGGTAACTTCAGTTTTCATAATCTATGTTTAGTTATTTTCTGATCTTTCTAATACATTTATTCAGTGTTTTATGAACTCTCACTGTGGATGGAAGTTCTGTGTAAATGAAATCATCCAGTAAGATCTAACAAGAGTGTTGATTGTGGGAGTACACTCCTGTTCCTTAAGATGTTAGAAAGCTATCGGGTATTTTTTGGCATGCTAATGCAAATAGTTTAAACTACCAGATGTCGGGCCAACAGGGAATTTTCCTTCAACATCGTTGAAACCAGTAGTTAGGATATTTGTATTTTTAAAATAGACCATAACCTTTCTTTCTTCAGATCATCTGAGCACATAGTTCTGAGCCTAGGCATTGCACTAGGACATTGGAAATTTCCCTGATTCGCTGTACTTTCTTAGAGCACATTATCATTTGTGGCTTTGATTTTTTCCTGAAGGTCTGCAGTTTTCAAAGCAAACTGGAAAACTTCCTGTGGCCCCAAGGTGTATAGAGACATGGAGGGCAGAGCTGCTGGACCTTCTGCACAAAACATTGTTCTACAGTTCCTGCAGTTGCCTTGGTGTGAATTCAGTGAAGCAGGGGATTTTTAGAAATAAGCACTAAGTGTGATTTTCCTCTGCTAGTGATTCAAAGGGGCAGAAGAAGATTTTCTCTCAATCCTGTGACCACATTAAGAGATGTATGCTGCTTGGGGTGTACGTACAATGTGGTTTCCATTCTTCCGAAAATAAACATTAAAAAAAACCCAGATGCACTTGTGTTACCTGCTTTTCTTCACTGCTCTTCTTCAAGGTTTTCATCAGATCTATGTGCTTATCTTCATTTCTTTCCATCATAATTTTCATCTGCTTAATACCAATCAAAGCTTTCTTTACTTCTTCATCTACATACTTCTCTCCAACCTCAGATAATTCTAAAAAAAGCCAAATTATACAGTGACTTAATCAGATTTTAACACTACTGCAAATTGTCATGCACTGATGGTGAAAGAGAACTATGTTTCCCTACAGTGGCAGAGCCAAATCTTGAGGTAGTGAATGCTGAATAGCACTGAGCCAAGACAACTTCCATCAGATAAGAATCTGGCCCAGAGCTTTTGCAAGGATCAGCTGTGTGTAACTCAAGATATATATTCGACTGTCCCACTGCTGATTACTGAATCCCAGAACAATTGAGGCTGGAAGGCACCCTTGGAGATCGTTGACTCCAGCCTCCCCTGCCCCCTGCTCAAAGCAGGGTCAGCTACAGGATGTTGCTCAGAACACCATCCTGGGTTTTGAGTATCTCCAAGGATCACTCATCAGTTTTCTAATGACGTAACCTTTATATTTATCAGTCTGATAGCAGCCTGTGACAGCTTCCTTTACATTTCGAAAACGTAGATTACAGGTGCCTTCAACCTGTTTTCATAGAAGTACAATTTCTAGACTTCCTGTGAAGTAATGACCATAGAATTGTGGTGGAAACCTGGGCTGGCCCACGTGTTGCACCATGAAGCTCTGCATAATACCCTGTGCTTTATCTGTATTTGTTCCCTTTGTGGAAATACCCTGAATGTCACTGGAGCTATACAAAACAAAAACCACGTTACCTTGAGACAGCCAAAGGCACATGTCAATCACTTCTTCCTTTATATCTTTCTTCCTCACCCCCAACTTTTTGTTTGTTACAGAAATATTATTAACATAGACTGAAGCACAGGATTATTTAATGGCTGATCCTCTTTCTCTCCGCAAAACAGAGCAATGTTTAGAGATGTGTGTATGCAGAATAGCTGCTATTTTCTAAATTAAGTAATTTTATTTCAATTGTTTGTAAAAGCCACTTTTTCCAGCAAGGTATATGAGTGTAGAGCAAATATTTTCAAATATTATTTAAACAAACAAAATAGTTCAAAATCTGTTGAATTGAATTTTGGATTTAGTTTATATTCTAATGATCTAAGAGGAACCAAATAACCTATAAAAATCCTGTAAATACTTTTTTTTTGCTAGATGATGCTTAACTGTTAATCCCTTTACTTTCTCATCCTGCTTGTTCTCATCTCCCCACAGCATGGATGCATGCTGTCAGCTTTATTGTGGGTTCTAAGCTCCACACATGAAAGTGGAACTTCTTCATGCCAGTGAGTGTGGAAGTCAAAGTGCACTGGCCAGCTGGAGACCTGGGCCCAGGGCCTCCAGCACACCCTGGCAAGAAACACATACATACGCTTAAGGTTTTCGCGGAGATTCATCTCCTCCTGCCTTGTCGGTGCACACTGATGGCCCTTCAGACACAGCACATATATTATAAATATCCAGGAGGACTTCATGTTCTTTCTGTTAAAGAAACACGTTGGTGCAGTTAAATGTAAACATTGCCATGATGCTCAAATGCCTCAAAAGTATACTAAGTATAAATGCTAAATAGGTTACTAAGTATTATTCAAGTTCCCATCAATTTTGTCTTTAACTATGGCTTCTGACATTTATAGCATGCACCTAAATGCTACTCTTAGTGAAAACACATGAGTGAGAAGCTTGATCTCATTTGTAATTATCTATTTAGATTAATTAGATGAATTCCACAGAGTTTGCACAGTGGTTAACAGAATCAGGACATGTATATATAAAGCCCAAAGCTTATATTGCTCAGTCTGTCCCTCTTCTACCTTATGAAGCAAACTAATTACTGAGCTCACATTGTGTCCTTAGTTCATATTATAAATGCATCCATGCTAAACACTATTGCCAATTTTAAAGTGGGAAATTTCTGGAATGTTGTTCTCTTCCTTGTGTGCAAACATGGGATTCCTTTCATTGTTCTTCAGAATAAGACTTAATATAAGAGACACAATAATATGTGTGCCAAGAAATTGGGAATTAAATCAGTTTTGCAAACAAACATCAGCAATTGAAATAAATTCCTACAAAATAAGGGAAAGAAATGCCATTTGCTTTTTTTCCCTCCTAAGAGTAAAGAAGAAAGGTTTATTTTTTAGAAACTATGCAACTGCACTTTATCATTTTCATCTGATTAAGTGAACACAGTATTTAAGTGCCTTGTTGTTAGCCAATATAGCCTTCTTGGGGATGCAATTATCAGCTGCAAGAGCATATGTAAATTAAAACCCAGGATTTGTTTATAGGCTGGATTTACTTCTATAGTTAGTTGCACACTGTACCTTTACATTTACAGCAAAAGACCAATTAACTTTGCAAAGAAACACAAACACATTACCAAAGAAAAGTAAAAAAAACCCAGTATATTTACCATTAATACGAAACACCTCTTCTGCAAAATTGCTCCCTGCGTCAGGAAGGGGCTGGCCTGTGTTCTGATCTAATTTCTGGGAGTGTCAGGGATTTTGCCATGTTCTACTTATCTGATGAGAAGGTACTTAATCCTATTAACGGGACGTTTTGTCATTAGACTGGAGGATTTTGCATGTGTGGGACTTTATGCTCATCTCTGTGGGGAAAACCACCAGGGGGAGTGTTGGGCAGAATTGCCTAACTTAATGTAACTTGGAACTACTACTTTTCTGTAGTCGGTAGCCTTTTGTCTGCTAGCTCTTCCACCATCTTACTTTTTACTTTAGGAGACACCTGCAGCTTATGTTATTAATGAAACTGATACCATTAGTTTGGCTAAAAATAGCTTCCAACATTTAATCTCTTCAGCATAGTTTTAGTTGGCTATAAAAACCACTGAATTATGTAAGGGCCTTCTTTGTACACCTTCTGAAGGTACAGGAGTTGAAAAAAAAAATCAGGAATCTAGATGCAGGGTGGAATATGAGCAGATTCTGAAATTAGATAAGCAATTTTTGGCATTTTGTACATCATTATACTTGCAATGATACGGGGGTTTGCCCACTTAATGTTATTTCCTTCAGTTAATCCTTGTCTGTCAACTATGTCTGAGATCTGACTTGTACAAAGTTTTGGACACTTTGAAATTAAATATTTAAATACTAACAGATGCTTGATATAAAATATGGATAGGTATTGTTAGCAAATTGTATCCCACCTTGTGATATTTAGCAATAGTACTCCCTTGTAGTCAAAGAGGAAATGAGGAGAGTGGATATCTATAGCCTAGGGTCTGTAACAGCAGCTTTAAAACATTCTATTTTGTTTACCTCATCATTCATAAAAGCCAATTGATGATTGATGGTTAAGATCTAGCATGTTTAATGCTGCTTAGGCAAGAGATTTGAGGGGTTTATTTTTAAACACATTATCAGGAAGAGTGAAGAACCTGTTAGCTCTAATGGGAACTGTAAGTCCTCAATTTGCATTAAAAATTAAGATAGCTCCCCTCTTTTTTTCTGAAAATGATGGATGGAAGGGAATATGTATTCTGTTGTAATGTATATGAATTTCTGCCTCATCAGATGGCTGCCAACTCCTCATCACTACCCAAAACCTTTAAGTTCTCTCCTGGGGAAATACCAAGCAGGTAACCTTGCCGACTTCAGAATCCCCTGGCTAAACTGCTGTTAAGCATCCCTGAGTCTTGGGCTGAAGCAGAATGGGCAGTTTCTTTCTCTCTAGGCCTCATGCTTGGCTCAGGAGAGAGTGGGAATGGAAAATACCTTTTGCAAAGAAAGACAGTCTGTTGCAGACACTTGTGAAATGCACGTTATTAGCCCACATGTGTAATGAATCCTAACAAAGACCTTAATCTTTCACTGCAAGGGTTTGTCCACTCATTTTTGACATTTATCTTTTCTAATATTCATGTACTAGCAGAAGTTACTGCTGGCCTTTCTGAACCTAACTCTATATAGAGAAAATTTTACTCAGTTCAGAGTAAAAAACGCTGGTTTCAACACATCACCCATAGTTCACAGGAGTTTGTGAGAAAGCAGGTGGGGTCGGAGAGCAGCAGTCCTGCCCTAGCAGGGACGGGCCAGAGGATGCCTCTGGCACAGATCCCACCCCTTGTTTTCAGAATTGTCCACCTTCTGAAGGTCTCTTTGGGGGTCTCTGGTCAAGCACACTCTTGCACTTTGCAAAGCCAGCCCTTAAGCAAATGCTGAGACATGGAGTCCTGGAGTGTGTTGGGCTCCTTTTCTCAGTTCAGTTGATTTTGAACATTGCAAAAGTGTGTTTCATTTTCTTAGATGTTACTCCTCACACTTTATTATAACCATTATGTAGCCACATGGAAATAGGCATTACTATATGCATCTATTTCTTTTTACAAAAACACAATACCCTAGTTTTCTGCTCTCATGTTATTTCATATATATCTAACAGCTGAAAGAGGAGATCAAGGAACCCAAGGACAAGATTGATAGAGGAGAGCTAGTATGTCTTTAAATTTAATCTTAGGCTTAAAGTTAACCTTAAAAGTGCACCTAAGGACCAGACACCCTGTTCCTGAAAGGCAGTTGTTAGTCATGCTCACTCTGAAAAGCTTTTCCTCTCTCATTGATGTTTTGAATTTAATTAAACAAAAATCTCATTAGTAATACCTTCAGGTTTCATATCAAATATCTACTCTCTGTTCTTTTAACATTCCAAGTCTGATTTGCAGTGACCTATTGTGGAGATCTCCATTTTTCATCTCAGCTGCCATGTTCAACAGTTTCCTCTTAATATTTTATCTTCCTCTGAGTCTGAGTGCTTCGATCAGGTATAGTTATACCATAACATGATGTTGTGGTGACATGTTCAATTTTTCCCACTCTTATACAAGCAGATGATTCAGTGCTTATTGATGCTGTTGAAATTAATATGGTACTCTTCTAATATAGAATCATACTGGAGACAGTCTGAAGAAGCTCTTGGGAGCAAATTGTACAGTGTCTTTTTTCCCACCCCAACTGTTATTCCACTATTACTGTATTTTAATTGAAATTTATATGTATATATTGAAAAAAAATAGGAAAATAGCTTGAAAAGGAATTTCAGTTAAAGTAGGCTTTTTGCAAGCGACTGATAAATTGAAAAGTAAATAATTGTAACAAGATATATAGACATTGAGCTTGAACCTAACTGAACTTGAGCAATGAGAGTTGTAGCTGCTTTGTGGATTTTTGTGTAGGTCCCGTTGGATGACCTCCACAAATGTGTAACATTTTTTCACCATGTACTGTGACTTCTCCCTTTTTGTTGATCCATTCCACCTGGCAGGATTAAGCATCAAGAAATATGTTGAAATGGAATTTCCTGTGTTGTACATCAGCTATAGGATTTTGTTCCAGTTATATATTTCCACAATTATTTGCTGTTTGGAAGAGTTGTTTCCTACTATGCTACACATTTCCTATACATTTGTCTCTGACCTAGGCCGGTCAGATAATGGTCAGGCTGAAAATACCTGTACATATTTATAGACCCTATGAGTCACAGAAAGTGCTGCATACTGACATTAAATCTCTTGGTATTTGTATTAAGAAGTCCCCAGCTCTACAAAATCTTAATTAGCTTTATTTGTAAGTGTACTATTAGTTCTACTGCTTTCAATTGAAATTAAATCCTAGTGGGGGTTTATGGTGTAATTACATGGCTAATCTAAAGCATGCACAAAGCTTTGCTAAAAGTTATATGGGTTTTAAGGGTATAGAATTGAACTTTTGTTCTGTAAATATTTGTTTTGGTTTGGTTTTTTGTTTTGTTTTGTTTTGTTTTGTTTTTAATTCTTTCCAGTGCTTCAGGAGCTTCTGAGTGGCTTCTTCTTTCTCCTGTATTTCAAAGGCTCTTGGAGCCCCCTTTAAGTTTGTATTCAGTCTTGAGCTCTACCTGATTACCTGAAGTTAGGAACCAACTCTCCTTCTTTAGCCTGGGGAGAAAAGTATTCTCCCGAGATGCTCTCAGTCATGCTGGAAGGCCTCAGACAAGGGAGCTGAGGCTGCATCAAGCTGAATAGCTACGGTTAGTCTAAGCTACACAACTTGCAAAAATACCAGCTCAGGCCCCCAGAGCAGCACAGCTGTGTTAGCATGACAGGATCCCAAAGTTCACGAGCCCTGAAGCTCAGAGTCAGGCTGACATGATTACCCCGTCTGGAGGAGGGTCAGGCAATGCCAGGTCAGGACTCTGCGCTGTGCTCAGCACAAACATGGAACCAGCAGAAGGCAGAAATCAGCCTGTGTAACTTAGAGCATTGCACTAAGATTTAATGTGGCTTTGGCTGGAACTATTAAGCTGCAGCTTTTGGGATCAGCAAGACCAACTTCACAAGGCTTAGCCTGCTTTAAAATGCATGAGCTTTTTCTGATTTCCTTTTGCTTGTTTATCCATGGACACTAAGGATGACTATTAGGTGTGGAAAAAATCTTCCACTTCACTGATGAAATTTTTTGTTTTCCAAGCCCTTCAGGGCTTTGACACAAAGTTCTAAATACCAGTCCCAGCAGTAACATCACAACTGCTGTTCACAGGGCCATGCAAACTTTTTTCATGCCTTATCTAGAGGCATTGCAGAAGGGACCAATGGTGATAACGAAAACTCTATTTGAGAAGACAAAACTATAACATAAATTTAATTAATTTTAGGGAACAAAGAATTAAAGCCGTAGAGTTGAATGAAAGACAATATGAAGCTGAAACCTAAAAGTTATGCAGTTGTCTTCAGAATTTGTACTTAGGATGTCAGCTGACTATTGAACTTGGAGAAGCGCTATTACTGACGCTATGTTATCAGCAGGAGATATCAAAGTCAGTGCAAGGACAACAAAATGAGTTAGAAACAATTTATTGTGAAGCTATGAAGAAAACTTGCATGGTACAGTTACACAAACAGATTTCAGGAAGCATTTAATATTAAAATGCTGAAGTTTTGAACCAGATGTTTTGCAAGGATTTAGTTTCCAGCTTCCCTAGGAACATTAAAAGAAAAAAGTTTTATTGCATGCAGACATGTAATATATCAGCTTTCAGCCTGCAACTGAAAGGAACAGGGTTCCTTCTGTGTATTCATCTGGTTTGCTTAAGCGTGTCTTCATCATTCAGCTCTGTATCACGTGGTTAAAAGAGTCACTCATTATTAAAAGTAACTCTGGAGTTTAATGAAATTGAGAGAACTGAGTTATCAGTTTGTGAGGTGCTGAACAACTCTTGAAGATAGTAACTGCGCTAACCTGCTGCTTTCATGAAAAAGGTTTGAAGGCACTCAGGATAGGGCCTTAATAACATTTGAAGAAACTGGAAATGGCTTTGTTGGAGAATAATCCTCTGCCTGGTAACTTGGCCTCTTGTTTCTGCTGCATTTAAAGTGGCTCTGGCTGCTCCAGTGCCTGTGGGACAGCACGCCCAAAGAAGGATGTCTGAATGTAGAGCTTCCTCAATGTAGTTGATAATCAGACACACTCAGTCCCCTTGCTTGCAGTAGCACAGAAGTGAAGGAAGCAAAGCTGGAATGCTGCCTGAAGCTGACATTTTCTCCATTGCAAATATTAAGGACAATTTCTAAGAAGACCCTTATTGCAATTACGACTAATGACTTCATGCCTCTAAGAGTTCTTGCTTAATTGCTGTTGCACATGTTTTTACAGCTGTCCTTTTATATAACTGGTACCCTGCCCCGTGCATCTGCCTCAGTACTCAAAGCTTTTTTAAAGCACTGTGAAAAAACATTTGTTACAGAGACCTGACAAAAGGGAGGAGAATTAAAAAAAAAGGAAAAATTGAGTTCAGAGCAAATGAGAATTAGAAATGAGACAAAAAAGGCAGAAAGGAAAATGAAGGTGAAATAAGACCACAAAGTACAAAAGGGGAGACACTGACAAGAATGTTTCCAGTTGGAAGTATATGAATCCATATCTATACCCTCTACCAACAGCCAGTTAGTTACTGCAAGCAACAATAATGTATGAAGCCCATGAAGATGCACATGTGACAGAACAGGACAACTATATAACTCTTGAAATCCTTTCTTGTTCCTCATATTTCCTTCTGCTCTGGTATGAAGTCATTCTGGGAAAGACTGGGGGATTTGCCCACACTTCAAGTAGTTTAATACATTTGCAGGTCCTGTGCAATGCTAAACACTAAGAAAAGTATTGTGGGATTCACCAGGTCAGATCTGAGTGTGCAGTGGCTGCATGCACCTCAGCTAGCAGGAAACAACCTGATCTACAGGAGGTGTCCCTACCTGTGACAGGGAGGTTAAACTACGTGATCTTTGCAGGTCCTTTCCCGCCCAAACCATTCTGTGATTCTATGATTCTGTGATGGGTATGATATAGGCCAAAATTAGATACTTGAATAGCCTGCTAAATATGGATTTGTGCAACATCTATCATGCATGGAAGTTGACAGGGTCTGATCATTCATACTTAAAGCACAACCAATATAGAAATTATTTCAAGTTGTAAAAAATCCTGTCTACCATCCTCTAGCACAATCTGCAGTCAGCCAAGATGGCAGCTACCATGTCTAAATCATCATCCTTTTGAAAACTTGAATCCAAGTGTTAAACTCATAAAAGATGAGGGCAAATTTCTATGAAGAACAATAATTTACTAAGCATTAGTCTCTTAACACTTCAAAGTCATGCTAGATTTTCACTTGGGGTTTGGGTCAGGTACATTATAGTGCCCAGCACAGGATCACACATCCTACTTTGTGGACAGCAGTTTGTAGGGATACCTTATGAAGATGTTTTAATTTTGTTTCTGCAGACAGAGTATGCTAAAAATGTCCTAGAAGATAGACTCCTTGTGGATATTTAGCACAATGGACAAAATGCTCTCTCCAAATCAAGAAATCCATGAAATTTCCACCTGCTGGTAGGATATTTGGGGTAGGCTCTTATACATTTACCTGGGAGGTATTTGTTTTCTCATAAAAACGTTAAAGTGAGATACTTCACTGTTTTTCAGTGGTATGAGGGGAGTTTATGGCTTTGGTTGTTTTGAATCAGCTATTGCATCAAAATATTATTCCAGAAATTGTTGCAGCAACAACATTTTTGCTCTTAAGAGATCTCATTGCAGTGAAGCCCTGCCTTTCCTGAGCTCTGGAAAACTAAGCTGACTTCTATGTAAATCAAGGCTATTTTGCACTTCTCCATTGAGCTTTTTATAAAATTTGAAGACATAAAAATATTTACCTCGACTCTAATTGGAAATTAGGCATAAAAACATAGCCATTTGTTCATTGAAGTTGAATTTTATTTAGCTCATTAAGAATGGGATCTGTGTTGTGTAAAATATCTTTTGTATATGCAAATTGCTAATAGAAAACTTAATGGAAAAAGGTTTTATTCTGGAATATTGACAAAAATCTGGAGTATTGGGGTAGTACTGTGCATTAAAGGAGTGGTCTTGCTGTATATTCTGAGCACCTTACAGAAGGGGTTTGGCTCTGCATTTGGTCAACAGGCCAGATATAGAAATCTTCAGAAAATAATTGAAACCATGAGCTGGGCAATACTTAACTTCCAAGCCTGGCTGGTCTCAAATGCCCACTTCACATTGTTTGCAAAAGGAGCCAGAACCCCTGGTCACGTATATGTAGGACACAGGAGTGGCCAGTGACCGATACTTAAAATTCATAAACAATTCAGGTTCATTTGAAATATGTTAAGTGTTAAAAAACTTTCAAAGGTCCATGGTGCAGATGTAATTATGTTGCAAATATTATTCAAAAGTATTTTGCAATTGGTACTGGGAGACAATACCACATTATGTATTTACATACCTGACCTCAGGAAGAAATGAACTTTCATTTCAGCCTTTTGCCCTTGTGCCTCTAATATTATACCTCATACCCCAAGAGCAGATGGTTGAAGGTCTGTTCCTCTGCCCAGGTCTTACACGTTTAACTGCACACGTAGACACATTTCTATATTAGCACGGCAGACAACAGGTCAGCTCGTTAGCTGATGTAAATAAGCAAAGCTCACTTGTCTCTGCAGAGAGCTCTGATTCATACCAGCTGAAGACCAGTACATTTTCCCTAGGTCTGGATTCAGTAAACCACACACACACAGAGTGCAAAGCAGCCTATTGTTTGAAGGAAACCTTTCTTGTTTAGGGCACTGCTGAACAAATAAACTGGGCAGCAGAGGGAATTAGCAGGAATGAAGAGCATTAGTTCGTCAGAGAAAATAACATCAAAAAAGCCCTTGGTATCCATCAGTCAGAATTCCTTCAGCACTAGACAAAAGCTGCAATGGAAATTGCTGTGTTGTAACCTATGTGATCCCATGCTGAACAATTTACTTGGAACACTCTGCTTCCAAGACATTGTACAGATCAAGTATCATGAGCTAGGAAAGAAAGTAACTGAGAAATCAGAAAATCTTAAACACTATTCAAGCAAAGCACTTAACCATGCGTTTAACTTTTAACCTGAGAGTAGTCCCATGGAAGTCAGTGGGATTACTTACGTACTTAAGTAAATCATGCGATTAAATGGTCCTGTGGATCAGGATTTTAAAAATCTACATGGCTGTTACTTAAAAATGGATACAGTACAACAGAGGAAGGGAAGAAGAAAAATCTGTTTTCCATCCTCAGTTTCAAGCATACTGACAAAGGCACGATAAGATCTAGCATCAGGAAGTTAGAGTTGGAAAAATCCAACCTTGAAATAAGACATTTCCTCATAGCTGTGAGGAAAATATTGAGACAGCTTATGAGAAGGAAGTGTATGTACCCTCACATAGAGTTCTTATAATGACATTAAATATAGAAAAAGAAAAAGGAGATTAATCCAGATTCTGGAAGTAAACTCAAGGGGTTAAAAAAAAAAAATTGGGCAGTTCCTGAAGAAGAGACCGCTCCACCCGTTTATTGCAGCATCCTGCTCCATGTCCAACCTCCAGTTCGAAAGATTCTAAATCACTGATCATAAGACAGCTGATTTTATACTGCCCTGCTTTTTGTATTTCTTGTAAGCATCTTCTGCTTTTGGAAGTACTGCTGGTCTGGACATATTTCTGATTTAACCTAGTACAACCATATTTCTTTTCAATACTGTACTATACATACACACATCATGAGAGGATTGGGCTGGCTGGTATCCGCAGTCTTTTCTGGCCCTAAAGTATGTCAGCCTGACTTCTGCTTACCACTTTTCTTCATGAGTTTGATGGGAAACAACATTGATTAAATTTCCTGCCACAGTTTGACAACCTGAGCTTCCTTCAGGATTTAGGAAGGAAGTGGGTACTGCTCTGCACAGTTGTCTGTGACTCAGTGTCTGTCAATGGAGCTGGTGTCCTCCAGGAACTTCTCTCCTGAGCAAGTCCCAGCAGCCAGGCTGTCACACCGTGAGGAAGGGACCTCCATTTCTCCTCTCCATGGTGCACGCTTTCTAATCTCCTAAGGAAAAAAAAAATGTTATTTCAATACTGTCATATCTGGATAAAACACACATACCCTGTGGTTAACTAAAGACCAGACCAGATGACCTCATTCAGTTTTTTCTGGCTCCAAACACTGTAAACTCTTGTCCTGGGCTAGGGCCCATCAAAGCCCATCTGAACCCCTGGAAATACTTGTATTGACTTCACTCTGCATGAACAAGGCTTCAACTCAATGTACAGACTCTGTCCAAGTCAACGGGAGTCCAAAAAGAATTCAGCTCAGCTTGCAGCAAATACATACATGTGCATGACCACAAGCAGAGCTACTCAGAAAGTGCTAGTAACAGCATCCTCACAGAAATTTAATGCATAAGAACTCAATTAGCTATAGATATCAGCAGGAAATATTCTTCTCAGCTTTCTGTATGAAAGGTCTACGGAAGCTAAAAGCATTTTCAGTTGCTTATAGGGGAAATATTTAGGACAAGCTCTTGGGCCCTACAGGATTCAGCACTGGAGAAAAGCTGTTTCACCAGTTTGTCCACTTCCCAAAACAAAACTGAGATCGGTCCACATAATTTACGTGAGTATTGGCTGGGTTCTAATTGAGAAAAGACTCATGCTTTGGGCCAGAAGCACATCTGGTATAGCCCTAAGGATCTAGTTCATAGCAGTAATATTTTTCTGCAGTTTTAAACCAGAGCTTCTACAAGCTTCGGTATGAAAACTCTTAGCTTTAGACCTAAGACATGGCAGAGTGTTGGGAGCAATTATCTGTACACTTTTCCCCTAAATATCACAGTTTAATATGCTTATGCCTCTTGTGGCAGAGAGGTGATCCCAGTTGAAACGCTGGGCTTTTTGTTAAATACTAAGCTGTGATTTTCCTGTTCTTTATGCAGTGATATAGAATCAGTGAGAAATTGATGCATCTTTGCATATAAGTGTAAGTTATCATTGTCTTAAGAGAAGTGTTTACAAAGCAGTTGTGTGTCTGCCATTAAAATAACCCCATTTAAATAATAAGGTATTTAGGAATGTTGTTTGAGGAATAAGAAATATTTCACTTTGTACCAGTTGCAATAACACACCTCAACAACTTGGCATTATTATTGTCTTTATGCATAGTCACAAGAAGGGAGATTTGCACATGGTGGTTTTGTGTCTTTATGGGTGGATTTGTCTTCTACCTCTTCCATCTGTGGAATATAAAAGCTCAGGACTTTATGAGGCAAAGGTAATTTGAGACATAACCTTGTTCTACTTGGCAATTCAAAATTCCCTCATGAGACCAAAAATTTTAAAGTGTATAAAGATTAGGGTCTGTTTTCTCAATGTGGGTATATTAAATTAGGGAGGTAGATGGTTAAGCCAGGCACAATAACAAAGACCCCATGTAGAGCACAAGCAAGAGCCCAAGGTCTGGCTCAGCCTCAGGCACTGTCAAGCAGAGGAGACCACATTCATGGACACTGGGTGTGATAGAGGCAGGAAGCATGAGAAAACACAAAGCACTAAAAGTATGTACATGGGAGCAAAAAATGGGGTAGCTGGTCAGATTGCAGGACTGTGTGTGTTTGAGAGAGATGACTAACCTGGGAAATTTACTGGTGGCTGATATAATAACCTGTTTTCATAAGAGATCATTTTTTCCTCTGCTTGTTTGTGAGGTCTGCTTTGTTTGCATTTGTTTTCAATTATATTATTTGTAGGTGTTGCATTTTCCTGAGAAGTTATAACTTTGGCATATACAGTTGAAAACCAGTTTTCATCTATGCAAGAGGCATGCACTCAAGGCAATTAAAAGTGATGTGTTTGCTTTTTAATAAGGAATTAACTGTCACGGAAAATTATCTTGGCAAAAAAATCCAGTGAAGGCTGCCTTTACTATATGATATATTTTAGAAATGTCTTAGTATTCTCTACACTGCAAAAATGCTGCCTGTCATTTCACAACACTCTGGGGAAAGGCTGCTGGATCCCACTTTTAATTGTGAAATGATAGGCACAGTTTCATGCATTGGGAGGAATGTAAAATATTTCCATTATAATTTCTTGCTTTTCTCCTGATCCCTACCTCTTCTGTCTCTCCTTTCTCCCTCACTACTCAGAGCAGCATTTGGGATGGGAGAGCCATTTACCAGGAATACACATTAAAAGATTTCCCATGGAGTTTCACAGAAAATAGATATTGATTAAAGGACAGGAGGAACAGATTTTTAAAGAACAGGCTTAACAGGGGAAATTCAGCATTTGATACTGGAGTGTGGAGAGAAATGCTGGACCAATGCCATAGGGGCTGGCAGCTGAGGAGAGAGCAGAACAGTGTGGGGTAGCTCAAAGAGGTCAAAATAACAAAAAATTAGCCTAAATATAATGTCCTGGCGCTGTTGCACTGGAATAGAGTCCAAAGGGAGATTCTGGTGTTTGAAGACCTCTGGACATAGGATTTGAAATGCTTCCTGGGCAAGAACTTTGCACTGACAGGGAGTTGGGTGCATGTCTGTCAGCTCGAATACTGTAACCAGAGACACAGGATTGGTCATGAGCTGCTAATTTCCACATGGTGACCCCAAGAGGCTGCAGCACTCACACGGCCTGTTATAAATCCCCTGTGAAGAAACAAGGTGCCCAAGAAAGATGTTTAACACATGGACGAAGAGACGGGAGACCCGACTTCCATGTATCACAATGCCACATCCTTCCTGGTTGTCTTATTTGCTCAGATGCTGAGTTTCCTCTGGAGACAGTTAGTTCCAGGGAAGCATCTCAATTATGTAGATTGGCAAATCACAGCTGTTTCTCAATCCAGATGTTACAAACTGCCTCCAGCAAGCTTCTCCTAGGAGCTGAGCTGCCTGTTGCTGATTGCACAGACATCTCCTCCTCTGCCCTCCTCTCCATACCACCTGAAAGCAAGTCCCCACTGCTCCTCAGTGCCACCCCACCAAGCTGGTTGTTATTATAAGTCAGGACAGATAAGCCTCAGTCTGGCAGTTCAGAGCTGTGGCTGAAAGAGAATTGGATCATTAAAGAGCTATGTGTCTTTCGGATTGATAAGTAACGTTTTCACTGCAGACAAGGACGCTCAGGCAATATGTAAGTTATCAGAGCTGTCTTCGCTTCCAGTTTCTGGGTCCAGGCTGTGCTGTGTTTCCAGATTGATGTTAGGCACTGATGTACATCAGCCAGCCACCTCCCCTTGCACCCAAACCCTGACGTGCCTGCACAACCTACAACAGCCTGCAGAGCCAGGGGACTGACTCCGAGGTTCCGTGCATAGGATCAAACACACCTGGAGGAAGCATAGCGTGACGTAGCTATCGTGATACTCACCACAAAATCCTTCACTAATTGGGTGATGAGACCAAGAGAGATGAAGAACAGCTGGAGGAGCTGTACAGGAACTCATCTGCAGTTTTTTAAAAGCCATAGCTTCAGGGGAACTGTTGTTCTGCCAGTCACTGTTATGCATTACCAAATAAAAGGGCTCCTGTGCTCTCCTGCCTCAGTGACATTCCTACATTAAGGGTTTAATTGTCTCCTTAGCTGTCCCTGTCTGAGGGAGGGGGATATAGCTGAGAAAGAGTCATAGGAAAAGTGGTGGAAAACAAAGTATCTGGCCAGTACATTTAATTCAGTATGTAAAAAGCATTGGATCTCTTAAATGCCTTTTGTGTATCTGACCTGGACTAACATTTAGACTTTAGGTTTCTTCAAGAGCAATTCAATTAAGTTTACTATACAGAATTTAATTGTTTACTATATAGAGTTGCAACTCATAGTTTCCTGATAGTAATGCAGCTCCTTCCACTAAATTGCATTTTTAAGATTAAATAATATCCATTCTTTTACCTATAAATGTATAAAATAATATTTCTTGCTCATTCACAAGGGAATTTGACACTGGATTGCCTCCTGTTATTAAGTGGGTTGAATATTTTCACTACATCTGAGGAAACAAACCAGACAGGGGTCACCTATTCTGCAAAGTATACTTTAAAATGTTTGTTTTGCACCTCTGAACTATTTATTTCTTTTCACTGCCATTACAGAAAAATATGGTTTTATACTTAATAAACACCAGTGAGAAGCTTTCTATTCTTGTTTAAACAGAAGTAAACTTGAAGACCTTGTCAAAACAAGTAGGTTAAGCTTGACTAATCAGCTGAACTCATTCTATTAACAGCCAAGGTGGCATCATTATTCCATTAAGCTTTGTCTGGAATATTGAGGGCAGATAATGTATCCATACAGAAGAGATTAAATCAGATCAACCTTTCCAAAATGAAAATACAATAATGGTCATTCTTCTATTTTTCTAATGGTCATTCTCTCTATTTCTTCAGTCTGGGAAGGAGTATTGTGCCCTGCTGAACAAATAAGGACCAATTAAATTGAGACTTTTTCATTAAACTTACTTATTTTGTGTTCTGAAAGAGTACAGTCGCTTTGTTAAGGATTGGTTAGGTGGAGTCTGAAGTGATGTTGTCATTCTCATGGAATATGGTCATAACTGTAGTTAAACGATGTGCATTGCTCTGAGCAGGGACATTAAATGCAGTCTGGTGCAATTAAGATAAGTGGGAAACAAAGGAGCACTTTTGATTTCTGTCAGTCTTGTGGTAGAAAGATATAAAATTGAAATAGAGGTTTCAGATTAAGTAAATGCAAATTTATCATCCTCATCCAAACCATGATTGATGGGAGCTCATATTTTGCCGTTATTCACCATTTCCTTCAGTCAGAGTCACTTAATCTAACAGTGTCTGGTGTAAAGAAGCTAAGTCCACTTAAGGCATCCACTGACAGCATTTGCATGTAATTTTATTTTTTGTGATAGTTTCCTCTCCAGGTCTAACTGGTGTTTTTCTATGGTTTCAAGAGGGAGTCAAAATTTAGATATTTCTGTATATAGTTTCTCTAAGTGATCATAAGTAGTACTGAAAAATCCAGATGCTTATTCATGAAAACTCGTCCCCAGCAGAAGTTTCCCCCTCTGAGCTCTCTTAGGAAAATGTTTCCATCTCTGAATCTTTAGTTCAACAAACAAAAATGCAACAAAATCTTTACCTAAGAAGAATGGCCTGAAATTAGACACAGCTTTTAGCCACCAGCCAAGGCAACAAACTGCAACTGAAAGCTGCTATCTATTTCCTGCTGGAACCATACAGATAAGCAACAAGGACAAGCATCCCCAAGGTCCTAAGTATATGGGGTATAGGTAAGGGCTGCATAAACCACCCAGAACACAAGGGTCTAAGAGAAAATCCTGTATTTTAGCCTGCCTACCTCCAAAATATTAACAATATCACTGAAACATTTTTTCATGTTAGGAATGTGGAAGCATCAAATGGACAAATGATCCCTATTTTCTCAACAACTGTCATATACTGTAGAGGTATAGGGCACTCAGATCTCACTGTTTCAATAAAATCTTTAATAACCTTTGCCACAGTCCTTTGTTGCCATCTCATGGCACCTGTACTTTCCCGTTTGTAGTATAATCATTTATTGCAATGGTTTCTTACAAGTGTAAACACACATGACTTAAGACCTTGAGGGAATCAAATCAGTTCCATAACTTATAAGAACATTAATGAGGGAAAAATAGGCTACAATTCCCCATCTGCCTGAAATGTGTGTGTTAAAAGAGCTGTATGTGAAAGGGCACAGTGGATTAATAAGATGCTATCAGGTAAGTAGCAGGGGCTCCCTTCTTTTCTTACAGGTCATTGCATTAACAAGGGATTTACACTGTTGAAATCACAGCTAATCTCTGCTCTTGCTACAATTGACAAGCAGTGTGGTGTCTAACTTAGGCTTTACTTCTCACATACACAAACAGCTTCAAGATTTTTTTGTCACTGAAGGAGTGCACACACTCACGTGTAATTCAGAAGGGAACAGCTTCCAAAGAAATGATAATAAAAAGTTCTGCTCTGTGACACAGCAGCATTTGAAAATAGTAGTTATTTTAATTGTCAGATTGTGTCCAAAACTCACTTCCAGTTTTGTTGAAGAACGGAAGTGGTTTTAGAAATGAAAGATAAGTGTTTAATTTTGCTGATAGCTACTGTCTTTATTCACTCCTGCTTGTAATTTTGTATGGGGAAGTTCCCTTTCCATTCTTTTGAGCTTAAGGAAGAGCTTCCTTCCTGTTCAGGCTTCAGAGTTAATACGTGTTATTTCTTTTTTTGTTCAGGGAAATGAATATAGAGACATTCCAACAGAAACTTCTTCAATAAAATGCTTTTACTTCTGCTGTGAGCAACCAATATGAGTTGATCTTCTATACCAGAAGAATCTTCACATGTGTAACCTCATCAGAAGCATCCTCTTCTGGCAATTCAGCAAACATCATCTAGAACTGAAATAGCCATATAAAGTGCTCTCTTGTCCTTCATGCATCTTGACTTACACCTGTTGTCAGAGCAGGAAGCAGTTAAGATAATAAAGCCTTCTATCTACTTATTTCAACACTAGTCTCTGTTAAAGAGGAATGTATAGCAAGTCTTCCAAGTGGGAGCAGCAGAGCAGTTGTATTCACTCTATTATGTGCACTTGAGGCAGTTGCTCTTTGCACAAAATAAATTCCAAACAAACAAACCAGTAAACTTTACTCAATATTTGTAATGTTTGCTTGTGGTTGAATAGCATTTGCTATCCATGGTGAAAGGGATTTTTCATGTTGTGGATAAAACAGAAAAAATGAATTTTGTCCACAACTCACAACATTTATCCATATCATGTGAAAAGTCCACTTAAATGTGGACATTTGCCAGAAATACCAAGTCTATATACTTAGCACATAATTTTTCCATTTCTTACTCTTTGACTGGGCCCTCTAAGGTCTTGCTCTTCCATTTCTTATTCATTTTGTTACAAGTAGCCAAGAAACTGATGGTAAAATGAAAGAGATTTATTGCCAGGCATCTCCTATTTTGTGATTCTATGAAAACCCTATTTGCATATGCAGCTGGAGGTATTTACATTAGGAACCCAGTTATGTGGCTGTGTTTTTCAGTGCAGATTTTGCAAGATATCCCCGTAGAGTTGCCAATCAAAAGTTTTTCTCAAATGTTCTCTCTAAATCATCTTGCAGTTTCACTGGCAGGATTATTCCCACCAAGAGCTGCAGCTAATACCTCCACACCAAAGGAAGCTGTGCTGCTCCTGTCTGTATGGCAAAGATGGGACTGCCCGGGGAGGGAGAATACCCTGGAGAAATCCTGGGGCTGGGAGAAGGGCTCATGAGCTCTTTTCTAGACCGCATAAAATGCTTTGAGTCAAGGTGGCAGCATGGTATTGAATGGCATTGGGCTGCAATAGCAATATTACCCACGGGTGAGAGACTGTGCTATGCTCCCACCTGTGAAGGAGCACTCTGTCTTGACAAGGGGTGAAGAGTTTCGACCAAATGCCATTACACAGATAAATACATCCCCCTTGCCTAACTCTTTTGGTTTCTTTCATAAAACAGTGTGTTTTATTCACCATCCTATCTCTAAATGCTTTTGTGTTGACGATAGCACACTGCAATCAATGTCTGCATATTGCCAGTATATTCACAATAAGGTAGATGCATTTTATTCCTCCAGAGCACTTGATATATGGTGCATTATCTTGCATTTTAATTTTATTTAATCCTACACAACCAAAACACCAAGCACAACAAATCTGAGAAAGAACTACAGGAATTTACCTCACCAGGAAGTGCCTGTTCAAAGTAAATGCCTCCTCCTCTCTGATAAAGTACCAAGCCTAAATCTGAGAACAGAGACATTCACTCCATTCTCTAGTTTCTCCTTCAAGTAACCCAAAGTATTTGCAGAGATGGGGCCTTCTCTGCTTTGCCTGGACTATTGGCTCTAATACAGCAATAACTTCTTAGTACACCCAGCTTGTATTTAATTTTATCTTCTTCTCAGTTAGTCAGGACAGGAAAACTGACATTGCCTAACATGCCAGAAGTAAAGGTTTTTCTGCTCATTGTTACATTTTCCATAACTCCAAGTTTAAGGCCACCTGCTTCACTGCTTTCCTCATCATGTTTTCTGAATGTGCTTTCTATCTGTTTAGATCGTGGAGGTAATACATTTTTTCTGAAAGCTTTTGGGCTGTTTTTCCAAAAACTAGGATCTGCTTTTCCATTTTTTTGGCGTATGTCTCATTTACTAGAGCCACCTCTGAGGGAAGTCTAAAGGACTTTAATCCTAATACCTCTGTAGCCAGTTGTACAAAAGGGATGGATAGAGATGGAAAGTACCCGTTCTGCAGGCTCAGGCTTAGATTTCAATATATTGAGCAAAGAACATTGTTAGTCTGGTGTCTGGGGAATCTCCTGATGGAAATTTCTGTGAACATCTTCTGAAACCATAGAGTCACACAAAAGCAGCCCTGCCATGAAAAGGCAGGTGTTTGCAGAGGTTATCTGCTGACAGATAACTCGCTTTATTAGGGGAAATAGTCCTCCTGCCCACTAAGGGATCCTTGGAAAAATCACAGGGGGTAAGTTAAGTCAGTCCTTGGATGGTTTGGGTGGTATTTCCACTGAGGAAACCAAACATTCCCACTGACAAGCCTTGGGGAGAAAACTTGGCTTGCAGAGTACATCCTGTAGGAGCACCTGATCCAGGCAGTGGCCTCCTAAGGAAACCTGAGATGCTGCTCTTTGGTTTGGTCACACAGTAAGTGGTGTTTTTTCTGGATAACTTTGCTGCAGCTTTTTTTTTTTTCTTTTTTAAATCCCTTCCTGAGAATTTTGTAAGATTTTGCTAGTTCCTTGTTATCCACCAAACAATCATCAAAACTACTTGGTGTCTGTCAGCTTTTTGTTCTGTACGTGCGGACGGAAGAGAGCAAGATTGCTTTGCTGCTGTCCCAAGCAGTCCTTGCAAAAACAGCCTCTATGATGTCAAAAGAAACAGTAAATCTCTGGCATAACAAAAGAGAATCAAAGTGATTTACAAAGAAATGTTAAAGCGGTGGTTTTTTCCCCAACATACACACCCCACAGTATTGTAGAAAATTCCTTAAGCGATAGAAGTGGAAAGAGAAACAAAGTTTAACATTTCAGTGTCTTACTCAGCAAAGTTTTCTGGGGAAAACAGATCAGTTGAAATAGTAAGCTTTGTTAGTTTTTCCATATTATTCAAATAAAGATATGTGAGCTACATATGTTCCTGTTTAATTTGAAGATTTTATTCTAAATACCTTTGATGAACATTAACTTGATATTTTTATTTATTAGTTATTGAAAAGAATAGCACACAGGGATAATGTTGAATGTGCTGTAAATCAGTGCGGTGTTTAGTTTGTAGAGATTTAATCAGAAAAGTAAGATTTGTAGAGGGAGGAAATATCTTTTGTTAACCTAACTGCCATAGTTGAAAAAAAGGACACAAATCTAAAATCTTTGCCCATTTTTCTAATTAAGTCCTTCATTCAAATAAAAACATTAGTACCCTTAAACCACAAAAGCTACAGCAACACCAGTATGATGATACAAAAGATGAATAATTCGTGCACACATAGTCATGAATCTCTGTAACCTCATTGTCCACATTTTCCCCTCTGCCCAGAATATGGTTATCACACTCACAGCTAATGATTTTTTTGGAGAAAGAGAGGCTGTATTTGATGCATTTCATGAGGGAAATGAGTTTAGGCAGATAAGAGTAGCCTGTGTCAGCCCATGGAGCAGCAGGAGCATGGTGTGTGCAGGACAGATGCAGTACAACACAGACTTATGACCAGGAGCAAACTCTCCATTTCAAACCCTGAGCACTTGCAACAAACAAAAATAAAGCCCAGCCCTGTGATCCTTGTTTGAGTATTGCTCAGGGTCATCAAGAGATGCAGGATTGAGTTTGAGTGACAAGTTCAGCCTCCTCTTAGGGCAAAGGTTTGAAATTCCTTTACCTAATGAGTAATTGTATCATACCATGCCTGCTGAGCTGCTAATAGCAAATGAGAGACATTTTGGGACAGAAGGAAGCTAGGAGTCCTTTCTAATTAAGTGTGCCCCTCTCTGAGTCTATAGATAAATTCCACAATACTTTTCAGCCCATGCTTGCACACTACACCTTTTTCTTCTTTCCCTGTTTTTCCTGCATGCTCTATCCACTGCTGTGCAGGCAGAAAATTCCTCCTGAATTCCTTTTGTGTCTGGTCATTCCATAGATTAAATCAGAGCCGCTTGGTTTATTATTAGGAATGCAATCATCACTGCTATCAACATGTCTCTGGACCCTTCCTATTACTATTTCCAACTTTAATGTCCCTTTGAGTCCTTTGTTTTATCAAAAGTCCTGTTTCCTATATCTTCCTAAACTACGATCTGTGAATTTGTGCATCATCTGTTTTATCTCCAGTGCTTTGTCCAGGCCATGAAATCCACAAAATGTCATGAAATGTGCTCTGTTCTGCTCTTGAGGTATTGCCACTTGTCTCACACTTGAGCTGCATGTGTGCCAGGTCGTGTTGAGCCCAGGGGCCGTGCAATGGCTGAGGTGCTCTGTAAGGGCTGGAAGTGCCTCACCACAGATTGGCACCCCATAGCCTCTCTGCCTCTTGGTGAATTATCCCAGTTCCTCTTTGTGTCTCCATGAACAGGCCCAGGCCTTCTGTTCTCCTCACATCCCACGTGCTTCCCACCACTGCAATATGGATACCCGCCTCCAGTGTGCTTCAGTGTCCCTAAATCTTCTGGGCAGCACAAGCTGTGGCTGGGTGGGACATGCCTGCATGCCAACTGGCCAGCTAATGTGCACGGATGTGTTTGATGGCCACTTCCAGACTGAACAAAGGCTGAGCTCTCTCTGCATTCCCTTGAGGAACAGATGCTCCTCTGGCTCTTGTTTTCCTCTGTGGACAAATGGCTCAATCAAATGTTTGGGGACTGAACAACTTTGAACCCTGTGACTTTCTGCTAAATCTGATTGAACTGAGTGAATTGCATTGCAAAACTCTTGAGAAAAAAAGACACACAGTTCTTGAGAGCTGACACACAGATTCTTGTACAAACAAGCTGCAAAAGTCATGTAGGAATCATTTTCTTAAAAAATAAAGCTAAAAATCTAATAGTCTGAGTGGAGCATGACATCAGGGAAACTGGATTTGGCTTCCTGATTCTGAGACTCAGCCTGTGCATTGCTGTAAATAATGTTGCTGACAGGCAGTTTTAAATTGCGCAACAAATGGACCAGGGCAGGGCTACTCGATGGAGCAGAGCAAAACACATCCCCTGTTCTTTTCTGCTTTTTTGCTCTTTGCTGCCAGATGCCTCCTCCTTCCCCTTCCCTTACACAACCAAGTGTAAAGAAGAGATCTGCACTAGCAGACTTCTCCTGTCCTGAAGGGAAAATCAGTCCTCATGGTCCCCCAGATCTCCTCATGTGAAATATAGCCGGCTTGAACGAGCGGATCTCAGGCAGCAGTGTTGAACCCACCTCGTCTACACCCAGCTCAGGTGCTGGTCTGGGTCTGGTTCTTGTGTGTGGTTTAGTTCTGGTGCATCTAAAATTTCATGTGCTCACAGTCCTTGCAAATTCTGAAGAACAGATAATAAAGTAGTGGAGGCACAGAGTCAATGGGGAAGACTAGAAAGGGCTTGTGAAGCAAGGTTCATAGCGCTTATGCTAAAAGCTTAATAGAAACCAGCAGAAATTCTCTTAGGTCTTTGTTATAGTCCATCTTCCTGGAACCTCCTCCATGATGTGAATTGAAGCTGTTTTGGCACTGGAATTTTGTCACTCTTCAGATATTCTAATTATCTGCCCTAGCAGGAGCCTGGTTTCCTAGTTCACTGTTTCTTTTTCCTCCCTTGAGACTACTTCTTGCGTGTGTTTCCACATCATTATGCGAACATTGAGTGCAAAAAATGTCTTTAATGTTTTAGCAAGACTGTACCTAGCTTATCAAGTAAATACAAATGTGTAAATCTGTAAAAAAAATCTGCTTTTTCACTGACCTTTAGGATGAATTTGAAAAGCACCTTGTAACATATGAAAAAAATCTGATTTCCTCTCCCTTTTGTACTTCCTTACCTGACACACTGATGTGAAGCATTGATGTCTGATACTCATTTATCTGTTCTCCTCCATTTGGAGTCCAGTCCTCACTGATTGTGATGGGGGTAGAAAGGGAGGGAATGTGGGTCCTCACAGAATTCAAGAGGGAAATGAGAAATACTGAAGAGATCTTGAAGTGACATTTTAAGTGTCAGGCAAGTTTTGAAAAGACTAAGTTAAACTCATTGGGATATTGTAAACAGACTTCAGAGATTTCAAGGACTATTTTGAATTAAGCTGGAAAATAGTGGCAACGCCCAGAATAGTGCTTTTTTTTGGAGCCTCTCATACGATGAATACAGACTCCTTACTCTGCAGAGAAAATTTGAAGAATGGAGGTATGGGTAGATAAGCAGAGGTGCTGAGGACTTTGCAAGGTGACCACAAAAAAGAGAGGCCAGGGATGGTCTCAAAGAGGAGGCAGGAGAAGCAGGGCTGCTGTGGGGAGCAAGGGGACAGCAGAGCAGACGCCCCTGTGCAACCAGAGGCAGGCAGGGGACAGGGCTCTTGCCAGGCATCCCTGGGAGGGTTGTCCCTGCCAAAACTGCTGCCCTGAAGGCTGTAGCAGAAGCAGCAATGAGTCTGTGTCCTGAGCAGTGACCCAGGCAAGGGAAGCACCCAGGTCACTGTCATTTTGCCGTGCAGATGCTCTGCCCCAGTAGCTCTCCAGCTGATGTCTGCTGCTTTCCCTGACACTGGCAAACAGCTCTCTATGCCTGCTTTGCCTTTGCCCTGTTGGGTTGTGCTAAATCAAAAGCCATCCCCTCAATGTGTGTGTAAAAATGTCCAAACACCCATTTTTGAACTCCCAAGTGGGCTTTGCAGCTTCTCTGCTGTCCCAGCCTTGCTTTAAAAGTATGTGCTGAACTACACTGTGTCCACAAAGAGAAACATGCCAGTTCAGTAAAAAAGATAATTAAGATTTTATTGAAAACATACACCAGGAAGAATGTCTGCTTTAAAACTGCCTCCCTGCATGTAAGTATAGGCTCTACCTTTTGTTTTCAGCTGAGGAATGAACAAACCACCCAGCAAGGATTTACAAGGAATGCTTATTAAGAAACAGCAGTTTCAAAGAAGAGTCTGAACTGCAAGATGCAAAAATACTAATGGTGACATGAAGCAGGTTGGAGCTGCAAACAGAGTGTCCTTTCATGTTCAGTAATTTCACTCCTGGCAGCTGCCACCAGCTGATTCCCTGTTCTGTCTGCCCAAGAGCTGTGTAGGTGTATATATGTCACACATATGTCAAAGGGGAAAAAAAAGGATGGAAAATACCTTGTTCTTAATGGGAATACGTCTGTCTCACAAAGTTTAAAATGGAGAGCTTTTTCCTCACAGAATTGAAACCCATTTAAAATTTAGATCCATATAAAATAGCCCCCCCTCCAAAACTTTAAAGAACAAATTAGCTTGTTCTGTGGCATCTCACCAGGCTGTGGAATTTATGAAAACCACATTCCTTGGATTCTAAAACACTGGCTATCCCGCTGCTCTTTCAAATAATGTTGATTTTGCTGACTAGTCTCTCTGAGAGCCAGCACAGTTGTCTAATTGCAAGTAAATAATCTCGGAACAAATCCGTGTTTGACATACTGTCATACTAGCATTTACTGTTTTGCAAAAGGGATTTACTTCAAGGATATTGAAAAATTCCACTGGTGTTTAAGGGGAGTAGCAACTGTGACCCTCTATAAATTAAAATGCTTGACCCTGCTATGTGATATAGAAGATCCAAAGTATTTCACAAGTCCAGATCAGTAAAGGCAGAAAACAAGCCCTCCTTCTGAAGGTGAGGTATTATGTTCACACAAACATCCATGAGGACTATGAAGGTTTACAGGGGTGAGCTATTTAAAGCTCAGGCTCTGAGGCTCACGTGCAGCCCCAAGAGCTTCTCTGGGAATGTACAGGGTTGATTATAAAGGTCTACCCTTAGAGATCATGTTGCTAGGAAAGGACATGCGGGCCACATTCAGAGCCGCTATTAAAGTGCTTAAGGGGGACCCTGGTGCCGCTGTGATGCCAAAGTTCAAGAGCTTCACGAGTCCTGCAGACCACCTACAACCTCTATATTCGAGGGCAGATGGAGTCATGAAATCCAGTCTAAAAGCCTGGAATGGGCAGCCTGTGCATGGCCCACTACTGCTCTTCTGAGACCCTTGCAGGGCAGGCTGGGATAACGCAGGGGCTCAAGCGCCAATTGCCCCACTGGTGCTGACTGTAATGAATGTAATGTAAAGTTGTAGTGGTGACACTAGGACGAGTGCCTGTAGAGAAGGGCTTTCCTGGCTGACATGTCACAACTCCTTTTCTCTGGCCATACGAGCCAGGACCTAGCCACCTGGCATAGGAACAAGCTCTGAAGCTTGTTCATCATGGTTTTGGATGAGGACACCACAGCAGCAACATGGGCACAGCAGTCTGCACGGCCTGTGGCACTGGACAGCCCCAACCCTCCAAACCTCTGAGCCTTGCAGAGGAACTACAAATATCCAGGACAAGGCAGATGATGGGAATCTGAAGTGCAGGCTCAGCTCCAGGGATTACATACACACACACACACATTGAATATTGTGTCCAGTAACAAGAAGGATGCTGGACTGAATTTCCATCTTTCACTCTTTGATTGAACATAAGAAGCTACACTGTGTGTTGGGGCTTTTTCCATCACCAGTATGAAGATACAGAACCATACCTCCCTTTGGGAAATTCTTTAAGAGTTGATGTTTATGATGTCATCCTTGTGGTTGCTATTTTCATTTGCATCAGCACTGCTTACTCTAGCTCTTGTTTAATATAGCCACGGAAAGAATGCATCCTTTTCTAGCACAGCCACTGTAAATCACAGTCACTGTATAACCTGTTTGAAAAGGGGTGCAGAGCTCATTATAAGTTCCAGTGATTCCCGAGTTACCTCACTACGATGCTCCATTAAACCAGTGAGCCTCATTCAGGCACAAACCAAATTCTGAGCGTGATGCAAAATTCCCAAACATCGTTAGATGTAGGCAGGGGTTTGAGGGTTTTAAGAAGAACATTTTCCAGGTTCTCTCAGTCTCAGTGCTGAATTCAACATGTCTTGTACCATGGAGTGTTATAAGACAAAGAGGTGACAGACCAAGGACAATTAAGTTTGCATCTCGTATTTTTACATGACTGAATACTTCTTTCTTTTTACTATTCATTTGCAGTACATGGAGTGAAGAGTTTTAGCCTGTGACATATTTTAGTTGTAACTTCTTTAATATTCCCATTATAATACAGAGACAAAACTGGCTTATTGCGAATAAACTTAATAGAAATATTCATAAGAAACAACAAAAATGTTCTGTGACTAATGAAAGCACTCAGATTACCTATCCAGATGTCTAAAAGGTCCTGCTAATAACAAGTTTGTATTTGTCTGAAAAGTCAAACTATTGAAGCACAGTCAGTGTGATGGAAGCGTATGAAGTTTTGTTTAAATTCTTGGCTCCTACAGGGAAATACTGTCTCTTTGGATTTGTGTACATCTGTTTCTATCTGAAACTAAAATCCAAGGAAACAGGACCTGGAACAGTTTTTGGTGTTGATTCAAGTGGTGCATAAGAAATCAGGTCAGTTTTCTCACTGGATCAGTACCAATTTCACTATTTCCAGTCAAAGAAGTTATGATGCTTGTTCTTAAAAAGTTCTTGAATGGGACTGCATAAAAAACTCCAGCGTGTCAAGCCAGTTCTTTAGGACTTTGTGCTGCCCATGGAGAGATCACTCATAAATGCTGCTAACAAATTTGCCCTTTGTGACCTCATGCTGTGAAGTTACCTCAATAATTAAAAGAGTTCCTATATCAAATAACAAAGCCCCTTTTTTGACAGTGGAATGTGTAATGTTTGTAGATTTTCCTCTCCAGTAAGCTGTCAACATTTTCAAAGAAAAACAGGAAGATTTCTAGTGGGGAGATCACAAGGTAGGGAGTCGGGAGGTCTAGGTTTATTCCCGGCCCTGTCACCATCACATTACATGATACACAGTTCCTCTCTGCTTTGTTTTCTTTATTTCCCACACAACAGCATTGTTCCTGATGGACTCTGGGCTGTGCTCTGGGTACTGAGGACCACTGGGAAAGCGCTGGGAGCAGGAGATGTTCCCAGTCATCCAGAACTCCTGGAAACATCCAGCAGTGTGAATTTTCAGAAAATGCTTCTGAAAAATTTCTGTACAGTTTTTTGCCTCTCTGAAAAGTTCAGCTGCTTTGCAGGGAATATTAACCACTTTCCCATGAATACACGGACTGGCCACAAAGGTGCCATTATAACAGTTGTCATTTAATCCAATGTTTGTCTTAAGCAATAAATTTTCAGCAATAATCCAATAATATTTCCCTGGGATCCCAAATGGCTTCTTTTTTTCCTTTTCTTTTTTTGAGGCTGAATTAACAGTTACGTAATATAAGGGGGGAGTTTTTTGCTTTTGCTTTATAAATGATTTTTTGTTAGGCACAGTGGAAAAAGAAAGCCATATAACAATTCGAAATGAAGCCATCTGGCTTTGTGTCCATCTAACAATGTTAACAAATATCCCACATCTAAAAGAAATATGAAGCACAGTTTCTATGCCATGTTCAATTACTTCACTTCGAAGGAGCATAACACGTACATATATATATTAAATGAGGCACATACTTCTTCATTTTTTTTCCCATGGCATTTCATTACTTCCTTGCCTGTTTCAGTGATCTTGCCTCCACTGTGGTGAGCCTTAAAAAATCAGAAAAAAATTCTCAAAGCCATGATCTTACATGATCTCCCCTTGGTGTGGGACCCTACCTTTCAGACAGCAGAAGGCAGGTTACCCAGATGTGACTACAGGTAAACTACTCCACATGAAGGGAAAATGGAAGGGAATTGCAGTTGTCACCAGGATGCAGCCCTTAATTTACTTCAAAGTAACTTGTTGACTTGTCCCATACCCTAATGGGTTTACATTTCCAATATGTGAGCAGCTTGGATGATGCAAGATAAAAATTAAAAATGAAAATATGAAACATGTCTCTCTGCCTGTTGGCATTTTGATATTGCTTGTGGGAAGAAAAAGAAAAGAGCAGAAGGGATTTCAAGCTTAAATCCAGGCTACTGAGAAAGTCTTACAATTAGTCTACACCCAGTCTTCCCTAATGTGTGGTCTCCAAGACTTCAGAAGGGAGACTGTGAAACAGTTGTGAAAAAAATTTAAAAACTCACACACGCACACATATTCCCACAGATGCAAACAAGCAAGCAGGCAAAGCAGGAGAAAATAAAACTAAATATATAAAACTAGCTAAATAAAAATCCTGTATGAAGCCTAGCCTAAGTATTTGACTGTAGTGAAAACTACTTTGGCAAAGTAATCTTTGGACTTCCTTTTTCCTCCCCCAACCCATTAGGAGGTACTTCAGTAAGGAGGACCAATAACACTGGAAAACATCTTCGGTGAACACACAACTTTCATCAGCAAATGGAGCTGTGCTCACACAGTGAAAGGACTTTACAGAACAACACCACAAAGAGACACGGAGTTTGTGTGGACAAGCCTGTCTGTTTGGAAGTGCTTATTTTAATGCTCATTTCTGTAAAGCCACAAGCCAACAGAATGACTCTGGCCCTTCCACCACAAGCAGGTAGGACAGCTGTGATGAAACAGCTCTGCTTGGAAGTGAAGATGGGCATCTCTGTAGCTGCAGCTGTATTTTGGTTAGGAGGGAATTGCACCTCTCTTGGATTCTCCTCCAGGAGTTGGTATCTGTCTCGTGTATTATACAGTGCACTGCCCCTCATGTGAGCCCAGAGGAGACGGGCTATGCCTAAGGACTTGTGCTGCTGCAGATCCTTTCATCCCTCCTCTCCCACTGCTGAAGGAAACTGTGGATGCCAGAGAGAAGAAAATACAAAAGAGCTTCTTCAGGGCTTGATCTCTGCACCTCTACAGGCCCAGGACTTACACAGCTGAGTAAGCAAATCCATCAGACAGCCGAGCTTTAAGTTAAATAAATAAATAAATAAATGTTGATATATTGAACTCCTAATTTATATATAGCACCCACAAATTATCATTTGAGCCTCTCAAAAGGTGAGAACAATTTGGCATACATATTAACAATCGCAGTATGTAGTTCTTGTTTAAAAAAAAAAGAAATCCAAGGAGCATCTTGCCTTCCAAGAGGGGAGCCAGGGGCACACACCAACAGTGGTGGGACTCCAGCAGATGGGAATGGGCTCTGTACCAGGGCATGGGGTCTTGTCCTGGGAATCCTGATGTTTGCTTGCACACACACGCGTGCTCAGCTAATGCAACTCTGCTGATAGTATCAAAAGCTTTTCTTCTTCTTTTTCATGACCAGCTGTGGTTTTGACTCATTTGTTCCAGAACTGTGCAGCTAACTCTAACCAGCTATCTAAAATTAAAGATCTTAGCTGGCTTTTCCTTTTCTTTTTTTTTGTTCTTTTTTTTTTAATGTGGTTTCCTTATATTCTGTCTTCCTTTCTGCTCTTGTGACTGAAAGGAGCTCATGTAGGTGTCCTAAGACAGGGGAGAAGAGTTCAGAAATCCTGTATGGCGTCATCTTCACGTAGGCGAACGTGTCTGAGAGAGCATTGAAATCTTCCGTGTCTCTGCCGAAGACTTTCTCTTTTTCCTGGTGACACAAGTGTTTTCTTTGCCATTAGCTCACCATGTGGGAATCGGTGTCCTAACATGCATAACAGTGCAGCAAAAGTTTAGAATATGCTACAAAGCTTAATGGCAAAAATATGTGTAGAATCAAATAAATCAAAATCTTGCTTTTGGACTGGTTTCTGTGGGTGGAAGGTTGTTCCTGTATTTCATTTTAAAGCCTTCATTCATTCCTGCAAAAGAATGCTATCTGTTTTGGTTTTAACTTGATCAACTTCACACAGTTTTTCACATGCAACAGTCTATAAAATGCAAAAGCTGCACTAACCATTAGACAACAGATTTAAGATACCTCTTTACTATCTTGGTTTTTTTACACGATATATTTTTTTAAGTATGTAATGTTTACAGTTTGTCAGAAAGTGATGCCTTTTACTCATCTTAGAGGGCTTAGCACCAGAGATTTCATCAAATGGGTGTCTCTTCGCCAAGTAGTTAGGCTGAAAGAGATGATCCTTTTTAGCATAAACTCACAAAAATATGTCCTGTTGAGGCCTCCCAATATGATGTAACATTAAAAAATAGATATAAACATAGGAATTATTCAGTGAGGTTTTGCAATCTTGACAAACTACCCATTAAAAGATGGATCTTTATCCTAAGAGGGAAAGCTATTCTTAGCATCAGAACTGAGCCACTGTCAAAGTAAGTGAAAGAGGAGCTGTATTTGTTCACAAGTAGTCCAAATTTGTATAAACCTTGAAAAAATTCCAAACAAAAAGAAAGACTGTTGAATTTTGCATCAACATGTAGAGAACTCCAGTAGAAACCTTAGGAGTGTTACTAATGAAGCAAGAGGGGAAAGGTCAGGGTGGGCAACCACCCCAAGAAGCAGCAGGGGAAGGTTGATGAGTGCAACGTCTCCTGATAGCACCTGGACTGGTGGCCTGTGAAGAACCCAGTTGGTCTGTGTGCAGCTTCCCAGGACACCCAGACTGGGAGACACGGAGGTGGGCCAGGCTGAGTAAGTGATGACTCAACTTCTAGAAGGTATGAAAGAGGCACATACAAACTCAGACCATTGTCACCAATCCATGAAGAAACCAGGACACGTGGGGAGGACTTGATAGCTGGCATCCCTTGTTCTACTTGCCGAGGAGTCCCAACCAGACCACCTGGGTACTCATATCTGCTTGTCTGAATGCATGGATTTGGGTATACACCCCTCCTGGTGCTTGTCAACATAAGCATATGAACACAAGAATGTGAGTGAAATTTACTCCACTTTACTAATAAAATCACCTTCCCCTCTCTGAAGGTTTGCCTTGATCTTTGCTAGATCACTGGTAGTGTTGCAACATTATTTCTTACAGATGTATGGGAAATTCTGGCTTTCAAACAACTTTGTGTGTTGTTATGAATCAGCGATTGCTCTGCTGCCTGCTTGCAGTGAGTGCGGGCAGGTTCCAGACCAATTTGCCTCTAATAGCATAAAAAAGGAGTTACATATCCAAACCCATTATATGTTTGTTTAAATGTATTGGATTTGCAAGGCTTTCCTTTCTGCCAGTAAAATCCAAAAAAAAAAGGTAATCTTCTCAACGTGCAGTGAAACCCTGACTCCGCAGAAACCAGTGGCACATATCCCATTGATTTCAGAAAGGCCAAGTTTGCAGCAACGGCTTCTGGTCTTCCAAGCTGTTGAATGTGAAAGCTGAGAGCAAAGGATGTCTGTAAAGACACCACCTTACCAGGCTCTCTAGAGCTAGCACTGTCAGAAAGAGCAAAAGCAGTAAAACTACCCTAATAAGAGAATATTCAAAGAGAAGAGCAGTTGAAGTTCAAGCAGATATTTAATAGCTTTTAAAGAACTAAACAACACCCACTCCTAAAGAGAGGAAAAGTAAACAGCATCTTTCCCACTAACATTAATGGCAGCTCAGTCCATCTCTCAGGAAACAAGCAGCAATATCTACAACCATGTCTGCACATGTCCTTGAAATGTGTTCATTTCCTTCATATGCAGGTTTTAATAAACTGCCATCCTGTCTTAGAGCAGCACCTAAAACACAGGCTGACTTTTTCATCAAAATGGTTTCCAATGCAATAGTGTGCTTTTCATCAAAATTGAAACTTTTAAAAATATGTTGACACAAGTCAACTCCACTGCCAAAGTCTTTCAGCATAAATGTTTCAAGAAAAGCCGTATTTCAAGAAAATAAATTTCAGCATACATTATGAAATTTCATTTCAGCATTTGGAAAATATGTTTCTATTTGTCTTATATTAATTTTAAAATAATTTGAATCGCTTATGGCATGTTATACAATACTGCAGTTAGCAAATGACAACATAGAACAATGTAATAAAAACTAACACCATAGCTGAAATATTTTATTCCTTTACTGGGTGTTACTATCTTTTAAAATCATTACTCTGCACTGCTTTCTATCACTGAATGAAACCTCTTTCCTTGATCACAGTGTCTCCTGTTTTTTGCAAAGATCTGGTATGTCACTCCCATCCAAGTATTTCCTGTTTGTATTGGAACTGAACAGTCTGATAAATTTCAACACAACAGAAATCAGGGACACCTACACTGAGAAGATAAAATGCTTTAATGTGTAATAAACAGAAGTCAAACTTTATGATTATTTAAAACAATATTCTCAAATATAGTTGCTCTGAAGTAATAAACTGATTTCAAAGCACTAAAAATGGCATAAATTAATACCAAAATGTAAAATCATAACATAATAAATACAACAAACATTAAAAAATTTTAACTCAAAATTTCAAATTTCAACGCATAATTTACAGTTTTCTAAGTAGACAGTATTAAAAAAAAAAATTATACCATGGAGTGTAGAAAAAAAGGTTCAAATATCATTTATCTTTTAATTCAGAATAAAAATAAATTTTCAAAGCAAAGTTTCCTGAACATTTAAATCCCATGTTTTGATCAGAACTGATATTTACACAAACGAGTTAGAAGAAAAATCCTTTCTAAAAAATGCCACATGTTATAGAACAGCATGAGCATTTAATCAAAACTGTTTAAATTCAGAGTGGTATTAATAAACCATGAAGGAATTCAGTCATTGTTCCAATATCAATTCATATATCATTACCATGTACGTTGTAAGATTATATATAGATCTCGTATTAGCCAAAAATGCTGCCCATCAGCACAATCAGGAAGCACAGGTCCAAGTAAAGCTGTGTAATTATATATAAACTCTTTCAGTTCACTCTTGCCAAGAAAAACATTAACAAAAGTATTGTCTGCATGACCAATTAATTCCTGCAGAAGGCTTAGCACATCAGACCATGCATGAGGCTCTTCACCTGCAATATTCTGTATTACAAGGGCCTACAACCAAGTGAAAAAACCTGAACACTGTAACGGTGTTTGCAGGGCCAGCATAAACTTGCCATAAAACTAGTGACAGAAACTTTAATGTATAATTTAGAATATCCTTTTTTAAAGAATCATTTAGGTTGGAAAAAACCTCTAAGATCATTGAGTCCAATTGTTAACCCTGCACTGCAAAGTCCACCACGAAACCATGTCCCCAAGTGCAACACCTACACATCTTTTAAATACCTCCAGGGCTGATTACTCCACCAATTCCCTGGTTTTAAAATGTCACAAAACAATCCACTTGATAGGGTTCACCTGGACACATACAGGTTATGAGTTTTCAGCTTTCTCATTCATCCTTTGCAGTTATTAATTACAGTCTCGGTTCTCAAGAGTCTTCAGATTCAAAGTTTTGGGAAGAGCAACAACAGCTGCCACCACCCTGAAAAAATCTTCCAGTGCTATAAAATGTTGCAGCCTACTTGTTTAGCAGAGCAGATCATATTCTGAAGCTTCATTCTTCGCATTTCAACCCCATCATATAAGAAATCCATTTCAAGATTTCTTGTCTGGTGATCAGATGCCCACAGACCTATGTCAGAGCATGAATTAATCTCCTGCATTATCACCTCCTACAGCAATTGTTTTCCTGGGGCAGCTACCAAAGTCAGCAAAGACTGAGTGCGGCAATGGAGGGCTCGCAGGAGCAGTCTGCTTCTAACTGGATGAAAGAAGTTGGATCAAGGCCATGCCACGTAACACAGGACTTTGTACCTCCTACTAGTGCAGAGGATTTTCATATTTCATGGATTCAAAGTTGAATTGGGACAAGAATACATTTTGAGAAGGAAAAATGAGGGTTATAGACTCCATATTTTCCCAAATCACTTGTGTAAAATTCATGTTTGTGATTTAGCTTAGCTCCAGTTATTCATCACAGGCACTAGGAGTAGGGTGATGAAGATGATCACAGGGCTGGAGCATCTCTCCTATGAGGACAGGCTGAGAGAGTTGGGATTGTTCAGCCTGGAGAAGAGAAGGTTCTGGGAAAACCTTATTGCAGCCTTCCAGTACCTAAATGGGGCTATAGGAGAGCTGGAGAGGGACTTCTTACAAGGGCAGGTAGTGATAGGGCAAAGGGGAATGGCTTTAAACTGACAGGGAGTACATTGGGATTAGATATTAGGAAAAAATTATTTACTGTGAGGTTGGTCAGGCACTTGAAGAGGTTTCCCAGAGAAGCCGTGAATGTCCCATCCCTGGAAGTGTCCCAGGCCAGGTTGGACAAGGCTCTGAGCAATCTGCGCTAGCAGAAAGTGTCTCTGCCCACGGCAGGAGGGTTGGAACTAGATGACCTATAAAGTGCCTTCCAATCCAAACCATTCTATGATTCAATAATTCTATGTTGAATACTTTTTCTGAAATTGGAGGCTGCACTTTCACATCCCTTTTCTACACCCCAAGGCTGTGAAAAGGTCATGAAGAGTTACCAGAAAATGCTCTTAGTCACAAGGAGCTCATTCCCTGCAGGAGGGGAAATGAGTGGTGGCTACAACTACAGCCAAGGCTCTGCTAAGCTGAGCCTGTTTGCTGGCAGCAGCTCAGTCCCTCTCAGGCAAGGTAATGCTTGTTCCTGTAGCCAGCAAATACAGCCAGTTCTCACCCTCATCCCATAAGGCACCGAGCTGCTGCTGAATCAGGGTTACACAAAGACGAACGAGCCCAACGGGAAAGGGCAGGGAAATGGAGACAGCTCACACTCATAAAATGAGAAACACAGAGTCAGAAAAATTACAGACACTATAAAAGTCCTCTGCACTTTGGAAGGTCCTTCTACCAGCAAAGCCTGGGAAGTCCTTTCCTCGCAGTAATTCCTCTTCTGTATCATCCAAACCTCAAATTCCTCTCTGAAAATGAATGTGGATGGGACTATATTTCCCTGTGGTTATTGCTGAATGACTCAAAACTCTTCCCTCCCTTTTCCTGTGAGACCGAGGGGCCACATCAACCACCAGCAAAATTTTGCACTCTGTGATTTTGTTCTGTGAAAGAAGTACCATCTTGGCCAACAGTACATGCAAATGGCTTACAAGTTCCAGCTTTCTTTAATTGCAAACACAAATATTATCAATGTGTAAAATAAAAGACAATAACATAAAGTTAGGCTTTTCAACTGGGTTGCTAGAGGCTTGCAGGGCTGAACAGAAATTGGCTCCATGGCAGATGTCCTGCCTTCAGTACAGCACACACTATTGCTCCCATGAGCTGGGCCAAGGCAAACTGCCTCAAAGCATCCTTGTATTGCCATGGACACCCCACACCTAATGTACATTAACCTGGGCATATCTCCAGCAGTTTCTTCTTAGTCTGGAAAGGTCAAAGGGGAGGAGACCACTGCCAGGAGCAGCTTGTACTCTCCAAGCTAGACCCACTGCTGAATGAGCAATGGCTTCTTTGCCTTGGTCTTCACCACCAACATCTTTCGGACCTTCATGCCTGGCAGCAAAGGTCAGGGAGAGGGAAACTAAAAAAAAGAACAAATAATTAAGTCAGTGGTTCCTTGGAAAACTTTGATGTATACAAGTCCATGGAACTAGATAGGATTTGCCCAAGAGTCTCAAAAGACTTGTTTTATTTTCCTTCTCCTGGGAACTGTTTTTTGCTTGTATTGCATATGGCACATGGACTGAACACAGCGTCTATTGCTGCTCCATGCTTCACAGTTCTTCCTGCTCTTGCAGTTATCCATTGCCCAAGAAACTCCAGAGGTCTCCAGATCATAAGGGAACAGTTTGAACAAACAGGTGTATGTATGTACTTGTTCTGCAGTTCATGCTGGTTTTGACAGATTTTGATCAAAAATTGCTCTGTCAACAAGCGTGCCTGGTCTCTTTCCATGAAGAAAACAGGATTACAAATGACAGCATGATAACTCTGCACTTCAAAGTGTTATTTTATAAATGTGTGACAGAATCCTTTCCTCTCCATCCCAACGGTCCCTGAAGGAACAAGAAAACTGGTGAATAATGCGGAGCTTTGCTCCTGGTCTCTGTGCTGTTTCCTTTCTGGGAGGCAGATCTGGCAATCTTGCTGCACTCTGTCAGCCACAGCAGATGTGCTTCTGCTGGAGCAGGAGGGGTTTTTCTCAATCTCAATACCCTGCTGCAGCACCTGCATAGAAATGGGCTAACAACAGCACTTATTTGCTGAACTTTAAACTGAAATGCTTGGAATATCCTTTACACAAGACTCTGCAAGCCAGATGCATGCTGAGCAGTCATCTTTCAAGTAGAGAAAAGGATGGGCTATACTCTGCTTGGGGAGGTCTGAGTGGCTAATGATGAGCCTGGAAACACCAGCTGAAGGCTGTAACTCACTGCTCAGATAGGCTTATAGGTAAATTTATGTGGATCTCAGAAAGGTATGGATGTGCGTATCTCATTCCTCATAAATATCTCAAGTAGAGAAAACTGACTTTTCTGTTGTGGGAGAAAGCTTTAGGGCTTTCAGAACACCTGACAGCCTGGATTGATCAAAAGAAGAAAGATCAAAATTAGCTAGTTCCCCTGTGTCCTCTCCAGAGATATCTCCAAGCACATTTTAGGTTATAACTTCCCTTTACAGGGTTGCATGATAGATGGAAGATTAAAATCACTGGCCACCATGGTCATTCTTTCTTCATTTCTGAACTGATTTTGGCCTTTCCTTAAAGTTACCCAATACTTTCCATTATAAGGACCTTACAGCTTTGCCAAAGTTCAGTCATTCTAGCTGTAATTTCTCCTGCTGGCTGGATGCCTCTGGCTGATTTTGTTTGGACTTCTTTTGATAATTTTTTTGGACAATTTTCAGTCATTTCCAGGAAATAACCTAGGGGAAAATGTATATATTGTTGTCTATGTCAAAAGCTTGTAGATGTTTTCCTTTAAAAACTCTCATTTCCCAGGCTTTGCAGCACAATCCTGAAATCTGGAGGGTAGATGAATCTTTGTGCCTGGAATAGCCTTTTTTCTTTCTCAGTGGAATTCTGCACAGCATAGAAGCAAGATATCAACCAGATTTGTACAATGAAGAAAATTTTAAGTCTTTTGAGAGTTCTGCCTCACTTGTTGTTAAGGTCAGAGAAGAGGCAGGGAAAAAGAAATTCTGTTTTTCAGGGTGATGCTAGAGAACAAGACTGCCTCTGCCAGGCAGTGTCTATGTGATGGGAGCAACTACCCTGGGTCTGGTTGGGCTGGAGGTCATTTTCTTCACAGTAGCCTGCAGAGTGCTCTGGTTTAGATTTGTGACCAAAACAGTGCTGATAAAACACTGATGTTTTTGCTGTTGCTGAGCAGTGCTTGCACAGCATCAAGGCCTTCTCTGTTTCTCGCTCTGCTGCCCCAGTGAGTAGGCTGGGAGTAGGCAAGAGGCTGGGAGGGGACAGCTGAGCCAAACTGCCCAGATATATTCCACACCATAAACATCATGCTCATCAATAAAACAGGGACTTTTTGTTCGTGGCTGCTGCTTGAAGATTGGCTGGGCATCGGTCTGCTGGTGGGAGGTGATGAGTGATTGCCTTTGCATCCGTTGGGATCTTATTTTTTCCCCATTCACTTATTAAACTGCCTTCATCTCGACCCATGAGTTTTTCTCACTTTTGGCTTTCCAGTTCTCTCCCCCGCCTGTCTGGGGGAAGGTGAGTGAGCAACTGGGTGGGGGCCGAGCTGCCACCAGCTGGCCTCGACCCATCCCAGCAACTCACCAACATCCAGCTCATCCTAGTCTGTCACTACCCATGTCTTTCTCAACTACCCTGATAGGAACCCAATGGTATCATTTGCAGAAGGATTGAGAACTGCCCCCCGACATGGAAGTCAAAGGGATGTAGCCTGCAAGCTTGTAAAACACTGTGCTGGATTGCTGGGTTTCTGCTATCAGCAGCACACCTCATGTCCTGATGCCTCAATCATCCACACGTGGGACTTCACTCGGAGTCTGCCAGGGTTGCTTTTTGCAGGTTTCACACACGTGGAAAGCAGGGAGAGAAAGGTCAGAGGCAGCGCTGTGGGTAGCTGAGCCTTGTGGGGCTGTCACTAGGACTTTTAGCCAGCTATGTGAAGTGGAGAGTGGAAGGGGCCTTGGGTGTATAAATGTAAACATTGACTGTAACACTGAGTACCTCGAGAAACCATAGCACTTAAATTGCTTCACTTCTTAGGAGAGGATAACTTTAACCTTACTGTGGCTCAGTTGTATAAAATTGAGGTAATAATACTCCTTATAGTTTGCAAAGTTTAATTAACATTTGTGAAACATATAAACGCCACCCTGATGACAGGCATAGAGGAAATCAGTAATTTTATCTTCAGAGAAGAGCATGAATGTTGCAATGAATGGAACCTAGAGGAACAATGAAGATAAGATAAAATGTTGAATGGGTGCTCCCTAAATGAGTTCATTCTCTTCTCTGTGCCAAATAAATGGAATTATTGGAGAAAAAAATAATACACCATTATAAACTAACAACCATATTGATACTTTTATCAGTAGGAATACATATGTCTTGTCAATAATTCCAAACATATGCAGGCAAGTTGAGGTCCCATGGGAAATCTTTCTCCTGACATTTCCTACCTTGTGAGTGCTCGATTTCTCAGTAAAGTTCTTTGATCACAACTATTTCTGCATGTCTGACAAAATTAAAGAGACATGGTATCTCTCCAAAGCCTTCATTAATATTGCCGGTGAATATCTAGTGCTCTGCAATCTACCTGAAAGAAGACAGAAACACTGCATCAGAAGCAATATAGGAGGAACTATTTATCTATACCTATCTTTTGGTACATTTGTTGCTTTTGAAGTCCATTTACTGTAAAAAGCAAGACCAATGTAAACCTGGTAAATGCTATTAAAATTACTTATTAGAGTGGCTGTCTTTAATTGTCAGTATGCCCCAACAAGCAAAACTTCAGAAGTTCAACATTCTCCATAAACATTAATTTACAAAATTTACAGATGTATTCTACATAGTGAGCAAAATACTTTACAATTGCAGTCATTATGTTCCCTGCTTTTCAAAGGGTTTTTTTCTGTACTTTTTGGGCCAAATTCAGAGCTGAAGAGTTGTAATTTAATATTCCCCTGGACCTACTTACACCCACTTGTTGAAGCGTCAGGGAGTCCTAATGGGTGGAACTCACAGGCTGAGCAGCCAAAATACATTGCAATAATGTTAACTTAATGTAGGGAGGATTCACTGTATTTTTATTTGCTTTTCTTGCTGTGCTCCTCGCCTGTGACCAAACAACATAGAGGCCGTACTCACTTAGTCTCTGTTTGACTCTGAGGTCTGCACTGCCAGGCAAGGGGTCAGGAAGGCCACATATGGTATTCCAGTACCTGAAGGGAGCCTACAAGAAAGATGGAGAGAGACTTTTTACAAGAGCACATAGTGACAGGATAAGGATAATGGGTTCACACTGAAAGACAATAGGTTTAGATTAGATATTAGGAAAAAATTCTTTACTGCAAGGGTGGTGAGGCACTGGAACAGATTTCCCATAGAAGTTGTGGATGTCCCATCCCTGGAAGTGTTTAGGACCAGATTGGATAGAGCTCTGAACAACCTGGTTTAGTGGAAGGTGTACCTGTCCACAGTAGGGGGTTGGAACAGGATGATCTTTAAAGTTCCTTCCAACCCAAGCCATTCTATAATTCTATGATGCATTTGGACTGACCATGTGGGTCTGCATTGACATAACCAGCAAATCTAGGGAGTGGACACAACTGAACCAAGCTGTGTTGGTGTCTGTAAGTCGTGTAAACTACTTTTCACTCCCTCTAGTGCCGATGGCCTCACGGAGACACCTCTGTGCACCACCTTACTCCTGTGAGAAGTTGCAGAGCCGGACAGGAGCATGCAGAACACGCTCAGCTGTCCCTGAACCCCCAATATGTGGCATATGAAGACAGCAGAAGGATGCTCCTTTGGGCAGACAGAGCCCAATTCTGGGTTCCTGCTTGCTTGCTCCCACTGAAGGTAGCCATAAGCTGAACATCACTGGCATTTGGACAGCCTCAAAACATGGACAGATCTTTGCTGCTATCAACACGAATCAAACCCTGGTCAGTATCATTTTGATATACTCCAGCTGAAGAGCTGACCTGGTTAGACCTCAGGCAATAAGAACCTGTTTCCGAGGAAATCAGAATTGTTTTTCTGTGTGTGTTGAAAGAAACACATACTGTGAGCAAACAAAATTTCATAACGAATGTACAAAAATCTGCTTCTGCAAAGATCTTAGTAAAATTGGCACTAATTATTTGGTCTTGGTTTTGCTGTCTTCAACATTTAAGCACTCTAGCAGTAACAGAATTACTTTTCATTATGGAAATTTTGGAGTGCAAATGTCAAATATTTCATTGGTTTGAATATTCAGCAGACACAACAGCTACAATTGTTTTAGGCAATTTTCACAAAACACTGTGCAAGAAAATTAGTCTGTAAATTGCCAGGATAAAATTTCACAAACTTTCTGAACCATAAATAATCTCTCTTCGTTCAAAATATGAAAAAACACCACAATGATGTGTTTTATCAAATATGAAAAATATGAAAGAGTGGTTCCTCAATATCATCTGCATGTAATAATAATAGTTGTACTTTTAATTGCATTCCAGCATTTTGCTTTTCTTTAAATTTAGTGCAATGTGACTGTTCAGCCTATTCTAGAGCTGTCTTGTGTTTTCCTTGCAAGAAAGCCAATTTCTAAAAAGGTCACCGCAATTGAAAGACAAGAGAACTGGCATATGAACCTTCGCATGATCAGCATCCAAACCATAGCTAGAATAAGTCTGCATCTCTGAGTAATTCTGGAATACTGAAAAGACAGCCAGGTGTTTTTCTGCTTTCAGAATCTCCCTCGGTCTCACAGTTAATAAAAAAATAGGAAAGGAAAAACAAAAACCAACCTCACTTGCCAGGGACAAGTCTAGATAACGAAATAGTTTCAAATTACGATGCTAATTACCCAGATTAAGAAAAGGCTCATCTGCAGATTTAACAAAATTATTAGCAAATAAATTCACCATTTGTTCAGGATCATTTACAAACTCATTACCCAGATCCAAGGATAATGTCTTCACTCTGGGCACAGGTCCAAAATGGTCATTAACAACAATATGAAATTGTTGCGCAGAAAAAGATTTATCATTAAAATATGTTATAATACTCAACTCTTACTTTTCAAATGCACATTTTGTATTGAACCCAAATGGTACTTACTTCAGACAAATGATATTTCACATATGGTTCCCGTGTCACATGCAGTTCTCCTCAAAGTTGCATGCAATTCTTTTTCAGGTTTTAAAAATTTAATTCTTGCCCATTGTATTGCATGTAGGCTCAGGCTCTGAGAAGGCTGCCAATCAAAAGAGAATGCCACACATACCTCCATGTGCATGGACCAAGGCTTCCAGCATCTCCAAGACTTGCCAAAGACCTCAAATTTTGTGGGTTAGGCTCTGGGAATGAGCCAGGTGAGGGTAATGGTCCATTGTGAAGTGGAATCAAAGCGAACAGGAACTGAGCACATTACCTCTGGGTTTAAATCACTTTAGCACAGCCTGCACAGTTTATTCTAAAGTGCTTACAGGGAGATTAAACACCAGCATCTTTCTCTTTTGGATTACTGATGAATTTGAACACATTTGGCAGAGTAAAAGTGAGTGAGACCCATTACAAACAAACTTCCTTCATATTCAAGAGAACACTGTAGCAAGGAAAAAATAAACAGCACACATGTGGTCAGTAAGTGCTTAAAGTCACACCATGCCGCAGCAAATGCACAGCACTCACTTGGGCACATTATTTCAGCATTTGATGAATAAATTTTTCATATAAACAATCCATATTAAGGCAATATGTAAACATTTCTAAAGAAGGATGATTTGTTTAGATCCTTCAGGCCTTCTCTGAGTCTGAATCTGGCTGCAACATGGGATCACTTTGTGACAGGCAGCCCGTTGTGGTAGTAAGCTCTTGTATTATTATTGTTGGATGAAAAAATAGGCCTCATAATTTCTGTCCTTAACTAGAGTACCAAAAAAGCCCCTAAAATGAAGCATTCTGTGAAATTAGTTTCCCTAGAATGCAGTCTAAAGTTTCCTTAAAATAAAAGAACATGAAAATATACTTGAAACTTCTTCTGAGAAGATCAGTGGTTTTTACCGGCAAGGCAATGTAATTGTGTTTGGCAAATTTCATCATAGCTTTAAATGAAACTTGAAAAATATAAAAGAGTGTATAAAAAGCTAAACTTTGTGAAGGCCCAGGACTGGGCAACATATTATTATGTTTCCCAGCATAACATGACCCTGTATTATGTATCATATTGCACCCTAAATATGTATGTATTCAGCTGAATGTATACCACAGCGAATATGCTCCACAATATCAATAATCCACTGATATTCTGCTCTTTAAGTGTGTTTGATCAATTATCCCATCGCCACAAACCATCAATAATCTGTCCTCCCCTTCATTAATCCCAGGATTGCTGAAGGTGGTGATAGTGTCTAACAGCTACACCTTTCTCTGGTGGACAGAGATGGATCAGGGGGAAGGAAAATGGAATGCTTACCTCAGAAACTAAAACGGAAAATACTTGGGTTTAGAGGAAAGGTTTGACATATGAAACAGTTCATGAGTTTCCTGCACTTCTTTACTAACACTAGATTTTTATAGCAGTATTAGCAGAAGCTCACCAGCCATTTAAGTATGTGTATTTTCACATATACTTTCTTACACATTCCTAACATATGTATGAGAAATCCAGCGTGGAATACAATTTACATGATTAAAAGCCAATATAGAAGCTTACCCTAAAAATATGAAGTGTCCCACTGTGTTCACAAATTAATAAATATTTTCAAGTCACAAGAATGAAAGTAGATCCCAGGCTTAATGAAACTATCATAAACTCTATATGAATTCCAAATCATTTTTCTTTAATTTAGTAAGGAACATATTTTCCTCAGATGCAGCATTTCACTCATCAGTCTCTGCAATTTTGATTGCTATTCTTCAGTTCACTAAGGTTATGTATGAAAAATTAGAGAAGTATTATAATTTACTGCTTTTGAGGAACTTTCTAAGTTCCTGCACAGTCCTGCTCCTTGCACATCTCCTGATGACACAAGTTTAAAGCAATATTCTTTCTTCATCTTTCTTAAAGTGTTCCTTCTGCATTGGAGAAATGGAGCGTCATTTTTGGTTGCATCCAGTCCATGAGAAGTGTTGGAAAGGTTTCTTTTTGCAAACATACTTATGGGCTTTGGATCGGAGTCTCAATAGCTTTTATCTTTGAAAACTGAATTTTCTAGATTCTTCAAAACAAAAATTGTAAATTAATTTAGGAGACTCATACCACCAAGGAAGCACAAGTCTGTCTTACAAACACTGCAAGAGCTGTGGTCCTAATCCAACACAACACTACAGGGCATCCGTAGTTACCTGATGACTGTATTCAGATTTAAGTGTTTTAGTCATGATATTCCGGTCAACTGCTAGAGCGTAAACTAAAAGCTGAGTCAAGTCTCTTTGATATCTGAGCAGTGCTTTAAAGCAGCAAATGGCTACTGCAGCTGGTATTCCAACATTTTCATCAATCCCAAACTAAAAGTACCGCCTCCAAGTCAGTGAACCGTGCTCAAGCAGATGCCATCAGACCAACTGAAGGAATTCAGATTTCTGAATCTATTCTTTCATTTTTGCTCTAGAATGACTCCTTTTAGTGTATTTAATCCTCCATTCCTTGCTGATATGAGACCATACCTGATGGATTTCCAATGAAATGCTGTGACCCTGAGCCATGGTCAGGGTCCTTATCAGAGCCATAGACCCTCTGAAAAGACCATGTAGTATAATAATTTTCTGGGGCATTCCTACATTCAACAGAGTGTAATACCTCTAATTGGAAAGGCAAAATCATGTGCATCTTCTCACTGTGTTAGAAAGGACTCTCTGGTGCCTCCACTACCTTGTTCCCCCAGAAGGAACCAGTGCACACTGCATCAGCCCTGCTTCATCAGCACTGATGTTAATACTCAAAGCTGGATCATAAACACTTATCATCATCTTCAATAGCCTAAAAATGGGTAGCTTTGCAGAAAATCAAAGCACACTTTTCATGAAAACAGGAGCCTGGAAGTGATCTCTTATTCCTGGCAACATCCAGAACTAGAAAAATAAAAGATGACTGGCCTGTATATCCCTAATCCCACAAGTATTTACACACATGCTCCAGTTTCTGTACTACATGCAGTCCCATTGAATCCAACTGGACTACTCGTAGCATTTCGTTCAGCACCAGGGTGAACTTCACACATCCTGCAGCCTCTTCCCAGCCGACGGCTATGCATCCACCGCTCCAGGATCCCTCGATCGGCGTGCCGCGTGTGAGGCACTCTGACGTGGGGAGCCTGGAGGGGCCACACTCACGGGGAAAGCCCCGGGTGCCTGCCGCAGGCATGGGGAGTGCAGGGAGAGGACCGTTCTCACGCCGGCAACACCACGTCTCACTCAAGCTCTCCGGTCACTGATGGGCGCCCTGTGAGTCCCGTCCCGGGCTGCTCCCCACGGGCAGTCCCTGCTGCCCACGGCCCCGAAACCCGGGAACCCCGCGGTCCTGCGGGACTCCACGGGACGGGGTGCAACGCCCCCAGCCCCATCTGCCGGCGGGCCCGCAAGCCCGCCCCCGCCGCCCGGCCCCGGC
>WBMZ01000344.1:0-263463 GCA_013400975.1 Atrichornis clamosus
ACACAAACCCACCACAGCTTGACTGCCTGTCACTTGCACCCTTTAAGGATAAATTCAGTCAAGGAGCAAGTCAGCCCCAAGGGCTGTTGAGAGCCACTGGACATTTGCTTCTCACTGGGCACCTACTGTTTCTTAATCAGAAACTTTGGGAAGAAATTACGAATTTCTTGTGGGTGTTTTATGGCAGATAGGCTGGAGTGGGATTTTGCTGCCAAGTAGCTGATATCTGTCAATCTGTCTGTCAGTGCTGCTGTCCACATCCCTATGCCTAGGGTTTTGTGGAGAGACTTTGGCTGATGCTGTTGTGCTGCTCCTGTGTTCGTGCAGCCCAGTCGTGTCTCCCATAAACTGAGTCTCCTTTACCTCCAGTGTGAGCTGCCAGAGCTAGTGTCCCCTGGCAGCATCACACCTGCTGTACATGCACTGCAGAGAACGTGTGTGTGCCTGAGTGTTTGTCTAAGATTTATTAGCTTTCACAGGCTATGGGATTTTGATTCCCTTGAAAGCAAAAAATGTTGATCCATGCTGTGCAAGGGCAAGAGATGCAAACCAAAATTTAATAACAACGCTGTGAGGATAAATGCCAGCTTACTCTGTTAGTCTCTGGATATTCTAGAGACACCACTGCAAGGAAAACACATCTCTGTCTAGCAACTATTAGGAATTTCTGCACATGCCAGCAATTGTCTGTATAAGCAGGATCATATCAGACTTCCTATTCTGGACACACTGCCTGCTTTGTCAAGCCACGACATATGATTGTAAGCATGTGAATATCCCCAGGACTACTTAGACAAATAACATTTCCATACTAACTTGTATATCTCTAGCTACCTTTGTACTGAGTTTAATATATGGAGTTTGTGTTTTCTTGTGGAGGAGACTTTTTTGTGGTTTGGTTTTTGGTTTTCCAGGGCAAATTCAACTTTTAGATGTGTGTCCTTTCAAAACGCAAAAATGAAACAGCAGGCATGTGACATGAAAAGTGAGCTTTTTCAGAAAGACGTATAGTGATCATGAAGTGATCTACTGTGAATGGATGGACGTACTGGCCGATGTTCATCTGCTGGTAAATGCAGAATAGTGCCGAAGCAGGTAGGCAGTTAAATTTTTTTGTTTTCCTACTGAGATGACTTAACTTCTATAATTGTATGGTGACATCTTCAGTGACTGATGGGTTGCTCATGACTGCTTCAGGTGCTTTGTTCAGTTCTGTTTGCTCAGATGTTTCTGCTGCAACTGCTCTCGGCCAGGAATTGGCATTTGCCAGTCAGGGCTGTATCAGAGAGAGATGTGAGATGGGACAGGCAGTGGTGCTCTTTTGGAGATACTCAATTCTCTGAGCACTGGAATAAATCAAAGGGAAAAGGGGGGAAGGGTACAAGTTCCAGGGTGAAAGACTTTTTAAAAAAAATTTTATTTTTTTGTGTTTGAATACAGTAAATGAATATTTGAGTGCGTGATATGAGTTGACACTAAACATGTTTAAAAACAGTAGTAAGCCTCATACATCACCTTTGGAAGGATTTTTCTATATGGTTACTTGATGATTTCCGGCAGTGTGATTTAATTTATATTTTCAAGGGTGTTTTAAAAGACAAAATTAAACCTTTTAATTTGCTTTTTATTGTCTATATCAGTATATAATTTTGCAAGACTACTGATTATACATACACTTAGCATAAATGTTAGTGTTTTAAATATCATTTTTATAACTAATTGTCCTCTGAGGTTGAGTAAATCTCACTTTCCCCTGGAGTGCAGGGAAAGCTCATATCAGTAGGAGTGACCCCCAGCGTGTTTTGATGACTGACTAGTGAACCTTATAGATAAAGGCTTTTCCAGTAGTGTAGAGGCAGTGCAAACCACTCAGAGCTGAATCCAGGCACAGAAATAACAGGGAGTTATTGCCTTTGGCAGTGGAAGCCTGTGAGGAGATTTTGGGCACAGCATAAAAATACTGTGGCTGCTATTTTGCTGGTGGCAACAGAGGGACTATTTGTGGCTCTCTAGATGCTCTGAGGGTGAAAGCTCCCTGGGCTCCTTGTGGTTCCTTTCCTCCTTTTGTTCATCCTCCAACCCTTTATTTTTCTGCCCTTTTCCTTGGTACTTGCCTCTGCCCTGTGCAGGCTTCATACCTGTGGAAAAAGTTCAGTTCAGCTCATGCTGTTGGGGTCGCTTGAACTGCTGTGGTGTAAACCCAGCTGTTGAGTGTAGTCTGAAAGCCTCATGGTGGCAGAAGAGCAAGGGAGAGACAACCAGGGTAGCTGCAAAATAAGAAGGTTGTAGAGTCAGCTGGTAATTCCTTTACGACCCTGATAAATATCATACCTGCAAAATTTGCACACTAAATTACAGTTGCATGTAGAGAAGGTGAACAGTGCAGTCCATAATATTTGTAGGTGAGGGGTAAAATTCGTATGGTGTCTCTGTGATGAGTGCAAATGTATTTTGCTAAAATGAATTTTACTTAAAAAAACAGACAAAAACTTTCTAGCATATTTAAGATTTCAGGTTCCTCAAGGGCCAGCTTTAACATGCAAAAGTAATATCTCTGAAAATGCCATCCTGAAAATTTGTTAGCAGGTGTCATGATTTTGAGGAGTAAATGTATGCTCATGTAGCATTTTAAAATTCAGATATCTCTTGGAGCAAGCTATACAGTTAAAAAAAAACAACAAAAAACCCTTTTCCCCCCCACAAAAAGAGAAACAAAACAAAATACCGCAGAAAACTACCCTCCCTCCCAAAAAACATAAACCAAAACCACCCCAAAACTCAAACCAAAAAATCTTACCTACACGCCCCCTGCCCCCAACAAAACAAAACATTCACCAAATTCACTTTAAAGTCTTGTGCTCTTGCTGTGTCAGTATAAAGTGCTGTATGAAGCATGCACAAGCATACTACTGGTGATAGAAAGAACAATCTTTTTCTGTGTCTACTTCAGAATTGTGGGAAAATTGCAGGATATGCGACAAATTTTGTTTTTTTAACTGTACTTTCATTGATGGATATGTTAACTCACTTCCCACCAAAGCTTTCTAAGCCAGTGGTAAGTTATCTCTGAATGTGTACAGCTGTTAAGTTGTTGAGTATCCCTGGAAATACCAGCAGGAATCCTCCTGGGTATGCAACTATATGTGTACTTGCTGAACCATGTTGCTAAACACTGTTCCTAGAGAGAGTGACATTAAAAGGGGCATTATGGAAGTCATGGGGAGGCAATGCTTCTTTCATAATCAAATGTGAGGTGGAGAGGGATTGTTTCTGGTTGAATGGCTCTCCTTACAGGGTCCACATGTCCAGCAGTCCCTGTCACTTGTGGTATCTGTGCCCAGGGATATTCAACTTTGCCATCACGCTTAACTCCCTGCGTCTTTGTAAGGACATCCATTCGATGTACTAAGACTTTGATTGACTTAGGAAAAAAACCCAGAGGGTTTATTTCAGGGGGTTTGTTTGGGGTTTGTGGTCAATTGACCCTGGCTGAATGCCAGGACCCACCAAAGTCACTCTGTCACTCCCATCTGCAACTGGACAGGGGAGAGAAAACAAAACGAAGGGTTCATGGGTTAAGGACAGAGAGAGATCACTCACCAAATACCACCACAGGCAAAACAGACTCAACCTGGGGATATTAATTGAATTTATTACTAACAAAATCAGTGCAGGATAATGAGAAGTGAAATAAGTCATAAGGACGTCTTTTCCCCATGCCTTCCTCCTTCTCAAGCGCTACCTCCTCGCCCCAGGGGTGCAGGGAAGTGGGAATGGGGGTTACAGGTAGTTTGCCACACCTTGCTGCTGCTCAGGGAGAAGAATTTTTCCCCTGGTCCAGTGTGGAGGCCCTCCCAAGTTCTCGACAAACTTCTCCAATGTGAATCTGTCCCATGGGCAACAGTTCTCCATGAACTGCTGCAACGTGGCTTACTCTTCCCCAGGGTTCAGTCTTTCAGGCACAGGCTTGGGTCCCCCATAGGGTCACACCAGGAAACCTACTCCAGCATGGGTTCCTCTCTCCATGGGTGTGCAGGTCACTGCCAGGAGGCTGCTCCAGCATGGGCTTCCCATGGGATCACAGCCTCCTCTGAGACATCTGCCTGCTTCAGTGTGGATCTCTGCATCCACAGGCTGCAGGTGGAGGTCAGCTCCTGTGCCTGGAGCACCTCTTCCCCCTCCCTCTCCATTGACCTTGGTATCTGCAGAGCTGTTCCTTTCACATATTCTCCACCTGCTCTTCTCTGGCCACAATTACATCTGCACAATAATTTTTTTTCCTTCTTAAATATGTTATCACATACCACCATTTCTGATTGGCCCAGCCTTTGCCAGTGGCACATCCATATTGGAGCCAGCTGGCATTGGCTCTGCCAGACATGGAGGGGACTACAGGGTGGTTCCTGTGAGAAGACAGCAGAAGCTGCCCCCAAACCTGGCCATGCAAACACAATATAGGTTTTAAAGCTGGATGAGATGTGTGATCTGGCTCACGGTACAGCTTTACCAGCATTTTGTAAGTGTGTTGGGAAGGGAGAGCAGGTGTTGGGAGGGTACAACCTTTGCAATGGTATCACAGCCCGGAATTTTGCATTCAAGAATTGCAGTCTGAGTTGGCCTTCCTGACCCACCTAAGTACTTGAGAGCTGAACTGCAGGAAGGACCTGCCCTGTGCCCAGTTGCCCTTGGCAAGGGCCAGATCCTGGCTGTCTGTGCACTGCACTGTCTGTGATGCAGCACTGCCAGGAGGGCTTGTAGCTCTCCCCAGCGAGGGGTTTTGTCTGCAGTAGGGATGGGTGGGCAGGAGGAGTCCAGCACTGCACTAGGATGAAGGCACTAATCTTAAGTGAACTCATTTTCTGTTTCCAGCCCCAGAAATGAATTAAACTATTCTAATAAATAAATAGATAAAATCACAAAGACTGAATAATGTGCCTAGATTGTAACATATGGTGTTTTTCCAATGCTAAGAAATAAAAACTTTATCAATAATTGTATTTAAATCTTAGGCTAGACAACATTTTCTTGAAATAGTTTTTTTCATTTTAAATCATCATGAAATTCTGGACTTTCTATAAAAAATAACTGCACAGCCTTTTCCCCCCCAAACAATAACAAAAGATTTCAGCAAGGACCCCCAAAATAACACTGAAAAGACAGTGGTACTTTGACATATCTAGTTTCCCATTGCTATTTTATGGGGAAAGAAGGACTGAATTTGAGCCAAGTTTTAAATGCTTGCAGTAAACTGCTACCTCTCCCCCTGTGGCCTTCTTCCTTGAAAACAAAAGACCCTACAAAAACTCTCTACTAGGTTTAATTAGTTCTTGAACGGGATATTGATCTCACATCAATTTCAACTCAGTCAATTTGACTAACTTGAATAGAATTGCTCTTGATTGAGAGCAATGGAGAGCTAGAAACCAGAGCTATCACCAACGAGTTAGGTATAATTATTCATTTTCTTCTCAGTGGTCTGCAGTTAATGTTCAAGTTAATCTGCTACATGTCATGCCTATTATTTTTACTTATTTTTTCTTTCAGTGTTTTAAGATGAGTTAAAGCAGTAAAATAATTTCCTCCTGTATTTCATAGTAAAGATAGACGTGGCCATTTTAGCCAATTCTATATACCTTTGTTATGAAGGATTCTTAGGAAACTAAAATAAAATACTCTTCATATATATGTTCATTTTCTGGACAATCCCATTGCTTCAAGGGTAGAGTCCCAGTTAATACTGAATGAAGTTATTTTTTGAGTTGATTGTTGTGGTCACAGAAATCTTTATGTTTACCCACCAGATTCTGTTTCGTTACTATACAATGTGATGTGTGAGTAGGTGATAATCTAATACTCGTGATTTCCTTCTGACCGGTCAAGTATTCTTTATTTGCTGTTGTTAGAAAGGTGAAAATGTGGAGCAGGCTTGGGAAGATTTTCAAATGCTGAACTCTGTGAACATCTTTCCACACTTGTTTGAGACTTGGGTTTCCATTAATTATTTTTCTAGAAAGCAAGTTGCTTTCAGAAGTATTCATGAGGGAAACCTTTATTTTTTAGAATAACAGAGAAGAAAATGCATGAAATTTCAACAGGTCCCCACATGTAGAATGCCTGGTCATGGAAAAGTGTGATCTATTTTTCGAATTTATATAGAATATCAATTATTGAATTGCAAATATAACCCCGCACTTCCATACTAATGAACAAACCCCATATATTTTGTATAAGTCACATCAATTGTTGCTTGGTACCTGAAGTAAACACAAAGAAAAGCAGTAAGATAGCTCTTTAACCATCCTACTTAAATTAAAAGTGAATAACCAACTTTTTCAGTCCCCAAAACACCCTCTTGTTTTCCCTCTGCATCTGACAAGGCCATTGGTTTTGAGCTTTCTTCTTGCAATTGTCGTCAGCCTCATGATGTTTCACATGTATCAGAAACATCTGATATGTGAACACAATGTGTTATGAAGTCTATGATGTACAGTTTCTTTCTTTTCAAGGGATATAGCTTTGCAAAACTTAATTTTCCCAAATAACATTTCATACTATCTGAATTTCTTGGTATAAGGGTGCACTGAAGAAAATGCCTCTGTTTCCCATCATGTACTGCAATTTGATATATGCAATGATTAGGAGTTAATAAGAGTGGAGCTGCATTTGAAGATTCACTTTTGTCCTCTGGTTGGCTGATTGTGGCTTAATAGAGAATTAATCTAGACAAGGACTTCCCTATTAGTAGATACAATTGGAGGTCTTTTTGCAGAATTGATCAAATAACTGTAATTGTAGGTTTTATTTTACTTAAACAGGCATGAAAATTATTATCCCCAATATTGCAATGAGAAACTTAAGTCATCTCTTTAGTCTGCCTGATATTGGTAGTCTCCTGGATTTTGGTCATGCTGCTTGAGGTAGTACAGTTACTGGTGTCTGTTTCTGCAGTCTGAAGTTAGAGAATGATGTGCAGGGGAGTGCTGATCGATAAGGTGAAGGCATGGCAGAAAGGAGATGTTATTTAGCATTGTAACAGCTTGACTTGTAACTATACCAGGCAGTTACTCGTGTCCCAGTGTGGATAGTATACTGAAATGGTTTTAGCTTCTTATTACATCAAACCAGCTGGAGCTGGAAACAACAGTCTGTAGTGACAGTGAAAACCTGTTTGGTGTTGCAGTCTTCAGCAAGAGAGTGAGGGTGAGGGGGAAAATCCCAGAAATCATTCTATATTGGTTGTTCTCTGCCATCCAGGTATGTCAGACTGCTGCTGTGAACCATGTGGCACTTGTTTATGAATCTCGTGATGAGGGTGTGCCACCCTACAGAAAGAAAGTTTCACAAGGTTGTGGAAACTGCATTCACTTTTTAATTCCTTGCCTGTTTCTGTTTCTCTGTAGAGCCCTGTGCTGCCATTTTTATGCTGACTAGTTCTTCTTTGCCCACTTTATCTCTTTTATTCCACTGGGAAGTGATGTTACACTGCAGTGGCCATCATGCTTTTAGCACAACTTAATAGTTATAGGAAACTGCTGTGTTACAACAATCCAGGCTTGTACAGTGGGATGTAAAGTACCATCAAACACTTTTAAAAAGGGACTTTATTATCTTTTTTCTTGAGGTCCTCATTTGTTTTAAATGTCACAGCTACAAAAGTGGCACCATAATTATCATAAGTTAATCTAATATTGGGAATAGAAAATTTTCAAACAGTATTTAAAATGTCTTGAACTCTCATATTCAAAATAGCATGAATAAATTATTGTCAGATTCGTGTTCTGTGGGGAAGAGGGATGAATTTTTAAGACTAATCATTGTATCATATGAATAAATTAGAAAAGAATGGTTTATTCTTTTTGGATAGTTAACTGCCAGGTTGGTCATGTATTTGAATTCTTTTCAGTGCTGAATCTCTGATGTATTTGCATTTGTGGTTAAGGGCTACCTTCAGCTGACCTAGAGTATGCAGATGTAAACTGTGGGAGTAACCAGAGCCTTGACAGTCCTTTTGTGCCCTGGCAACACACTGCTCTGTTTTGTAAATAACCTGAATTATTTAGGTATAGTATTTCTCAAATTTTACAAACCTCCAGTATCTCATTGGTACTATTTATGTGAGGCATGTATTTTTCTTCACTGGAATACTTTTTCCTGTCTTTTCTGAAGTTTCCCAGTGATTCAGTTTCACTGGTAGCAGTGGAAATACCAATATAAAAAGGGACTTTCTTGTCCTTGCATCTTCTGTGAGCAGGTCATGGCAAGACAGTGCATGACACAGGTTTGCACCATAATTTTGATAATTGTTACTATGGTGCCTAATAGAAATGGACTTGCAGTGACCGAATTCTGTCTGAATGTGCTAATAAATGTGAAGTTATGACAGACAACACTGTGCTTGTGCCAGGGCATGGGAATGACTGAGGCTGAGGGAAATAACACATTTGCCTAGCAGGAGTGTTCAGCCTCATGGACAGGAAACACAGAAAGTACAATAGTTCCCATTTCAGTTAATGTAGTGGTGAGGCAGATTTTTTCATCAGTTTCTCATACACAGTGCAAACTATTTCTTAAATCTTATTATAGTCATGGTGATGATAAATTATTGTTGCCATGATCTTACATCAATATGAGTAAATAGGCTCCACAGATAACAAAAAATTCTACTGATGTTTTTAATATATCTCACAATATCAAAACCAAAAGTTGCTTCTTTTGTGTTGCTCTTCGAGACAAAGTAGGTTTAGAAGAATCTTATGACTACCTAAAAGCGAGTTGTAGTGAGGTGCATGTTGGCCTCTTCTCCACAGGACAAGTGGAAATGGCCTCAGGTTGCTCCAGAGGAAGTTTAGATCAGTTATTGGGAAAAATGTCTTCACTGAAAAGCTTGTCAAGCCCTGGAAGAGGCAGCCCAGGGAAGTGGTTGAGTCACCATCCTGGCGGTATTTAAAAGATGTGAAAGATGTGTAGATGGCGCTTGGGGAAATGGTTTAGTGGTGGCCTTGGCAGTGTGAGGTTAACGGTTGCACTTGATGATCTCAAAAGTTTTCAAACCTAAACGATTGATTCTATGACTCAATGAAATTAAGTCAATTAAAATTTCATACCAAAAATTTATAGAGGACTCTAAAAATGAAAGCTCAGCAAGACCAAGCTTTCAACCAAGATCAAGCCTTGTGCCTCCACTAAAAGAATGACCGTTTGAAAATGGTCATATAAAATGGATAGAATCTATGATGTCTTTTTATTAACCTTTAGTATCTTAATATTAAGGGTGTACCTGAGTTAGATTTTGAATCTTTTCTTTTAAAAAAGGTAAGTAGAAATGCAATAAATAAACCAGTTGTCTGATTTTTATGTATTTTTTTAAAATTTATTTTTCACTCCCAAGACCTGGGAATTCTAAAATACCTCCATTCTGATGTCATGTGTCAGCAGTAATGGAGATAGAACCTAAAAGCGAATGTTTTTCTTTTGCTTGTGCATGGTGAGTTCCTGCTATATTTGAAGGTCGGATGTTTGATTGGGAGAGCTGAAATCTTTCCTTCAAATGTTTCTATTTACAGGTCAAATTATGATATACACATCTAGCTGGAGACCTGATCCTGGTTGGAAATAATGATGATGAAGTTTGCTATTGATTCATTTTCTCTTCTAGGGCTTAAAATATGCAAGATGGAGACTCTGTTAGTGCATTCAGACTTTGTTTTCTCCCTACATGTCAAGCGTACCATGCCAGCTACTGTGTTTAAAAGCTAAGCAGTAAACAGAATGTATTTATTGCTATCAGAGTACACCAGGTTATTTGGGACAGTGTCCAACAATCTTACGACATTTTGATTAAACAGATCAGCTGATCTATTTTGAATATCAACTCTATTTTTGGTCAAGATGTGACATATTAATTTTATATCTCTTAGATAAAGCTGCTGATTTCTGCCCAAACCCCAATTTTTTGCCTCTGGATATTTAGTCAGTAAAGAACTATTTCTGTCATTTGAGCAAAATTGTGATAAAATAATTATCCTTAAGTAATAAGTGATAAAGATCATGAAGCCTTAATATTTGCACTTGCTGTCTACTCTTGCAGTCAAATATTCAAGTAAAACTCCTTGGGCTACCCTCAAAGCATATTAAAAGGGCCAGTAAATAAAAGGGAAAGAAATGCAATTTTGTCAAAGGAATTTGATCCAGCAGCAATTCTGTATTATGATGCCATGCTTGTACTTGTATTCAGCAAATATTTTTTAAAGGCTGAACAGCATGAGATAGCTTTTACCCAAGAGGAGCACTAATTGGTAATTTGAGAGAAATGTTAAGTATTTCCTCCATTCTTTAGTTCTATTTTTCTGCTTCTGCAGTAAAAACGTGAGGAGGGATACATGACAAAGGAGGAATCCACAGTTAGTAAACTCTTCACTGCTGGTATGTCTGTCAGGAAATTAGATCAATGAAAATTAATTCACTCCTATAACAGTAATTTCCTCACTTAATGTCTTCATCTAGCGTGAGGGTGCCTTCTCCCCTGCCTGCTTTAAGAGCAGTAAATCAGTTGAGCTCGCTATTCATGACAATGCTAAAAGGTCTTTATATTCTCAGAATTATATGGTGATATTTTCCTTTCCTTTTTGTTTTTCTGAGGCTGAAAGTATCCCATAAGCTCAGAGAGAAATTGTGATTTTGTGGCCATCTTGGAGCAGATAGCATGTTTAAAATTTTTCAAATTAATTTCTGCTGTTTGAGACAAAGGAGGCTATTTTTTCATTTTCCTTGTGCCATAAACTGTGCTTTGTTAAGTCACTCCACCCTTCACCCCTTTTGCCCCATGTGGAACAGCAGGGTTGTCTAGCAGGACTTGTGCCCTTTTGTGAACGTACAAGTAATGAGAGGCAAAAGGGGATATTTCATGCTGCGATTCACCCATTGAGCAGTGTTAGGACAACATATGTTGTCTAACTTACTGTGACTGCCTTTCTTCTCCAGTCACTGTTTTCTGTTTGATGGGATGGCAACAATTTCCTGCGGCTGCAATTGTGGTTTTATCACTTGCTCATGGGTCATCTCTTCTTTCTGAAATTTATGGTGGCATGAGTGCATGGCCTTTTGCTTTAGAATTAGACTGCTAGGGGACAATGATAGGACAATGTCTAAGGCATCTGGTTTGCTCTTAAGCAATAATTACTATTCATATGACCTCAAGCCATAGTTTTCTTAAGCTCTCCAACATTTTCTTAAGAACTTTCATGAAATGCTTTTGGCTGTTATTAAAGCTTGAAGAAACTCAGAGTATTTAGGGGAGTAACTCTGCTGCAGAAGTTTTCCACACGTGTAATTTGTGCTATTTGTTGTATAAGCACATTCTGTAACTGCTGTAGTTGGAAGGCAGGAAAAAGCAGACTCCCTAGGAAAATGTAACATCTAGATCTTTTCCAAATGCAGTTGATACTGGTTTGCAAGGGCTATTTGGTAACTTGGCATCAAATGTTTTCTTCCGACCCGGTAAAAATTGTAAGGACTATGATTAAGTGTTGACATTTCTGTTTCTCAATTACTGTTTTCTTCTAAGCTATCTCAGTGCAGCTACCTCAATGTTATTTGGCTATGCTGACCTATAGGGCTTTCTTAACCTTTTTGTAAACCCAACTGCCAATCACAGACTGGATATAATTACTCTTTGGTGCTGAAATAGACCTTTTCTCCAACTTTGAAGGCTGAAAGATTGCCTCAGGTATTTAGTTAACTGGCTGAACTTTTTTAATTGGTACAAACTGTCTATAACAATTTCTATTTGTCTACCATGCAACAGCTTTACTATTTTAAGTTTATACACTCATTCTGATTATATTCACTGATACACGATATCAGTATATGATCATTGAAGCATAGCAAGATTCTGAAACATCCCTAGAGGCCATCAAGCCAAAATTAAATACTAATAGGTAAATTGGCATCAATTAATTTAAAATTTATATGATGCATTGGCCAAGTTGATGCTTAAAATTGGGTTATCTCTTAAATGTTGCCATAAAGTTTATTTCCCCTAACTAGTTCACCTGAAAATCACAATAAGGAATTCTCTATTAATTTTGGAGTTATGTGATAAAGCTGAAAAAAGTAAATGTAACTAAGGCTTCTATGAGATACAAAATAATAACAATGTTCTTTCCTTAATGTGTTTGCTTATGTAACAACTAATTTGATTAGTTTTATGACATTATGTCCCAAAAATAAGTTATGGTAAACATTTGTTGATCAGTTCAAATGCACAGAATCCAGTAAGTTTACAGATGAGCAACTTTGTCCAGCTTGATAGGCTTCACGAACGCTTATAAAAAATAAAAGAAAGGCAAACCAAAAGATAAAAGATTAACTTTCTTGTGGAGATACTAATATAATGATAATATTCTATTGTGGTTGCTTGACTTTTGTTTTGTCAAATAATTTACCTTCCTCTGTAACACACCCACAAAAAAGTAGGGCCTGTTGAGCTAATATAAGAGATCATAATAGAATGATTATGGTTGGAAAAGGCCTCTGACATCAGAGAGTCCAAGCTTGGACTGAACAGCATCATGTCAACTAAACCATAGCCACATCCAGTCATTTCTTGAACATTTCCAGGGATGGTGACTCCACCACCTGCCCGGGCAGCCAGTTTCAATGTTTAATCTCCTTTTCAGTGAAAAAATTCTTCCTGATGGCCAACCTGGACCTCTTCTGACCCAGCTTGAGGTCATTTCCTTTTGTCCTATTGCTAGTTACCTGGGAGAAGAGGCTGACCCCGACCTGGCTATAACCTCCTTTCAGGGAGTTGTAGAGAGCAATAAGGTGACCCCGGAGCCTCCTTTTCTCCAAGCTAAGCAACCCCAGTTCCCTCAGATACTTCTCATAGAACCTGTGCTCCAGATCCTTCACCAGCTCCATTGCCTTCTCTGGACCCGCTCCAGCCCCTGAAAGTCCTTTTTAAAGCAAAGGGTTCAAAACTAAACCCAGGATTGGAGGTGGGGCCTCACCAGTGCTGAGTACAATCACTGCCCTGATCCTGCTGGCCACACTATTCCACATACAGGCCAGGATGCCACTGGGCTTTTGGCCACCTGGGCACGCGCTGGCTCATGTTCAGCTGGGTGTGGACAGCACCCCCAGGTCCTTTTCCGCTGGGCCTCTTTCCAGCCGCTCTGCCCCCAGCCTGTAGCACTCCAGGGGGTTATTGTGTCTGAAGAGCAGAACCCAGCACTTCACCTTAATTCTGTTGGTCTTGGCCCATCAATCCAGCCTGTCTAGATCCTTTTGCAGAGCCTTCCCACCCTCCAGATCAACACTTCCACTCAACTTACTGTTGTCTGTGAAATTATTGAGGGTACACTCAATCCACTAATCTAAATCATTGATAAATAGTTAAAGACTCAGATCTTTAGATGTTTAAAACATTATTTTGTTGTATCTGCTTTGAATTGACTAATGTCATACCTTTTTAGAAAACTTATTTTGCTTTTCTGAACCGTTAAATTCTGATTAGAAAGAATATATTCATGTGGCCCTGGTATTCAGAAATAACCTAATCCCTAGAAATGTCTGAGTTACGCTTCTGTTCAGAAAATCCATCATTCCTCTTAAGAGGAAGTATGCAATTCTGGCTGTCTAAATAAGCGAATGACTTGTGGCTTACAGGATGGAATGCATGATTTAATTCACAGGTCATTCATAGACAAGTACTGCTAATGGGGCAAGTCCCTTAAGTGGTCTTTTCTCTCATTTAATTTCCTTTCTGTAAGGTGAATTTGTGCACTCTGCTCTCTTCCCCCATCTTTATTTTGTCCATTTAGGTCCAGTTCTGCAACTGATCTTGTTTACTGGCTGTCTCTCCCCTTCCAAAGACAGACTAGTTGAATGGTGCTTCTGAAATGGACTGAAATCTGGGTGGAAGGAGTCAAGGGACTGCACATCAGTATGCCAGTCTACCATTGTGGTCACTAGTCCTCATGTAGTTGAGGACTTGAACAACTCTTGATTTCTTCTCTACGAGGGCACTCATCCAATGGCTGAGGTGATGCTTTTAAATGTCCAGAATCTCTAGGTTTTTTGCATAGTTAAAAACATTGTGATGGGCTAGCAAGGAAGTGTATTCCTGTATTCAAAACTGAGAGTTCCTGCATATTAACTCATCTCTGCCTGTCCTTACAATGAGTGGCAGCTCTGCAGCAGTTCTTCCTCATGTAACAGTTTGTTTTTCATTCAAAATGTCTGAAAGCGAAGCTTTTGGAAAACAGAAAGCACAGATCCTTTGGGGCTATGTGATTTACTCAGGATCTAAGAGCAGACTATCTTAACCCCAACTATCAAAACTCTCAAGTGGACATTTAGTTTAGCAAGGTTGTCTTCACTTCCATGTTATTAATGAGGTTTTTATTTGTATATTGTGTATACATAAAAATATATTTATATACATAGTGTGTACACACACAAACACACAGATATTTACCTTGCAATCTTTTTACTGCAAGTAGATAGTAACTTTTTTTGTGAAAGTTGTCATGGACTGACTGACTCTCCTGTTTTCCCTTGAGAAGTGGTGGAGCAGTTTCAGGTGCTGAATTACCTTCAGAAGCAGTACATGAATTTCAAGAGGATTAAAGCCTCAATCAGAAGAGACAGGCACTTCTTGACAAGACCTGGAGGAAAAAAATCCCAACCTGTATTCCAACTTGAAAGTGCTGTAAGACTCCCATCAAACCAATATTTATCAGTAAATGCTTTCTTTCACTTCATATTTTGGCTAGACTCACATATTCAAGTTCATGTAAGTGCTTTAATACTTTGATCCATTTACAACTCAAAAGCAACTTGACATGACTAGGCTATTTTTCTATTATGCACATTAGGAAAGTGCATTTATATAGAAAATTTATGGGTTGCAATTTTACACTGGTTATACACCTGCATAACTTTTTTTCCGTCAGTAGATATAGCAAAAAAAAAAAATTAGTCTGAAAAAGATACAGTCAAATAGAATGAAAGCAGGACTTAAATGAAAGCATACATATAGACAGTAGGAGAAACAAAAATGGTTTATATCTTGATGATAGACTAGAGAAATAAAACTACTGCAGGACAGAATGGTTACAGGAACTAAGAATGCTTTTAATCTGCTAAACTGTAGATCACTGGCTCTGGCTCACCTTCAGCTGTAATAGTAGAAAGTATTTAATGGATGACTAATGAAGTGTTGGCTGTACCAGCCAATTCCTTATGGGGAGTGCAGGGAAGAGTTTTATGACTACAGCCACTGCATTTGTCTTTCTAGACAATACCCAAAAAATAGTGCTTTGTGGCTTGATTTTTTTGTTTGTTTTATTTTGCTTATTTTGTTGTACTGTGTGTATTCCTGGAGCAATGCAGCATGACATTTTTCCTCATCCAATGAATGCTGCCCATCTACTGAAGCAAAACTGCTGATTTTGCTGTGCCATCAAAGGTGACATGCAGGTTAAAGCTAGGGAGAGGCCTGCTTGTCAGGGAGCAGCAGGTTAAAGCTAGGGAGAGGCCTGCTTGTCAGGGAGCAGCAATGGCAGGTGATCTGGGTGAGCTGAGGATGGCCATGATGCAGGTAGGGGCAGTGCTGTCACTGGGCACAGACCTGCAGCACACCAGTGAGATGCTGGGATGGCTGCAGTGGCACTAATCTGCTTTGGGCAATAGGTGTGTTCCTTCCAGACCAGTCCCAAATAATACAATGGATCTGAGGACAAGACAGAGAGTTGGGATCAGCAAGGCACAGGCTGGATTGACGGCACAGACTTGTCAGTAGTGTAGCTCAGGCAAAGATCAGGGCTCAGTCACTGTGACTGTAAGGAAAGGCAAATGATGAAGACTGGGAATATCTCCAAATGTTGTTTGAGGAAAGTTTTGAAATGCAGAAGAACAAAGCCTCTGTGTCTTTTTATAAAGGCAATTTTTGTAGCCCACAAATATGAGACACTTGTGCAGGCTGATCTTCTCCCATTAATCCAGAATTTATCCTTTAATATTAAGTGATAATGGAAGCATTAAAATTCAGTGGTTCCCACTGGGAGCACCATGTGGGCACTCCCAGTGACCTAAATGAATCCCATAGCCCAACAATTCTGTGGTTATTGCATGCCCCATATACAGGTACCCTGACTTAGTCTGCTGTCAAGGGCCCCTCACATCATCTACTTGGTATCTTCTTGACAATTCAGGATGAGATCTCCTTGGTAGAAGGAAAGGATTTATTTTCATCACCTGCTTTTTATATTTTTGTCTCCATGCTTTATTCCCTGCCAAGTCCCTCATGCTTGAGTGGAGCTCTTCCTAGTAATTCACAAAGCTACTTCATTATTGTCCTTTGAAAATGTCTTTATAACTCCTACAATACGGTGATACTTGACAGTTGTTAGGCAGCACTTTGAAAGCAATTCTGATGAAGTGCTGAAAGCATGGTCTGTCACACTGACCAGTATTGCCTGTCATCCAGTCATGTATCCAACCCTTTGACAGATGGACACGGTCATTCCTGAACAGCTCTGCGTGCTCATATCATACATCACTGGGCTCAGTCACATAATCACAAACACCCGTGACCATTTTTGCCACCTCATAATTGAGCTTTCAGTGTGTTTTGTTGGTGTGCCGAGGCTTTTTGGCCAAAAGCCACATCTTTCTTGGCAGTATCACTGACCAGACAAAGCACATGTTGGGCCATGAGTACCCGTACATATTTTTCCTTTTGTAGCCATTCTGAGACTGTTTTTCTCCCGAATGAACAATGAGGAGGTTGCGTGACTGCCTGTTGGGTTTTGTCAGTGTAGCAGAAGGATGAATACCCCTGAACCAAGCTGTGCCTGGGAAGCCCATGTGCTGGATCTGGCCTTGCCAGTAGGCTCTGGCCCTCCCAGCTCGTCTCTTGTGAGCTGCCAGGTGGCTGTGTGGGCGCTGGGCGGTGCCTGCAGCAATGAGGAGATGGGGGACATAGGGAGAACGAGGTTTTCCCGGGAAATGGTTCTCCCAGGAGAACCACTCAGATGGTCTGAAGCTCTGTCCCAGCCGGCCCCCACTGTGATTGACAGTGTTCTCACCTGATCTTTGTGCACACCTGCAAAAGAGGAAGCTGCTTGCCACACTTCTTTTAAAGGGATGCCTGCCTAGGGCATGGAAATAAATAGTAAATTGTGAGACTAGTTTTTCCACTTCTGTTGAGTGAGGATATTTGCCATTGCTATGGACAAAGAATACAGTAAATCCAACCTCCTGCAATGCTCTGTGCCATGGGTTGGGAAGCATGAATTACCTGGGACATGGCTTACCAAGGCCTTTGGCAAACTTCTTCCTCTCTGGTTAGTATGAGGCAGCTTATGGGGAATTCTTTTTCCCCCTGTTAAGTAGGGGGGTATCAGGGGTCTGCAACTGCCCCAGGCACATCACAGAATATAATGGGGCAAGCATACTTATCTGAAAGTTGCAAAGGGAAGTTGAAAGTGATCTATAGGATGAAGAAATTTCCATTCAGAAGTGGCTGGTAACAGGGAGTGTTCCCAGCAGTTTCTCCAGAGCACTCAGATGAGTTCCAAAAACTTTTCCCAGTCTGCTGTAAATTAGTTTCTGGTATAAAACCTCCTTCCACTTAAAATTAGGTGTCAAAGCTGGGTAAGCATTAACTTTTGTTCTTTGAGGCTGCAGGAGATGCCAATACTGGTCCCAGTCCAGGTTCCCAATCGGGGAAGGAGGCAGGCATCCTTGTGAGCTGGCAGGGAGTCAGCTGAAAATGGACCCCTGGAAAAGGTTCCAGTTCCTGGGAGCAGGGGCAATCAGGAGTGCTGGCACACCCCTCTGGCTGCACACTGCTGCTCATCTTTGCATTTCCGATCTTAGAAGAAAATGGCAGATTTCATACAAAAGCCCAACCCTGTAAGGCTTTGTAGCAGAACTACCTGATTCAGAGGGGAGTGTCTCAGCACTGTGAGCAAAAGTGCACCTGGTACCTCAGGGCTGGGGGAATAGGCTGCTTCTTCAGCAGACGAGAGGGGCAGAGGTGGGAGAGAGGCTGGGGAGGGTTTGAGAGGTTAAACAGCAACTGTAACTTGGCTAGCCTGGGAAAACAAGCCACAGCTCAGGGTTTTTTAGGCTGCTCAGTGCTAGGTGGCAGGTGGTTAATTAACACCATGGCCCCAGGCACTCTGGGTAGGCTCTTCTCAAAGGAAAGCATGGTCTTGTCTCAGAAATTACCATTTCCAGGGTTTGGCCAGTTTCTGCACAGACCACCAGAGGCCAGTGTTAGTTGTCCCATCTCTGAGTATCTCTGTCTGTCTCCTTTATTTTGTGTTTCTGTAATGCCTAGGATGAAGGGGTCATGGATGTAATGCCTAGGATGAAGGTTTATACATCAGTATAAAATAAGACACAGAGTAATCCAGTTATAATCCTTTGTTCTCTGAGAGACCTCAAGGCTGTAGGGAGACTAGCAGGGCCCCAATTTCCCAAAAAAACCTTTTAACAGTGTGTATAAATTCAGAGCTCAGGAATATGAGGTGGCAATAGCAGTGGGTTTCTCTGAGGTATATTTTGTATCTGCCTAATGAATGCTTTTCTTTGTGAGCAGCGATCTTTCTCCCTTGATCCTCAGTATTCCCTGTTGTATGTGATAAGAAGTATTAAAAATAAGTGAGCATGATATAGCCTTTTCCCATTTTAAGAAGGCTAATTGCTTCCTGATAATTTGATTCTAAGTGAACTATATAAAAGCTTATAGATTTTGAAGACATAGATATGAAAGCAGGAAAGGATCACTTTCAACTATTTTGCTTCATCTTGACCTAAAATGAAGTTGGATTTAATAACTTTTTTTACCAAACCTAGTGAAATGATGGCTGCGCGGCACAGCACCCCTTTTAGGGAGAAAGTTAAGTCTTGCAGTTTTAATAAAAAATCTTATGTTGAAGTATAATTTTTACTTTTCTTGAATAATGCCTGAATATGTAATTACTGTTTCTGAAACACAGGAAAGTTTGAGTCACTTTCTAAAATGTTTAGGAAGATGTAATTTGTCTATTTCTTTTTCAACCACCAAAAACTCTTTCTGATCTTTTTTTGATCTTTTTAATATTCTTTATTTATGTTTGGGTTAGTTTGCAAGGCTGGTGAAAGCAATGTATGATCATCTCCAGATATAAAAGATGAATCAAGACAACATCTCAATATAAGAGCTCTGTTTAGGACATGTAATGAAGCAGTACTCAAGATCCAATAAAATTGAATGACGCAGCAAAGGGACTTCTGTCACAGCTCTCTGTCTATGGCTTCCAGGCTGTTTTGGAGTGGTGGGCTCTGCAGCATGTTTCTTGCTCCTGGCCTGTGTGCTCCAGTCCCTTCCCAGAGGTACATGTGGGTGTGTGCCCAGCACCTGGCTGGGATGTAGCCAGTGTTGGGAGCAGGGAGACATCTCCCCAAGATGAATGGAGCTGTGGGGTTTCCCCTGAGATCTATGCATGTGTGTTCCACTGCTTGGTGCTTCCTGGAGCAGGTCCTGTGTATCAGCCCTGTCACCCTAATCCTGCTCTGTTGTTCCAGCTGAGCCTTGCATTAATCAGAAAAGAAATAAAAAGTGGCCTGCAAACCTTATGCACACAAAAAGAGAGGAGAAAGTTTGATAGAAGAGCAGAAACTTCCAGAAAACTGACATTAATTTTAGAGTAGTTAATTGCTCATATTCATTGCATTAAAAGTACTGATGTCATTACTAAAATCACCTTCAGTCCATGCATCATACTTTCTTAGGATATTGACAGGGAAACCTAATTGAGCAAGCATTAGAGATAGGCATTAAGAGTGGAGAAAAGAGGAACTCTGTTGTACATGGCATGATTCATAAGGACTCCTCACCAGTCATTAATCTGTGGTGTGTCTGCAATAGTATGTCCATATTTAAATATGAAAAGGATGCATTAATGCCAAAGGGATGTTGCTCACAGGCAGGATAAGAACCCGAAATAATCAGTATCAGTACTGTTAACTTTCTTTCAGTATTTAGATGCCACCCTAAGAGAAGTAAATCTTGAAGCTATCTTAATAAATCTTGTCTTAAATAGTGCTGTTGCACTCACCTGGTATATAACTACTTGAATTCTCAGCTTCAGGGATAAACCCACTGTTTTTCTCACACTTGATCTGTAACAGGTTAAAAGGTTTTCTGTGAAGTGTTTCTGCAAAACATGCTCAGACTGGTGGGTTGAAAATGAGCATACCAGGACTCATAATGAATTTTAATCAGGGTTTTATATCTTTGTTCTAAAGAATTTGAAGGTCTTCTCATACTGTCTCCTCAAGGTTCAACTGCACAGATTTTTTTTTTTGGTGGTGAAATTTGAGCAGATGAAGATGGATTGTCAAAGGTTTCCTGTCCTACACCTTCCACTTCTCTTGTCATTGTCATGTATGATTGTGGTTGCAAACAGGACATCTTTACTTAGCCAAATGAATGCCTATGTTTGGGCAGACAAATGTTTCAATGTTAGATTGGGGTGTGGCTTTCTTTTCCTCTCCTGAATTTATTGGAAAAATTTTGATAGTACATCATGTTTAATTAAAAAAAAAACTACCCAAACTACAGCTCTTAAAAGAATCCCAACAAAACAAAAAAGACCCCTCAAAATCCCTAATACCAGAAAAACCCCAACCCCTTAAAAAAGAGAATCCAAAAGCAAAACCTCCCAAGCAACCTATGCTTGTTAGCTGCACACAATAGTCTATCTGAAGTAGCTATAATGAAGTAGAACTAAAACCTGTTTCAACATGTTTGTCAACGAGTAGGTCACCTCAATTGTGAAAATGCAATTTCTCACTTGTCAGTTTCTTCAGAAACAGGACACTTCTATTAACTGTTCTTCCATTCCTTTGTCGTCATCTAGGTAAATTCTTTTATTATGCTGTGCATTTTAATGACTGTCTGCTCTGAGGTTTTGTATGTGGTCATAATTTAAAGACAGAGAGGAACATTGTAGTGTTTTCCTTTATAACACAACAAACTTCAGATCATAATGAAAAAATTCTCTGGAGTTAGAGGCAGAAAAAACCTAAACTGAAACCTTCTGGTTGCTCTGGTGCCTTTTGGGGAAAGGTGGGGGTGTAGTTCCAAGATTCCCCATGCTGGAGAGCAAGGTTGGACCCTGTTTGGGCAGTAAGAAGCAGAAAGCTCCCACTAATTCACTTTCCTCAGCACTGTGCCCCAACCTGGAGGCTTTCCCTGACTGACAAGTTACTCTCTTCCAAATACAATCAAATGCCTATCACACTCAAGACGCCTCAACTCATTTTCTGTAGCCTGCCTGCTCAAGAGAGCGTACTTGCATTAGTGTGAGCTGTCCAGGAGCCTGACAAGCCTCTTTCCCTGCAGCTTAGTGAAGGAAAGGGGGACATTAGCATACAGTTGTTCTTTGTGCATGGAAAAACATAATAATCCTTTTTCAGACCCAGCACTGCACAGACATTGAGACCAAGGGGTTTATTCTGTCATTTATTTGCCTGAATAATTGCTATTGTTAATAATGGAAATAACATACTAGGTGACTAGGTTACCACGCTGATCATATGAGATTTGTGCAAACTGTTCCTATGGCTCATTTAGTTTGCAAGATTTCACACTCTGTGAATCTTCTCACACTCAGTAGGAACTGGCACAGCTATGCAAAACCATATTAGAGGCAAACAGTAATGATGCAGACACACGAATTGGGCACATCTCCTTGAGACAGGGGCCCAGTCTTTCAGGGAACAGAGCTGATGTCATGTATGGGCATTTGAAATGATGGCAACAGAATTTCACCTTATTTTTCTACTTCTGTTTGGGTTCTGTATAGTTATTTTTAGGGCTGTGTTACATAAGTATTTATCAATGCAGGCTAAATTGTCCATTTAGACAAACTGATCTTCAAGTATACATTGACAAGAATATTCTTTGAAGCTTCTTTCCACAGAGATATTTTCCCTAATAGTTTTTTATTTTGCTAGCAAATCCAGACTGCTGGAGGATTTTGGAGCTGTCCAGCTGATGAAAAGATTCTCTTTGTCTGATTATTTTTTGAGGTTGGGATAGCAATGTTTTCTTTCAAAAGCAAGTGTACACACATTCCCCTGATTACTTGATTGTACATCTGCTCTGTTCAGTTTCTGCAAATATTTATACAAATCTTGATGCTTTCCTGTTCACTGTAAAATTTTATTAGTTTGCTAATCCTGGTTGTATCTCTTTCACTCTCTTAAATCTTACAGTTCAGCACACAAAAACATAAATGAGGAAGGCAAACACTGCACATTCTAGATAGATTTTTGTATTGTTTTGACTCAAGCAAAAGAAAACAAGTGCCTAATATTTACTACTTTTAAATAGAAACTGATTAGAGGTGTTTGTGTCAAAAGGTCCAGTTAAATCTTTTCCTTTTTATTTCTGTGTTGTATTAACCACAGGCTGTGACAGAAGTATGCTGGTGGCAGACAAATTACCTTTTGGTAGATAAGAATTGTTCATTATAATATTCAAGCTCTTCCATAATGAAGAGTCATTGGAGTATTTTGATGGCAGGGTGCAGAAATGAGCATGGTGGAATGGACTGTACTCTGGGCCTTGCAGTTAAAGTACCTTGTTCTCATAATTTTAAAAGGTATGAAGTAACCAACAGCTTTGAGTAGGCATTTACATAGTGATTAAAGCAAATACATTGCTTCTTAATAACGTCTTCCCCAAAGAATTCCCTTAGAGTGCCTTCATATCTGTTCCAGCTCCCTTAACTCATTAAGTCAAATGAATACTGTTCTTAAAATCTGAGATCTTACCTCTTTCCCAGGATGGAGGGAGGCATGAGAGGTCAAAACACCATAACTTTACGAAATTCATTTTAAGAGTAAACTTTATTTTTTTTTTTAAAGAGGAAATCTTTAGTATTTACATACAAGTGAGTTTTATGAAATTATGTTCAAAAGAGTTTGAAGTAAGTTGGAATGAGTCAGTCCTCTATTATGATTCAACTATTCACATGTGAATTAAATACTGTCAGTGCCTCAAGTGCCTCAAGACAGACAGAGCACAGAGGTTTTGCTCTGTTCCTGCTCAGGCACTAGATAGCTAGGTAAAGCCTGTGTCAGGAGTAAGTATTAACTTCAGCAAAATTGTGTGATCAAGTGGGTGAGAAACTAGAGCTGAAGACAAGCTGCTTGGTCACCTGCCAGATAAGAACTGTAGCGCAGACAGGGACACAGGAACAGTGACTTAACTGTCCTGTGTCTCCCTTGCGACCTGTAAAATGAGTGCCAGCATCAGTCGAGCTGTTACTTGATGATCTATGATATGGTGAACGAGTGGAGGTGAGTATGTGCCTCAATTTGATAATGGAAACTTATTTCATAAGAATTTCCTTAAGTGCGAGTGTAGATAAAGGGTGATAAAAAGGGCAGAGAAAAATATAGTACCAGGAATCAAAGAGTATCAGGACCCTAGCTAGTTCAAGGTAATATTTTCTTCAGACTGCATGGCATTTTGAGCTGTTTTTTGATGAATTCTCACCTGCACCAGAACTGAAGAGCAACAGTGGCTCAAATTCTTGTTACTGGCCTAGAATATACTGACCAGATGCAAGCTGTCTCTTTAGATCTGCAGAGTAATCCTCTGTGTGTACTGCCCTTCCTCCTGTACCCTCATGTGCTGCACTGCAAAATCACACGAGGCCTGTTAAATATGGAGGACTTTGTCATATGCCAACAGTGAGCTCCTGGTGGGAATGGACCTCTGTATTTTTCATCCTTCTTCTTCTTTTTTGGCAGAAATCAGTGCTGTACGTCTACTAGCTGTGCCCTGTCTGTTCCTGCTAAATATCTCAATGGTTTTGCTTTTAAAAACACTAAAATGCATCCTGCACATTCTGTTGTCCTTCAAGGACAAGCCCCCCTGTCCCATCCTGATATGCACAAAAATGCTGTGAGCCAGAAATGTGGTGCATTAGGTGAGCCAAGGTAACTCAGTGCATGTTCTGACCTCGCAAGATACACATATGCATTTATAGTAAGGTTACTCTGCAGTCAAGAGCAGGACTGATTAAATTTGAACTATCTCTCTTTTGCTGTAAACTTAAAAGCATACATGTCTGTGCTGCCGAGGCTCAGCGCGTGCTTTGGACCTTTGCTGTGTGTCTCTAACACGTCAGGCCTCCCGAGGCGTGTCCTGGAGAGCTGGAGCCCAGATGGGCTTAAGCTGTAAATCCCACTTTGTCACTGGCTAGAAATCCACATGTGCAGCAGAGAGGTCTGGATTTCCAGTTCAGAAGTGCAAGTGCCTGTTTTGCCTGGTAGTTGAGAGGAGGGAAGAACACATATTTAGATCTAATTTACCAGTTTTAACTGGTCCAGAGTGTTTGTAACTTACAAATAGGTGAGAGTGTTGAATTGAATGATTATGCAACAGTAATCACATTTTTATACATGCCTGATTGTCTTATACTTTATTCTATGAATATACTTTATTCATAGAATTATCCAGAATGCCAAGACTTTTCTGTCCCAGTTTCTTTGGATGAGTTTAAAAAAAAGCAAATAGAAAATTTCTCAGTTCTCAAAGTTTCTTTATTGCCTAAATTCTCTATGTTCTAATTAATATTTGCACAATGTAGTTTGCATTATTGCACTTTCTAGAAATAATTTAAGTTCCATAATCTATATTTTCAGAAACATTGGTGTTACTTTTAATTTTCTTTTTTTGAATACTTTTAATATTAGCAGACATACACATGCTGTCATTATGGCTAGTAGTGGCTTACCCATTGCTCATATTAGCAGAATTCTTGTAAAAGGAACATACTTGACATGATTCTGACTTGGCCAATATTTTTTTTTGAATAATATTTAAAACAGGAGTAAAAAAAAAAAAGAAAAAAGAAGTCAAGTAGGCACCTTCTTGAGGGCTCCTCTTTGTAGTATTACACTTTTAGGACCTGTTATTTGCATTACTCTTATGGAAACAGGGAGCCAGTTATGACACAATATGACAAAGTGCCACTGAATTCAAAAGCATATGACAACATAAACAAGCAGAGGACTGATCTGTTGTTTTTCAGTTGTGCTACAGCTGACAAGCGATCCTGGAGCTTTCCCTAGGGAAGCCTGTCCTTTTTATGAGATGCAATTGATTTAATCCTTGAATGCACCTCTATCTTCTAACAAACATCGGAGGTCACGTACTTTTCCAGTGTATAAGTACAGATTTTCTGGGCATCATTTGTTTCTGGAAAAAGGATGGTGGCAAAAAACATCGTACACTGCTCTGAGACCCATCTCTTCTTGATGAATATGAAATTATTTAGCCCTGGATGCTGAAAAATTCTAGATTTTTACTGCATTTCCATCTCAGTTCTAACAGTCATTACTCTCCTTCCTTAAAATTAGTACTTTGCATGGAAAGCTTCACTATAACTTTAAGAAAAATTCAAACTCTCTTGTTTTAGGCAGGAGTCTCAAAAACCTGGATGAATACATACACAGATACATAGGCACACATCAAAGTTTGAAAATAAAGAAAGAAATCTGGATGATTTTAAGGCAATCTCATGATCCCAAATTGCTCTTTCTAAATGCGTTGCTTTTAATAGGTGGCTTTCCTCTTCTGCATGGTTTCTCACTGAGGCAATGTTGGGTTGTACCAATTACTTGGCAGAATTCTTTCAAGCTGCTGTTAATATGAAAGTTTTATTAGTAGGTCAATAATTTTGCTTTCAAAGCTCAATTATGAAAGATGTGTAAATATAATTTTTCTGCTATGCCTTTTATTGGTTTTCTGCAAAAATCAAGGGTAGCAGAAAAAAACTTCTGTGTGTGAAATACTCAAGCTAATGAAAGGTGAATTCATCCCAATACCCTGATGAGATCACACTGATGTAAAAGGGAAAGGAACAAAAGGGTTTCATTTATATTTTAAGGAAAAAATCAAAGAGTAAATAAACTATCACAGTAATATGTTTTACAATATTCTGTAAAATAGTCTTAAATGTTCCTGAAGTTAAGGTTCTTTCATTTCACCATATCTTTTGCATTTTGCATGGTACTGTAGCTGAAAAATACTCTTTTGTTAATGTAACATCAATGCTGAAGTAAACCATGCCACAAAGCCCTCAGTTTTACTGTAGCTCAGACAACAAACCCAGAACACACTAGCACTGATTTACCATGGTTCTAATCAGCATTTCGCACATGGAAAACTCACCATGTGTTTCAGAACCCTTTGACACTCATCTCTTTCTAATACAAGTGCCTGTTTCTCCCTCTGCTGGTTTCAGAATAAATGCCTTGTCAAAAAGAGAATTAGATTTTGACAGCTTTTTTCCTATGGTTAATTGAGGTGATAGATACACTTGACATTTATCTCAGTGCAGAAAAGAAGATTAAGACATATTTTTCTACATGCATTCTCTGTATTAGAGGAGGTCACTTTCCAGGGTCTTTTTAATATGCCTGTGCAATTAATAGTGGTGATAATTCCGCTCCATATCACAACCTCTTTAAAGTTCTCTTTCAAACTGACAGATAAAACTCTCTCTTCTGTACATAGGACTTGAATTAGACTAATCTTTTTCTAGTTTGCCCTGCAGGCCTTCCCCCTCACAGTCCTGAAAATTAATACTGTCTGAAAAATACAAAGGATATCATGCTAACTCAGTTCAAAGAAAATGAAAAAAAAAAAAAGACTCATATTTCACTTTCCTTTAATTATTCCCACTAAATTTTTGAGGGCGTCCCCCTAAATTGTTACTGTTATAGTAATGCGATTTGAATGTTCCACTTGTTAAGTGTCCAATCATATTGTGCATTGGTTTCTGCTCCTTGAAATGCAGAGAGGCTCTCAAGATTTTCACAGAAGTTACCAGATGAATGTAAAGTTTAGATGCCCTGGCTTACGTAATATGGTTATATAATAATATTAATAATAATTTCCAAAGTAGAATTAATTAATGCATTTCAGAAGCCCAACGATTAATTCATACAGTTAAACCCTCTAAAGCAGAGTTATTAAAAGATCAAAGCCCACACATCACCCTTTCATATCCACAAAAAGAGTGCAAGTATTCAGAGTCTGCAGTTCACACATGCAGAGTTTTGGGTTAAAGCCTGCTAGATGTGCTTCTTGGGTAGCATTATTATTATTTTAAAGTTTGAAATATAGTAGAAATAGTCTATATGGTAATAAAATAATTTCAAATATTTTTACAGGTCTGTTGACATTTTTTAACCTGTATTAATTACTTGGTTTTGACATGAATATTTTTTTAATGTCCCTTTTCCTCTTTTAAAATTTATATTCTGTGTGCTAATAAGTTCACTGAACATGTTAGGTGGGCTGTCTCCTCCAAACGTTGTCTTTGGGCGATGCTTGAAGCTACAGCAAGATCTAGCAAACTAAAATTTTGCATATTAGGCTACAGAGTGTATAAGTATGGAAATACTCTTGTAGACAGGAATGCATGGACTTTGGGAGAGTGTTATAGATGCCAAGTATTGCTCTCAAAACTCTTGCTGGCTCTTCAGGCTGTTGGTGATACTAATGTTTGCATGAGTAATGTCTGAAGGATTAAACACTCAGTAAAGATATATTTCACTCAGTTTTTTAGGCTTAATTTTTGGAAAATATCTTCATTTATCTTCACTAATTTTTGACTTGGATCAGCAATTTGGCAAAGTACGGAAGTGTCTTTGGTTGTTTCCTACTGAGAAAACCAGTCGTGTTGAAGGTCCTTTTGATATGGAAAGTGTTTAAGTATTTATCAAAGGATTTTTGTTTCACACTTTTGGTTGAGACCTGTTTTGCTTCCAGTTCTGATCCTGCCAGCAATCCTACAGGTATACAAAATGCATCCAATGCAACAGTCCATACTTGGAAACTGGAGTTTTTAGATTCTTACCAAACGGAGCTGTTCTGCATTGTAGAGCAGTGCAAAATAATTTTGGGTAAGAAGTTCTTGGCTACCTTTTGTCTTCAGACTCTCTTTCCTCAATGCTTGGATGGATTTTAGTTTAATCCAACAATTCAGTTGAACTTTTTAATAGATGTTTCTTGAATGAAAGGGATATCACAATCTGGAGTTAAGAGAAGTATTTGCATTCCCATTGTCAGTCCTTTTTAATGTATATTTCCAGCAGATGCTCAACCATTTCATGCTCATGGAGAAATGATCAGGGCTTTGACACATACTTGCTTGGTGCTGTTTCCCTGGAAATGAAACTTTGGATTAAAGGTTAATACAGGAGCATCATGTGTACATGTGTATATAATAAATATTTACACATGTATGGTGTGAGAAAAGGTAGGTCTCTTCTGTGGTGTGCAAAGGGCAAAACTGGGACAGCTCCTTTGACTAATGAATGAGGGACAGTCAGCAGCAAACTCCAGATCTCTCCATTCAAGAATTTATTTGCTATCTGCCTGTCATAACCTGAAGATGGAAGATTAATTATAAAACTATGAATTTACTTCTCTTTGGTAAATAGCTTTGGCATTTTCTAGGCAATGCAAAATGCATATTTTTATCTACAGAAAAATGTATTTATTATAGTTATGTATCTTGTATATTAGAGTTATATTGTGTATCTCAACTTCTGTAGTGCTGAAAATGTCTGGGATTTTCTTTCCCAATTTGTCGTATAAAGCAGTTATCTCACTGAGACATGTTGTATGGGGACATATTGGACAGTATCAGGTTTGAGATACAGCAGGCCTTTCTTGGCAATGCACCTAAACCTAGGAATAGCAGGGATTTGGAAGGGCCCAACAAGAGTAGTAATGTAGTGTGACACCTTCATGATCTCTTGATAACCCACCAAAACTCTTCATTGTGGTTTCTAAGTATTTAAGAGTCTCCTCTTACCCTAGAGACTCTAGACAAAGTTCCACACTTATTGACAACAAACAGCTTTTCCTACACTTTCTCTTGACTATGTAATATGCCATTTTATTTCTGGACTGTGTGTGGATAGGTTTTTTGGAGAGCTGGGTTTTTGCTTTTTTGTTTGTTTTGTTCTTTTTGTTTTGTAGCAGGGCTCTTTTTTGTGCTTGATGAAATTTTTTTTTAATGTAAGGATGGTTGGTGTTCTGCATGGGGTTTGTTTTTGTTTTTCTCTCATTTGTTTTCTTTGTTTTGGTTTGGTTGGTTTTTGTTTGTTTTTGACTCAAGCAATATATCCTTAGAATTTTAGCAAACTGAACTACTTGGGAATGACACAATCTCATGTGCCATTCTTAGAACAAGAGCTAAGGACAAGAATCCTGAAATACTTTGGGGTCAAGCTCAATTCAAGTCTTGATACATCTATGAAAACAATATATATTTTAGAATATTCACCTTAAATCTATTTAATCAATATGATTCATTAGGTATCAGTCTGCTTTGACCTTTGGTTAAATGCCTACAGAAAAATTCCTCATTTGCAAATATCTTGGTGTCACAAAACTTGACAATGCAGGGGGTTATATTTTCCAGAAATGTTTTTTTTTTGTTGCCATGTCTTACCTCTAATAGTTAATTATCTTCCAAAATTCCATTTATTTCTGCCCTAGTGATCTCCAGATTTTACAATTGCAGCACTCTCTATTAGATTTTGAATGCATGTGCCAAATCATTATTTAGTTACATCAGCCTATGAGTAGCTTATGCACAGAGCCCTGTGTGTATGTTTAGTGCAGTTCTCAATTCTCAAGAGTGAGAAAATGAAAAAAGGTTGCATGCTCTTCAGTGGTGTGTTTTAAGGACAATACCTATTCTGGAATCAGTACATGTTCAATTCATTTGAACTCATCTTTACCTCGTTAGTAGATCTTTCCTGCACTTTTTGTGTCCATCTCTCAGGCAAAAAGATACACTCTTACTTTCTCTTGTTTCCGCTCTCTAAGGAATGCTGAAAGGGATAGTCCTTGCACTTCTTGTTCACTGTGGGATTGGTATATTGAATCAAAGTAAGAAAGGCACTTTGCACTTAGTGATTTAGCATCAGCTTTCAAGTTTTTTTGATGATTGTTCATGTCTTGCCTCCAAGAAAGTCAGTTGCTTCTTTTGATGGATTTGAGGGGCTACAAAGGGATATGACTCATTTTAAAATGGGAAGACAAGTTTCAATTATCTCTGGAGAGGTCAATATCTGTCTCTTAAAACTCTGGAGAGGCTGAAATTCTGAACATTTATCATCAAGTGCCAGCTCCTTTGGTCACAGTTGCAAGGAAACCATTTTTAACTATGAAAGTCTTAGGCCATGAAAGAGGAAAATGTGCCAAACCATAATGAAAAGATATGTCTCTTTTCTCTTCCCCTTACATAATTAAATAAAGGGCTTGTATAAATTAACAGGCTATATTGTATTGATGACTAGGAAATCACCATATCTGAGTCCTTTTTAGAAGCATTTGTTAACCATTCTTAATGTAACTTCAAAACTATCTGGTAGCGATGTGGTTGGCACCAAGGATCCAGTACTGTGGTATTTGACACTGGCTGGACACCAGGTCCCCACCAAAGCTTCTCTATCACTCCCCTCCTCAGCTAGACAGGGAAGAGAAGCTATAACAAGAGACTACTGGGTTGAGATAAGAACAGGGGCAGATCACTCACCAGTTACCATCGTGGGCAAAACAGACTTGGGGAAAGTAGTTTATTACCAATCAAATCAGAGTAGGGTCATGACAAAAACTAAATCTTAAAACACCTTCCCCCCACCACTCTCTTCTTCCTAGGCTTAACTGTACTCCCAATTTTCTTGAACTCAATCTCCCCAGAGGCACAGCAGGTGGCAAATGGGGGCTGTGCTCAGCTCATCACACATTGTCCATGCTGCTCCTTCCTCCTCGGGGAGAGGACTCCACACACTTCCACTACTCCTATGTGGGATCTCTCCAGGAGGAGATAGTCCTCCACAATTCTCCAAGGTGACTTTGCCCTGCAAAGTCAAAGGCTGCAGCTTTTCGTGAACTGCTCCAGTGTGGGTCCCCCACAGGGTCACAAGTCTTTCCAACAAAGCTGCACCAGCATGTGCTCCTCTCTCCAAGGCTCCACTGGTCCTGCTACGAACCTTCTTCAGGGCAGGCTTCCCATGGGGTCACAGCCTCCTTTGGGCATCCACGTGCTCCACTGTGAACATCCATAGGCTGCAGGGGAATATCCTCCCTCACTGTGGTCTTCACCATGGGGTGCAGGGGAATCTCCACTCCGGCTCCTGGAGTATCTCCTCCCCCTCTTTTGTCACTTACCCTGGTATCTGCAGAGTTGTTTATCTCATATATTCTCACTCCACTCTCCCTAGTAATTAACTGCATAGTAAGTAACTGCACAGTAATGCAGTTTTCTTTTTCCAATTCTTATTTATGTTACCCTGGAGGCGTCACCACTGTTACTGATGGGTTTGGCCTTGGCCAGTGGCTGGTTCATCCTGGAGCTGGCTGGCACTGGTTCTGTTGGACATGAAGGAAGTTTCTGGCAGTTTCTCACAAACCCACCTTGGTAGCCTCCTGGTCACGAAAATCTTACCCTGCAAACCCAATACAAGTTAAAAAAAGTGTTAAGTATCATTACTACCAAAGAACGAGCTAAGTCTTAAGACAATCACAATAATTTTTGTGGTCTAATTATGGAGGTTTTCATAATGATCTTATGCCTTTCATTACTTTCATGGCACCAAGCCAGACAGAGTTCAAGAAGCTTTTGGACAATCCTCTCAGGCACATGCTGTGATTTTTGGGTTGTCCAGTGCAGGGCCAGGAGTTGGACTCGATGATTCTTGCAGGTCCCTTCCAACTCAGGATATTCTTTGATTCTAGTCTATCGTTCTATTTATGATTCTACATGCCTTTATGCCTAAAAAAGCAAGTAATATGGTACTATAGTGCCATTGATGTGAGTGTTTAAGCAGCATGTGCAAAATTCTTGGTTTCTGTTTCTCAATGAAAACACGCTACCATTATCTGCTTTTCTAAGTAAAAAAATAAATTGGGTTTGTAGAAGAAGGATTGTCATGGGACACCTGGAAACCATGGTTCAAAATTCTTCTTTTGAATTACTATGCATGCCCCTGCCCAGGTGATTTCAGTGCTTTATTCCCCATTTACATTCAGAACTGAGGTAATATTGCTTGGCAGAGATCTAATAAGTTAAAGCATTTTTAAACCCTAAGAAAAAGGTATTGTGTAGGAATCAAATATTGCACATTCTCTCTCAAAAACAGGTGCATGTATCACCTCTGTGCAACTTGGAACACATGAATCAATTCCTTGCAGTACCTGTAGGAAGCATCTTCAAATTGATAAACAGTAAAACAGATGACAATAAAAGTAATTTTATTTCAACTTCTTTTGGAATTAAATACCCCTGAGATTAAAGATATCATATATCTTTTACATAGGATTTAAAAAGTCCTAGCAGATGTTGAGAAATGCTATTACTATTTATTTGCTAGGTTATATTTAAAAGCTGGTTGTTACTAGTTTTGGCCAAATGGGCATCCCATCATGTCCCCAGGCATCCAGTCACCTTTGCAGGATAGCATGGAGGAAACACCTGCCTTGGTTGTACTTCACCAGAGGATTTTAAGACTTGGGAGAGAAAAGGAGAGTAAATTTTTCTGTACCACAGAAAAGGGTGGGATTACTTAGTGTTTTGTCCTTTTCGTTATGCCAGCAAAGTGTAGCTGTGTGGTTCAGGGTGCCCAGTCTAAAGTAGCTTTTCAAGGAGGACAAAAGTGACCCTGTGACTGCCTGGCCCCACTCCCTGTGCCACCCCCATGCCCAAATCAGTGCCACTGGCATGGAAGAGGGGCTCTTCTTACTTATGTGTAAAACAGTATGTACAAATGATTGCATGGGGCTTAATTCTACTAAGAAATAGGAATCAAATAATGTAGAAGATGTTTTTTCTAGCTGCTGCTTTTCTGTAACAGGGAATCAGAGAAAGCAGAGAGGTAAAAGAAAGGAAAATGAAATGGAAAAAAAGACAGATGAAAGAAGAAACTTTTCCATGTCCCTCTCCCCCCAGTCTCACCAGAAATCTGGTGGGTATGTTTGTTTGAGATGAAAAATCCTGTTTTGGCAAATATTGGCGGGTCTCCCTGTTAGTCTGACTGCATGAAAAAACAGATGTTAAGATCTCAAGCTGGCAGATGTTCATCTATCCATTAAAATTACTTCTGTTGAAATAATAGCAACGACAGAACACACAGGGTGAAGTTGTAGAAGAACATAACGTGTTCCAGCTTTGATGCAGTCACAAACACTCCCAAAAACCTTGTCTATTTATTTTCTACTATGTAGTTTAATTGCTGAGAGGGAAAAATAGATGAAAACTTTTATTTGCTAACTAAGTCAAGGAATAGTTTTAAAAACTAACAGTTATCTTTGCAAGTAAAACTTTGCAATTTTTTTGTTTTATTTTGTTTAAACTGTTTGCTTTTCAAAATGGGTTGAAACTGAAGACTTAAGCATTAAAAAAATTGTTTCAGATCAAGCAAAGTATTTAATTTTGAGCGAATTTGCTGCTGTGCAGGTTAGCTCATCATTGGAAAAATAAATTATTTACATTGGTCTACTTGGGACTATTTCAGGACAGCATAAAATTTAAATGATCTTTACATGAAGTTTAGATCCCTTAAATGAAAGCTGCCAAAACTGTAGTCCATACCTCCTTAAGGACTTTTTTGGATTCTAGCCAAGAATCTATCATAGTTAAAGTTGTCATAATTTTGGATGCCCTATTCACACCATCAAATTCTGCTTGAAAAGTTCAGTGCTAGAAGTTATGCTTCCAAAATCAACTACTTAAATTCCTCTCTGCCATCTTGAGGAAATGTGTCAATGTACTCTGAGATGAAATCCCTAGATAATTTTGCCAATGGGTGCAGTACGACAATTCTCACTTTTAGGCTCAAACAGCCTTTTCAGCCAAAAATGTAGTTTATTCGGCTCCTTGCCTGTAAGCACTTTCAGATCTCTGCTTTTGTCCTTTGGCTGATTTTAGTCTGCTTCTTTCATTTGTCAGAGCTGTACATAATTTTTAGAGAGCCTCGAGTATGCCAGGCTGACAATAGGAATGATATCATCTTCATGTAGTATAGCAACATCAAAGGATTTTGAAACATTCTGCAGTCATTTCTTATCTTACAAGCAGATCATTATCATTGCTCCTCTTCTACAGATGCTTAAATGGATGCAGCAATTTGATTAAAAGATTCAGGCATATTTATATCTTACTTTGAAAGTAGGTTTGATCTGGAGTCCAGAGTACAAGCCTTTATTTAGATCCAGGCTTTTGATGAATTTATGCATGGTAGTTTATTCTGTTGTATTGCCTGCAAGAAGTGCTGGGCACTGGGAGGTCTGTTCCTACTCAGGCCCTGCAAGTCATCAAAGATGTAGCCAAGGGTTTGTCCCGGGCTACTCAAAAAGCCTACTGCCACGTGTGACAAGACGTTATGTTCAGTAATTGTTCTTAGCCTCATGGTATTAACTCTGGGAGGACACTACATAGAAGCAGCCCTGTGCCATATTGTACCCTCAGGGACATGAGGCAGAGAGTGGTGAGTGTCAACCTTTTCATTATCTACTTATAAACCAGTAACCTTAATTTATGTCTGTTTAGAAAAGCATAAACACTAGTAGTGCACACTTCTCTGAGAAGTGGTAGCCAATAAATTTTGTATGTGGCACTCTAACACTTGGCACTGCAGGTACTGTTTTTCTTGTTGATAAAGGCATAGTGGCATTTAATGTAATGGAAGTCATAAAATCATTATTGAAAAGCTCTGTAATTTGATCAGTGAGAGAATCAGTTTTGAATGCTCACTGGTGAGCCTAGGCTCCTACTGCACAATTATTTTAGGGCACTTAGTTTTATAAATGACGGTATATTTTCTTCAATCATGGACAGGTTTACTTTGTGTTTTATTGGAAGGCTCATGTACTGTATCACATGATTATTGGTCTCAGACTGTGCTACATCTCTCAGCAAAGACAAGCAAGTGTTACAGTCACTGCTACAGAATTAATTCTATTGATCAATAATAGCTAAACATAGCTGGATTTTTGTAGGGCATAAAGGCAACAATTGTGGCTCAATTTGATTATCTGATGTAATTTAGGTGATGAAGCTTCACCTAGGAATTCCTGCATTGATGCTCCTAATTTGCAGCTAAGTAAGATCATATGTTTCAGAAGTTTCTCCAGCTGTCTTGCTGGTGGCTGTGGTCAGGTTTAGCGATTAACGTGAGCTCATAGTTTGTAGAATAAATTCTGTCTTGCATAGCTTTAATTTGTCTTATTACTGAAAGTGAGTACAGATTCTTATCAGACAGAAGTATACGGACTTCCCCAGACTCTTCTCCAGTTTTGTGATGAAAGTCTGGTTCATCTTTGCAGCATATGCCTCTCCCCAAATATTTATTCCTGTAGGAGCTTCAGGGATGTTTCTGAAAACAACATACATTCAGGGTCCCAAGGGACTACAGCCTGCATATGCTCCAAATTATTGGTGCTCTGAGAAGAGGGAGTAATTTTTCTTTTTTGGCTGCTCCTGACCAGCATGATCAATTTTTTGGTGGTCTCTACATTGCCTAGAGCTTTCCTGCTCTTCTGTGACTTTGAGACATCTGAAGTCTCTCTGTGTTTTCTTGTGTGCTCTGTGCTACTTTATCAGACCTGACTACAAAAGGAAGCTATGGCAGGTTTTTCTTAAAAAAACATTAAACTAGATTCAGTGAATTGATTCAGCCATAGGGAAAACTTATATTGCAAGCTAGTCAAGAGTCTAGACAAGAAGGCCTGTGAGGACAGCAGCTGAGGGACATGGACAAAGAGGATGCTCAGGAGAGACCCAATCATTCTCTACAACCACCTGAAAGGAGGCTGTAGCAAGATGGCTGTCAGTCAATACCCTTCAAGTTGCACCAGGGGAGGTTTACCCAGGTGTCCCTGCCTGGCCTCCCTAGGGCTTCCCCTGACCCTGCCCATGGACCAGCAGAAGCCAGGCTGAGCCCCACTGTAAGACATCTCAGCCTGTCCCCATCCCCAGGGAGGTGCCACATACCTGGGGTTGGGTCACCTGTGCTGCCCTTCCCTGTCACCTTGCTTCTGACTGGGGTGGTGGGACAGACTTTGCCCTGCTGCTCCAGGGAATCACCATCAATGCTATGCCCTGGGGAGGACCCCGCCCCTGCAGTGCCCTGGCAGAAATCATCAGCCTATCTTGCTGCCTAACTGTGTGATAATGGAAGCAATAAACCAAATAATTCTCCCGACTAGAGGAGAATATTGTTTGAGAGGTTTGAGTGAGCGTCAGCTAGAGATGGAGGAGCAAATAAAGAGTTGCCAGTCTTGTCTGGAACAGACTACTCAGAAAGTTATGTTGTGGCTTAAAGAGGCTTTTGCTGTTTTTACCTTGATTTTCTATTCAGTAATACTATCCTCTAGCATTAATCATTCATTCTCCCTAGACTGTTTACCTATAATCTTTGTAAATATTTCAGAATTATACTTTATGCATGCTGCCTTCATACCCTGGGAGCGTGGCAGTGGCAACACAGGAAAAGGGTAGGCATAGGCATGTTGCTGGTCCTTCACCAGCCAAACAGCTGGTTTCAAAAATTGTTCTAAGGCTAAAATTATTAGGTTTTATAAAGCACTGAATATCGGTTTGGGGTATGTTATTTGATAATTTGCGTATATTGTTTATGAGTTATATTAATCCCTATTTAGAAAGCAGGAATTGATCTAAGTTCTGTGCAGTTAAGGATATATGTAAAATACAGTTGCAATTGTTTGAAACCAGGCTCTTCATAGTGGTACATGGTGGAAGGATGAGGTATGACAGGCAGAAATTGAAATAAACCAGTTTGGATTGGATATAAGGAGAAACTTTTTCTGCTTCGGTCCACTGAGGCATTAGAGCAGTTTCTCAGAGCAATCTCTGGCCTTGGAGGGTTTCAGGACCTGACTGGATCAAGCCCTGAGCAAACTGACCTCTATCTCATGGTTGACCCTGGTCTGAGCCAGTGGTTGGACTTAAAGACCTCCTGAGCTCCCTTCCAACCCCAGTTATGCTATGATCCTAGTCAAGATGATTACCACAATGACAGACTCCACCCTGCACGCCCAGCTGTATAACAAACTAAGATGGAAATTCATTGTTACAAAATTAGTAAGTTTCTGTTCTATGGGAGAGTGGTTTCCTGCCTCAAATATACCATTGTATTGCTTTTCCTGAGGTAATTAAACACGAGTCTGCTATGGATTAATTAGTGTAAGATGCCCTGTGTTAATTGAATAGCAACTTCTTTGGATGCTTGCTTTCATAGAAAAAATGCACGGGTGTTTTCCTTAGAATGGTGGTGGGGAAATGAAAAATATATCTTTCTCTACCAAACTGAGAAATTCAGAGAAACCATCACCACTTTTTTTCTTATTCTCACAAATTTTTGTGAGATGAAGTGGTATTCTATGCCTTTCAAAAAAATATCTGAAATGGAAAAGATGTCATCTCTCGAAGTAATTTCTTTAACTTCTACTCATCATAGAGATTCCCCAAAGGGAAAGGAGTTTTGACTCAGTCACTTCCCAGGGAACTTATTCCAGTGCTTGACCACCCTTTCCATGAAGTGTTTTTTTTCCTAATATGCAATCTAAACCGCACCTGTCACAATATGAGCACATTTCCTCTCATCCTGTTTGTTACCTGGAAGAAGACATCAACCTCCTTTCAGGTCGTTGTAGAGAGCAATAAGATTCCTCCTGAGCCTCATTTTCCCCAAGTTAAACATTCACAGCTCCCTCAGCTGCTCCTTATCAGTTTTGTGCTCCAGACCCTTTCCCAGCTCCGTTGCCCTTCTCTGGACATGCTCCAGCACCTCAAAATCTGTCTTGTCATGAGGAGACCAAAACTAAACACAGGATTCAAGGTGTGGTCTCACCAGTGCCACAGGGAGGTGGGGACAATCACTGCGCTCGTCCTGCTGGCCACACTATTGCTGATAACTTACTGGAGCTTGCATTATTTCCAAAGCCTGTGGAAGGAGTGACACTTTCCTGCTCCTTCAGTAGTTTTTGACTGCTCTGCTAGCAAAGGACACTGAAAATTATTACTCTGAGAAAACATTTTTGAAGAGACGTTTTCTTTTGCTCCTTAGGATGCTCATCTTTCTCTCTCTCCCCTGCTCCCACTCTCTGGAAAACAGAAATTTTTAATTCTTTATTCAGTACTTGTAGAGGAAAGATAGTTTTCAGTGAACTGTAAGTGTTGAAGTGCTCCTGGGGATACCTATTTACATTGATGTCAATCACTGTAATAAAGATGAACTGAAAACTTCTGGAAAGACTTTCTGAGAACTTAATCTGAGTTTAAATGACTATTGAGTTTGTATTTGGAGTACGTTGGATGTCTTGTACTTCTCTGCAAATTCATGTTTATCTTTTCTTCTTGAAAAGTATGTCATAAAGCAAAACATAGATTTAACTATTTCAGGACCTTCTGCTTTCTTGAAAGCAATGTATGAAATCCACCAAGCAGCTTGCTAATCTACTCAGTGACAGGAAATGTCTTTCAGGGTGTGTTTTTGCATTTAACAAATCCTGTAACTCAAAACCTCTTTACAAGAACACTTCAATATTCCATGTTGAGTTGATATCCTACAGGTTTATCCACTCCATTTCATTGAGACTATCTTCTTGGGTTGTTTATCTGACATTTTATGAATGATCTATCCTCTGAAGTTACATCCTCAAAAGACAGCATGATAGTCACAGGTAATGATGTTGAAACTCAAAGCTTAGTTATGTTACCAGAAAGCAAAACAACCCTGGCAAAATATTTTCATTTGTATGAGCTCTGGAAGGCTATTGAATTGAGTGATGGCCTCCTTGTGATGTTTTTCTTCTTAGAAATGTATCCATGTTTACTTATACTTTCTCTTAATTGGATGGCTGAATTTAACTTCTGGCGTGCATTAAGTTATGTAATTAAGAGTTGATTAAAGCTTGGGTTTCAGTTTAGAACTCAGCCTGAAGAAACCTAGTATTTTAATAAAACACATCTCATTGCCCTATTTGTTTCCAATTTTTTATTTTCCAAAGACTGCATTAAATTATTTCACTTTTGTATTTTCGTAAGACTGCATTAAATTAAAAATCCTGGGTGTAACTTTTCTAATGTTTGGGACTGAAAAGTTAGAAACTTCCTGTTCAAGCATATTATATTCCTGACCCCTGTTTTTGCAGTTGGAGAAACAGATGAGCAAATGGGTCATATGGAAAATGGATCAAGTGTCTAGTAAGGTTCAATAATGACTATGCAAACAGCAGAAAAAAAAAGGAAGAAAAAAAAAAAAGGAAGGAAAAAAAGCCATAAAGGGACCAGAATATTTTATTGCAAAGATTGAGTAAGGAATGTGTGCTGCATAAGTGTTTCAAACATGGAGGTAGGTCAGTTTCTGGCAGACTCTGAAGTTCTTCAGCAGAAACTTTACCAGATCATACTAGAAATTTTCACTGAAGACCAACAGCCCATAAAAGCAGAAAATTCCAGTCTCTGGGGACTTATGCTGTTCCTTGTTTCTGGTAAGTCCTGAGCTGAGGAAGAGACCATAAAAGAACAGTAACACTAGAGAAAACAATATAGGAGGATTGCTTGGAAATTCTGAAAGTGGAACAAGATGAAGACTAAATAACAACAAAAAGCAAAGAAATTCTGAGAGAGATGGATACTTTCTTAGTATACTGAAGCTACTCAAAGTTTGAAGAGACAGGCCATAGCAGAGCAAAAAACCCAGGAAAAATGGGAAAATTATTGTGAGTAGTCAGTTTCTCAGGGGATTTCTGAGGGATTGGGCTGGACATTTCTTTGCTGTAGGTTTTTTTATTTCCCTGAGCCATATGAATAACTTGCATACCTGCAGCATCTAAACCCCAAAGTATCTTCAATTTCTTTATAAACAACTTCCATGGCCAATGGAACACAAAATAACAAGATGTATGTACACAGTATTTTGGCATACCTAAAGGTGCTACTTAACAAAACAACCAACCAACCAAAAAAAATTTTAAAATTGTCGTTGCCCTCAAGTTTTGGTGTTTAAATGTGATGTTTTGTGGTTCTACTTAAGGGTTAAATACTGTTTCTCTGTGTTTAGGTTCTTCTGGTTTAATAGAGAGTACGTGCAGATTACACATACTCAGGGTTTTGTAGTTATTGCTGATGAATTTTAAGTTGGTTGAACTGTACCCTAACATTAATCATGACAGTGACTATAATGGTAATCTTCTGTCAAAATACAGAGACTGACAAAATGGCTGCTGTAGAAGTAACAGAGTGCACTAAATTTAGAGCCATTCATAAATATCACTTGGCTGTGAAAAGAAATGATATAATTTTTACCTAGATTCACCCATAAGATCTCTTCCAACTGATACGTCTCATTTTAGTTATCTGTATACTGGAACTCCACTTTTTTTTACAGAAAGGGCATTGAAAAAAAAATTATTATGCTCTACAACCACTGAAACACTGCACTGTCAAAAATATTGTTAGTTGAAAAATAAGAATGAAAATATAAAAATATATTGTACTTCCATGTTTTGCAGTTCAGCTGTATACTACTTAAAGATGTTGATTAACATCTGAAGTTAACATTTTCCTTAGGAGACACTTTCCTGTTATCAAATAGAAAACAAATGTAGCTTTCTACTTTTAGCTAATTGCCTGATTCATATGTTGCATGTGCTGAAAAGTGCACTACATGTAAGTCAGCATTTGATTTTGAAGGCTGTGTAGTGAATGTTTTCAATCTTTTTTTTTTTCTCACCAACTAAAACAATTTCCATATAACAGAAAATGCTATTTTGTCAACTTTCAATAAGTGAAAATGCTGAGGTATGCCCTCACGAGGCAGTTATTTCATATGCCTGAATGCCAGAAGATCTTCAAATGTTTTCCAGGTCTTAGAACTACCCAGTTGGATTTTAAAATTCTTTAGGGTGGCAGTGATTAAAATGTTGTAGATGTGTTTTCATTGACAAAGTGCTACTTTTTTTTTTTTTTTTTTAATTCCCTTTGGCAACATTTAAACAATTTATTTTTGTGATGCTATTCAAATTTGGGTATTATGATGTATGACTTCCTGAATGCCTGTATCTTCATTGAGGGTTAATTTACAGGGAGGTATTTATTAGAAATACCTTTTAATCATATGTTTACTTTGCAGTTAGGCATATAGTTACTTTGCAGAACAGAAAATTACAGGACAATTAAAATCTATTATAAGCAGAGAGAAACTCTGAAGTGTGAATATGGACTTCTAGTATGAGGAACTTCTCTATTGTGCTGCTATGGACCATACAATTCCTTTAAAGCCTTAGAAAATAAAGAGGTCTAATACTTTAGCCTCAAGTATTGCCCTTTTAGTTTCTTGTAACTCTTGGGAAATATTCTTTCTCAGAAGGAAATATGTTTGTAAGTAACAGTTAAACAAACCCCAAACTGAGGTGTTGCACATTACCATTGTGAAGGTCCTTATTATTTTTTATGGAGCTAATGGGCTAAGAATTTGCCCCAGCTGGAAATGAACTGATATCTAGTTATTTTATCTAAAATTGCTTTAGACTGTCTGTCTTCCTAATGGCAAATCTTGCTTGAATAAAATGGTATATGGTTTTAGAGTTACCACTTCTGCCACAGTCCTAGTCATGGGGTGCTGGCAGTTTTAGGAACTTTAGGTCAAGTTTATTGCTTATATATTTCAGTTGAAGTTGAAGAATTATTAAAAAATATTGAATAAATCTGGTAAAATTAAGGATATGTTTATTGAAAATCAAAGACAAGCAGTCACTTTGTTTTAGGGATTATTTTTTACTTAAAAAAATATTTTGCCACAATGGGTATAGTTTTTTCTTCGCAAGTTTAGGGTTTTTTTAATTTCAATGTTACTACAAATAGATATAGAAAGGAATAAAAATTGGTTTTTTGTAAGAACAAAAATAAGTAATTGCTGAAACATGTTTTTTTGTAGTGAAACACCGATTTTAATGCATTTAATTTGGAAATAAAACTTTAGGTTTCACACTGTTCCTATAAACATATATATCTCAACAAAGCATTCCTTTAGCGAAAAATTTCTTTGGAATAGTTGCATTCCTGAAAACTGATTCATTTGTATGAAGAGCTCATGTTTTTAAAATGGAAAACTGTTTTTTTCTGAAGATATTCAACCAGCTCTTCTACTGGACACAAATTCAATATTTTGAGAAAATTAATATTCTCCTTGAAGATAAATTGCAACAGTGAGCTGTTGAAGTAATTTGAGACATGTGAGTATTTTTGAAATAGGCACCTGATACATAAAAACGAAACCATGCTTTTACCTGTTCTTTTTCTGTATATGGCTAAGTTTCTACATAGCTTTAATTTCCTTGTACTACTATGAAAATTATCATAGTGTAGTTTAATTTATTGCAATTTTTATAGTGCATGCACTTGCATATCCTACAGAAAATCAATATAATCACACCATGAGAATGCATGATAATAGATTTCTTAGATTACTAGCATTTAATATCACAACAATGTTTCTTAATGCTGTCAGACTTTTTTTCCCTCTATGGTATAGAAAAGGAGAACTAAGGAAGGAAATAATTACTTACCAGAAGACTTATGAATTTAAGTCAACTTTGGGAAGGAAATGAGGTATTTTGATCTGTAAAAGATAGGTAAATTTCAATCATTTGAATTTACCTGACAGGCTGTTGAAATTAATGACTCTATGAAAACATTTCAGGCTGTTTAATGCTTATATTAAACAGTGTGAATGTGATGCTTTTTTTATAGCAACGGTATTTTTTAAAAAGACAAGAAGTCAAATTCAGTGTAATTGATTTCAGAAAGAAATTTGCTTACATCTGAATTTGAACGTACATTTGAATCTGTGGATGGATGGAAATATGATTTTTTCTTTTACTGGCATAATTGGAAATTGTTTGTTATATTGCCAATTTATGTTTTTTAGATGTACTTCCTAATGTAATCATTTTAGATATAGCCCATATAAACTACACTGTGGACAGCTGCTTTTTTATGTGGAATTACTGTATGGACAGAGACAAAAAGGCAACAAAACAGATAAATATTCTGCATCCAAAGAGCTGTTCTTTGCTAGAGCAGAAGAGCACAACCTTCTTTTCCTAGTGCCATCTAGAGGAGGCACTTTTTTCCCCAGTCTCTTAAAAAGGCAGGAAACACCCAGGAGAAGATGGAATGGTGTTCTCCCAAACCTCTGTCAGGCTCGCTGCCCTGCTGCCAGCCCAGGGATTTGAGCCACCTCCTTGTTAGCTGGGGCACTCCCTTCTGTTTTGATGTTTTGGTGGTTTCGTGATTGCCATCAATTTCCTGCAGCCAAAACATGAATTTGTCATAACTCTAAGCCTGTGAAAACTAATTGAAATAAATCGGCCGTGACCACTTAGGGCCAATTGAGATGGTTAGAAAAGGGGTAATGGAACATCATAATTAGGTGCTGTTTCACGGTGCTCACCTGAAATTTTTGCACAGATTGGGGCATGCTGGATTGCTTAAGTAAGTATTTGCACGCTAACTAGTGATATTTGATCCACCTCAGTGTCAAGTGCTTCCATAACTTTAAAAATTAAAGAAGCGGAGAGTCTCAATTGGATTCAAGTCGGCAGTTTGATTCAGATTTTATTATCAGCAATGGGTCTATAATAAGCATGAACTGTCCTCTCGGATTAGCTATGCCTCAGCAACTACCCACTCTGCATCTCCCTCCTCCCCTGCCTTTTGCTGAAAATGGAAGAGGCCATCTGCAGGTTTTAACTTGCTATTCAGGCTGGCTGCTAGGATGCTGCAGTGAAAAAAGGCAATGTACAAGCTTGTCTTCCCACAAAATGATCTTTCTTTCAGACCTGAAGAAAGTCCTTCTCTGCCCTCCTGCCCTTCATTTTATCCTTCGCACGTCCTGCATGCTCTTAAATGGATAGATTGCAGAATGGCAGATGTGGAACTAGGTAGACAAACATGAAATTTAGCCTGATGATTGGGCTTTTCAGTTGAAAACCAGTGGGATTTATCTCCTCTGTAAATACCAGAATGCATTGTAATGATAAAGCTTTTTTAGATACAAACATAATAATTAAGCAGCTGCACATTCTTGTTTATTTTGCAGAAATTGAACTTGATGTGCTCTTTCATCTGCCTTACAATTTAGTGGTTTATGACTACGTTGATGAACATGAACTGTACAAGATGTTTAAGTACAACAATGAAAAAGCATTTCCTTTGTTTTGGTGCTTTCCAAAATACTAATAGATTAATTACCACAATGATTAATCTTTGGTGAACTCCCTTTGGTAAAAGGGAGCTTATTATTAATGGCCTCTTGTTATGAGCGTTATGAGCTTGTTACACCGCTCAGTGAGTATGCAAAAATTCTGGAAGTGCTTAAGTAGAGACTGACAAAAGCCCCAACAACAGCCTGCTTCAACAGAAATGAGATTTTTAAGTTCCCCCAGGCCAACATCCCTGACTCATTTTGTGGCATAAGAGTACGCTTAAGTTACTGATGCAATGAACTCTTTCAAAATTGATTAAAACAATAAATCTGTCATGGAAAAGAAAATTTTGAAACAAATTTATCCATTATATAGCAAATGTGAAAATCTGCTTTGAAACAATATCTAGGCACACAATGCATGTTATCCTTTGGAATGAAACATAACTTGCATTAGGAATTCTCATGGGAAACAACCATGTTGACAAATAGAGCGTCATCTCTCAGGTTCGAGATCATAAGGATTGGTTTTAATTTTTGCTTTTTCACGTGAGTGCAGTACAACTGAAAACTGTCTCCTTTGGATCCTGAGGCTGGTGATGAAAGCAAAGTAGTAAACTTTCAATTTTTTTAAAAAATCTTTAAAGCCAGTGTTTGTAAAAAGAAAAATAGTATATAAAAATATATATTATTTGGTGACATTCTTTTTTAGTAGGAAATATAGAATATTTTGGTTTTTATATAATACAAAATAATACAATTTAAAGACTCCAGCCCATTTTTACTGTGAATGGTTGTTTTTTTAAGGAAAAGAAAAAGCAAAATATTAATAATAAATTTAGGACACCTGCAAGATCACATTGTTTTCTGTAAACCGCATTTTATTGTTGAACAGCAAAATGAACAGTCCCCCAAAAAATCCTGTAATCAATGGACTAAGTGGAGTTAATTCAGCAGACTCAGCACTGCGTTACAATCTGGAGGTGACAAAAGTGCTCAAAATGTAGACTTAAATATTTTAGCTCTTAACATCCAAAGATCTTAAACCCTACTTAGCTATCTACTGTCTAAAAGTCAGGTCTTGGTGTATCGCTCACCAAAATATTTAGAAAATAGGAGAAAGAAATGGAGATCATCTTCATAATGTTGCAAAGTATTCTAAATGTTTTTCTATAGAGACATAGTTCCTTCTGCAGTTCTTACTCAGAAAAATAACAGCTTTTGAAAGCTGGGCTCATGCCTGTTTTGCTTGGAGATGCCAAAACAGGAAAAGCCCCTTGGATTTAAGGAAGGAGTAAAAAGTATATTAAATGCTTTTAAAAAAGCCACAAAACAAAGTAAATTACCCTGGAAGTTGATATATTACTTATGTATATTATGGCTGTTTAAAGAATGAAAAGTCAGGAGACCCATAATATGTTGTGAAAGCTTTGTACTTGGCTTGATGCAATTATTGGTATTCTAAAATGTATTTGCTTTCAAGATACCCCGTGTAGCACGCTGAAGAACCATTAGTCATTTGCCACGCTAATGCTCTACTGCAACTTAGTTCATATGGCTTCTGGACTCAGTTGGAATGAGCTGGATGCTGATATAAATCCTGTTCCATTAATTTTGATTTTGTTCTTGAAGACCCTTATTTTATTTGGTTTTTTTTTTTAATAAAAAATGCCTGACTAGGAAAACTGATGCTGTATCCTATGGACTAATACCAGATACTTGGTTTCATTTCCAAATTAGATGGTATTTTTTTGTTATATTGTGTGTGCTGATGGTCTTTAAGTGTGGGGGTTTATTTGGAAAAGCAAGGCAGGCAAGGCAAATAACGTAGAATGCCATGCCTGTCTTGCTGAACTCTCCCTGGTTTACTGCATTATTAAATATTGCATAAATTATTCAATGTCCTTTATATCAAACAAATATTTTTTTGCAAGCAGTATTGTGTGAACAAATGGGTATTAAATAAAACCCCCAGACAGAAATGAAATGGTGTTTCTTTTTCATTCCTTGTAAAGCACCAATGTTCTCTTTCTTCTTTATTTTTTTTTAATATCACTCAGATAGTGGAAGGAAAAAAATGGTGACAATTATGTGAAGTTCTCATTTTTAGTGTGATATTAAAATACTCCCTTTCTGAGGCAGCCAGCCTCTGGTACAATACATAACATTCAATGTAAAGGGAAAGGCAAATGCAGCACATGATCTGGCCTGTCCTCAGTGGCAGCTGAGTTTCTCTCACACAGGCAAGACACTGCTGTTTTTGGTGTTTTGGAAGCAACAACCCACGTGGGAGTGAATCCTGATGGAATGGTGACAAAATCTACTGCAGAGGAGAGAAGGCTTGCTGGGAGAAGGAGGTAACACCACACAAAATACAACCATGTATTCAACTACAAGTATCTAAAAACCAAAACTGCATTTTTTTATTTTGCTTTTTAATGTCTTTGTGCAGAGCACCTTTGGCATCTCAGGATCCTTCCTCATATGAACAGTCCCGTTATACGCACGAGGATGACACCCTTGAGTTGTTATTTGTATGTGCAAAAATACCAGCTTGTTCAAGCCCCCCAAAAAAGCCTGTTGGGGAAGAACTGGAAATGGAGAGGCATATGGAGACGGGGGTGGAGGAAAGAAAAAAAAGGCACAGTATGGAAAAAAATGTTTTTAATGCGCAGGGAAGGTGGCTAGGGGGAAGGGTTTTCTGTTTTGTTTTGCTTTTTTTAAACAAAGGGGAAGGTTCCCTGTGTGAGCACTTGTTCTGAATATTGCGTGGTCACATTATCCATGCTGCTCTGAGCAGTTTAAGGAGGTCTGGGAACTTAGTAATACCTTCTTCTGCCTCCCCCACCACCCTCCTGCCCTCCCCACCCATAGCAACAGCAAGGCGGTGAACCAAATAGCAGAGAAGTGTGGACCCAGGGATGAATAATGGTCCCTAATTGTAGAATGAGGAGTTGTGAATGCATTGCTGAGGTTTGTGCATCTTTCTGTTTCAAATAACTGGAAACATGTAGGTAGGGGTAATTGGGCTGGGGAGTGAGAGGTCAGAGAAGCTCCAGGTTTCATACTCGATTTTGTTCTTCAGCTTTTCACAAATAAAGGGGTCAGTAGAGGGAATTCCCGTGCCTGATCTGTGGAGAGCTGGAAAGGAAGCAAAGATTTATTAAGTGCCTCTTTCTGTCACTTACATTTTCTTTATCGAGATGTTGGCTTTATGAAGGGCAAACCTATAACTCATGGAAAGCAGTTTATAAATTCACTGTTTAGTACAGAGACAATCTGAGTTTTATTTTGGTTTATTCTTTTTGGTGGTGGGGATTTGCTTTAAGCACATCCATGTTTCTGTGTGTGTGTATTTATTTTGCTATGGTTTTCCTTAGAGGAGGTGACTGTCTTCAGTTTGTTTTTAGTCTGTGAAAACAGGTGGGGTAGATTTTGTCACTTGGCCTCAGCCTGCCCTACACTGCACGTGATATTACGAAAACCTTTGATAGCAGCATTTATATTAGTTGTGCTCAAAGGTGAAAATGAAGTGGTATTGACACACTAGAGGCTGCGCTTACATCCACAGTTTTTCCAATTGCATCTTATAAAAATAAATATTCGAGTGCCACCTACTATTTGATTCCTGAGCAAGGGGCTTGCTGTAGTTGCTGTTATCAACAAAGCCATACTGTACAAAGGGAAGTGTTTATAATTATTTACTCTGCTGCAGCAACATCCACAGGGTGTGAGCAGGAAGGGGCACCCTCTCTGGTTCATGTCATGCAAACAGGGGAAATCATAGTTCTGTCTACTGGAAAGTTTATAGCCTTAAGCCCTGCTTTTTCTTTCATTTCACCCTTTCTCTTTTATCCTAAATCTAAGCAATAATCAGCCATTCCTCCAGCAGAAAATTTTTCTTTTCATGCAAACTTAAATACTTGTACTGCATCAGCCAGTTAAGCTTAAAAATACTGAATTCATCATTGCGTGATATGAGACATAATGTGGGGCAATATGAAAGGGTGCATAATAATGGAATCAGGGCAGGATTTTAAAACATAATAAAAAGATGCTACTTAGAAACTTAACGAAGTTTTATTTTCATGGACATTATTTAACACTAAAAATATCAAATAATTTGTGTTAGATTGCTAACTAGACGATGTTGCACTTCCCCTGTGCGAAATGCACTCAGAGAACTATTTTATTTGTGTATTACACTGTTCTGAAATCACTCTTGGTCTGGTCCTAAACTTCCATCTCTCCCTGATGATCTCCAGTAGACCTTGGATTTCTAAGAGGAAGAGAATTGTATGAAAGGCTACATATAGGAGAAGCAATTTTTTTTGTTTTATTTTAAATTCCTAAGTCTAGTTTTTCTGGACAATCTGATATTGCAGGTTGTAATTAATTTTCTTTTTGAGCTATAAGAAATCTTAAATCACTAAGTTTTTTCCTTTATGAATTAACTACCACAGTTACTTTATAATTTTCTCATAGATGATATTTATTTCAAATAGGCTGGTTTAGAATATATTTTAGAATATATAGTTAGGATATATTTTAAATATTCTGGGTTTTAGTATTTATTGAGAAAGGTTGCAGAAATTGTTTCTTCTAATCTCAAATCTCACCAGTGACACTTCATATTGGAAGTCCTACATGTAGGTTTCCTTTTTAAATGTACTATTTTAGACTTCCATAATAACAGTTAATGTTTCTTTTTTTTTTTGTATATTTGTTTCTTTTATTTGTATCTTAAATTTGTGCACTTAAATTTGTGCTAGTCTTTATTTGATAGTGTGAAAGTTCAGTGCCTGATTGTTTCCCCTGTGTTTTAAAAGGGATATATTCTAAATGAGATCATATTGTAAATCTGTGGGTTTTTGTGTTATATATAAAGGAGACAAGGAGAACTCTAAAAATTAGAAACTACTGATACAGAATCTTCTCCTCCCAATGTTGTTTGGTTTGACCTAATGGATGTTTTATGACTTGTGTGACTGAAGGATCTCATTCAGCAATTTTATAAATAAAGGTCAGTAATGGCACTCCTGGTAGACAATTTCAATTGATAGGCAATTTAATTTTTGTTTGGTTGTTTTTAAAAAAATTCCACCAAACCTCCTAACCGCATTTTTAAAAGCACATATAGTGAATTAAAAACATCCTCCATCTGCCAACATTTTATTAGGATATAAATATTGTTGAATTCCAGGTTTTGGGATTAGCCTTACATGAACATACAGAATATTTTGCAGATTTATGTGCTTTAAAAGTAAGTCTATGTTAATATGGGAATAAACTGTATTTGCAGTTCAAGACAGTACTCTGAAGGCTTTTACCGCTTTGGGTAGTGGAATGAAAACAGGAAAATACATTAGAAATTAATTGGACTTGATCATATAACACATTTAGTTTAATAATTTTTACCCTTCCTTGTTGATGTTTCTTGTTTACTTTATAATCTTTATTTTACCAAGAGACATTTTCTAGAGTGCTTTCATTGCAGAAATTCAATGTATTTTAGATTTGTCTCAAAAACCAAGGGGAATAAGAAATTATCTTCAGGAATTTGTTATAATTACATTATATCCACATGAGCACCAAAAGAATTTAGCATGATTAATGCTATTATAAGGCATATAAGGGTCAGGAACAATAGTTTGCTCCTGTTCTAAAAAGAATTAAGGACTTGCACAAGAAGAAACTCAAGAATTCAATACAGTATTTTTTTTTATATATAGTTGAGAAAATAGAAATAGTAGTTGTTCTGTTAACTACTTAGGCAGTTGCACAATGAGAAACTTAATAGCAAATACAGACAACTGTGATTTAGCTTTGTTGTGGATGAAAGCTGAGAGGTGGAATAAACTCACAGAGGATTATAGAGCTTGTTTTCTTCTCTGTTTTTACTCGTGCATGTTAACTGAAGTGACTCAAAATTTACTCCGCTTTATATCAGAAATTACCTGTCAGCCCACAATAAAATAATGCTACTTAGGTTTCAAATAATATCTTTTTTGGTCCTTTATACATTATAAAGGATTACAAGGAAAGGCTTGTGAACCTGTTGTTTGCTTGAGTTCTAAAAAAAGGGAAAATTAGATTTAGGCACTGCCTCCACCATAACTACCGTCAGTCAGCCCTGCACACTGCCTCAACCTCCGCTTTTGGATATAGCAATGAACCCGTGGGATTTACCTTGTCTCTGTGAAGCTGGAATGGAGTCCATTCCAACCCCTTTTTGAGGCTTTTGCCTCCAAATAAAGGGATGACTAATACTAAAACAAAATCTTGTGTTAAAAAGCACCAAACACTAGTAAGTTCATGAAAATTATGTGTAGTAAAGGCAAGCTGTGATGCAAGCCTCAGCAGTGTTTAGGACAATATGAACAAAGTTGCAATTTTTCTTGTAAAATTCTGTTTCTAGCCCTCATTTTTATCTCTAAGAAAGGTTACGAAGGTCAAAGGTACTTTAAGCACCAGCCTGTGTATTATCTTGATGTGTTACCCCTGATTAGGAGAAACACATCAAGATAATTTCTTAGTAGGGGTTGGAGTTTGTCCCCTGGTTCATTTCTTCTGCAGCTTTGTGTGCAAATGTTTAAGGAGAATATACGTTGTTCTGTGACAGTATGGAGTTAAATATATTCTACAATGCTATTTGGTGTGACATTGCTTTAATTGTTCATAGTCCATAGACTCTGTAATTATCACTAGGATTTTGTTTGTTTGTTTGTGGGTTTATATTTTGAACAGATGAAATGTTTAAATAGGTATTTATTTTTCTGGAGTTAACACATTGAAGTAGGTACATTCTTTCGTTTTCTGGCTGGGGGGGGCAGGTAGAGGAGGAGTGAATTTCATTATATATAACTATTCATTTAAGTGTGATTTCATCTAATTGCTGGGGTGATTAGTATACCTGGCTTTTATAATACTATAAAATGAAATATTGTGACTGAGACTGTATTCTTAACTCTGGTTTATTCGCTTCACTAACAATTAGAAACTGAGTTCTTTGTACCTCATTTAGCTTTACTGCTGGCTAAGAAACTGAAGGGAATTTGCTTTGTAGTAGCTTTGAAACACGGCTAGGATTATTTCCTTATATAATGGGAAATCTTTTTTCATGACATTTTTAGTTAATAGTCAAGCAACAGTGAAAATCATGAATTTCTCTATCATTGTGATTAAGAATAAACTTTTTTATGTTTTATACTGGTATTTTTCATTCTGTACACTCTTGATGCTGTTTACTGATTATATTGTCTAATAGCTGCTTAGCCTCTTGTATTTACACTTTCAGTTTTCTCCATCAAAATATAATGTTGAAAACTCTTTCCTTTCTTAGAAAAGTAAGTTGAAATATCTGGCATGGACACAGCAGGGCGGGGTGTGGGGGGACGGGCGGCATTTGACCTGGGAGTGCGACAGGGAATGGGGAAAATAAAAGGGCATCTGGGACACTGTTTTGGAGCTTGGTGAGCATGCAGTCATGTTTTTGACTTGTTCCTTTGAGAAATCCATCGGGAGAAAGACGTCTTTTGATTATCATTGCTTAGCACATCACCTGCATGCACAAGTATATTTCTGCTTCCGCTGGTGGAAGTCAGGCTGAATATATTGTATTTATTATTAGGTGCTCCAAGAGGCTATGCAGTGAGATTGCTTTGAAATTGTGGAGGAGGGTGCTAGTTTTCATACATTTAAAACTGTTTTTTAGACCAGTGTGCTGAGCTGAATGATCACATGAGTTTGGTAAATACTGCTTTCCATTCCTTGCCTTGTACCTAGTGCATTGCTTTCTGACAACATGCTTGGGGCAGTGATTGGTTTTATGTTTAAGTGTTTATGTTTAAGACTTATTTATTTAAAAGTTTTGTACGAGGATGTAACAATAATTTAGTAGGTACAATATACGCATTAAATGAGTTTTGTTTGGCAGTTTGAAAAACATTGGTTTAATATAAAAGTGCTAAATAAGGATAATTTTTTCTGTCTCTAAATGCTGTCATAAAGATGGTAGGTGCAAACAGATGAGATGTGCATGTACCTGATGGCCTTTGTAAGTCAACTGTTCATTAGATAAATATGAAAAGTGACAGCTTCCTTACATCACTGCTTTAGAATGACCACAAATTATACATCAAGTTTGCTTAGTTATTTTCCACCCAAAAGCTCCTTTCAATTTGTTAGATTTTTGCTTATAGAAAAGGAGCTTGAAGTTGTTTGAGACGGGGTGAGAGGATTTGCTGTCTGTTGCTTCCACACCTCCAATTTGGATAATGCATGAATTTACCTAACTCGCTTCTGCGTGCGTAAGGCTCCTGCATATTTAAAGGCTGGGTATTCAGGGATTATCTGTCGTGCTTTTTCTTTTTGTTTTGATCACGCAAGGGGAGGACAGTAGCCCACATAACGAGGGGAGAAGGGTGGGGTTCTTTTCCCGTTGTATTTTTGTTCCTTCACAAAAGCTTTACTATTGTCACCTGTCCTGCCTGATATTGCGTTTCAGAGTAGGAAAAGTTACCAGCCTGAGTGTGCAGTTTTATAAATCATGTGGCTGTAGAATATTTGGTTGTTAACACGCACAAGGCACTTAGCTTAAAGGCACAATATTCCTTTTCAATCAGTCCTTAGCAGTGAAGCAGGAAATTGTAAAGGCAGGCACATGAAAGTCAGAACAGTGCTATGAACAACTGCCAACAGCAGGCAAAGAAAAAAATTAAAACTGGAATTAACATTCAAGAAAAACCACAATTACCAAGTGACTTATGAGGCATCAGTTGATTAAAATTTCACATTTATATTTGATAACATTGAAAATTACACTTATTTTTCTAAGAAAGCTAGGAAAAATGACAGTAACACAGAATGGTACATGACATAACTTAATTATCTCTTCATTGCACATTTGTTGCTCTGCTCCTTAAGTTGTATTTCAAATTAAATTCAAACTGTTATATAATAAATTAAAAATGTACCATACATATTTTGTTTCCTAACCATGGTAGGTCCCCTCTTCTTCCCCCAGAGAACAGTAGCAGGTATACTGGTAGAATAAGTGAATAAGGGATCAGCTGGATGTGTCAGAGAACAGGAGTATTCTGCTACGTAACTTAATTAAGCCCTAGGTTGGATAAAAAAAAGATTCCACCTTCTGATGATTCTCTGGCTCTTGTTTTCAGTTTAGCTAACTTTAATTTTCTTTTTCAAATGAATGTAACTGAATTAAAAGAAAAAAGTGTCTTTGGTCTTTTTTTCTCCCCAGTGTGAAATCCATAATCCCATTTTAAATACCAGCAGCATTAATGGCAGTTAATAGCAATTACTGCATGTGTACTTTGATTCAGAAAAAGCTCAGACATTTAGGGATTGATATCACACTAGTAGTGTTCTGTGTTGTAAATTATTTGCAGATGAGGTTAATTGAGCCATCTCACTCCATAGCTTTTATTCTGACATGAAGGTCACAAATTGAATCATAGACCTGTATAGTAATAATCAACATATACCCTTTAAAGACTTTCCTTGGTGAAACTCAGTATGAAGTAAACAGTTGCATTTCTCAAAGCCTGCTCTGAATTAATGTCTACACCACGGTGCAGTTTATAGTATTAAAAACACTCTTTTAGTAAAAATACATATCTATTTTCATTTATGAGTGGATATGTTAATTTACAGTAATTGTAGAAAGATGATTATTTTAATTTAATGTTTCATTTCAGAAAAATGTTGGATTATTATAGAATTTTCTTAGGTGTAATTGCTAAATTCAAAACGATAAGGAAACAGTGTAGAGAATTAAAAGTGGGACTTTTGCTTGATCTGCTAAAAAAAAAAAAAGCACCCAAAAGTCATCGTAATTACAGCAAGTGATCTGTAATGCAATAGAAGTAAGTGAAACCAATTTTTATATTTTTCCATATGAAACTAGTTTTAATATGACTCTCCCAGCATTGTACCCACCATAAAAATTTGAATTATATACTTGTGGCTTTGAAAGAATGAGAAATATATGTCCTACAATTCAAATTAGGAAACAAAAGAAGTAAAGAGTAATGGAAGCAATTCATTCCTCCTTCTAAATATGTTTCACTTTAGAAATACTTGGTGAGTCCTCACAATATTCAAGCTGTGTGGCAAGATCTAATTTGAACTATAAAATATTTAGAGATTTGAGGGGAAAAAATATATATCTCCTAACTCAAATTATCTCATTTTATTGAATTATGTTGAGTAAAATATACAAAGTAGAGGTTGAATCTCATTTCATTGAACAGTGAGAAGACCCAGTACAAAATAAAATGAATTTGTTGTCTTATCTGTAATATCTGTATTACTTAAAAAATCATGTAAGTGCTGCGAAGTCTATACATACAGGAGATATTAACAAGCATCATAATTTAAAGAAATGAGGTTTATAAACAACACTTAAACTCCACAGGCAGGTCTTCTATGCAGACAAATTTTCATCACAATGCATTTAGGAACTTTTTAGTTGTTACACTTATACACATTGGCCTCATGTCAGTTCATGTATATAAGAAATAGAATTTGTTACTATATAGTCCAGCAAATGTCTTTGGAGGAAAGTGCCTTTTTAGATTCTGTGTTATTTTGAACAAACCAAATCCTTGAATGTGCAGTAAAAGAACACAGAATTATCACATGGTGCCTTTCTTCAGTGCAAGGTTAGAGAAATAAAATGCAATGGATGACACCTTTCATTATAAAAGCATGAAAGGTGTGGTTGTGGAGCAAAAAGGATGTTGGCTAATCAGTTATTCTGCATTTAAATATGGCTTTAAACGAGATTAGGAATCCAGACTGTGCAAGAGATTTTCAAGTCCAGAGGTCAGAAAACATGCTAATGAGATAATAGGAGGTATTCACAGAAGCTTATCTGCATTAGAAATTCCCTTCTCCTTAAATAAATGCTTCCACCAAAATACTTTTACCCATGTGCTTTTGACCTGTAATGCCCAAATACTATAGACTACCTGTTAATTTAGAAATAATCCAAGTCTCTTGAGGGAAAACATGAATAAACTGCAGGTCTTTCTGTGAAATGCTTTAAATAGGAAACTCTTGAGATTTTTGGTGGGACTTGATATGTCGTATTTCTTAAGTCTAATTGCATTCTCTAGTACACTAATATAAAGCAGAACAAGTCTGATGCCGGTAGGGTCTTAGTGATACATAAAAATGTGTGGAAAGAGAGACAGCCTTATCTTCATCTTGCCTGGTTGTATCCTATGCAGGAATAGAAACATCCCAAACCATACCTTATTAACCAGATTTTCAGTACTATACTGAAAAGTTGATTTGAGTTTGATCTTGGGAGGTTTACTAAGTTTCTGTGGATATATCTCTTCTCAGGAAGAACTGCAGAACTGAGCCATAGCGTAGGTTAGTACTGGTAGCTCTGCTAAGACTGAGGGGTGCACAGCTGTTTCTAAAGGGGAAGCCTGCTTTCTCTTTTTATCAAACCAAAAGCTAATGAACTTTTATTTTTTAAAGTTTTCTGATGAAATTCTGTTGAAAAATATGACTTTGTGGAAGCATAGCTATTTTGTAGACAAATAGAAATCTCTTTAGCATAGTCAACAATATGTTGAACATTATTGTACAATATTTTTCTGGTTTTATGCCATTTCCTTCGAAATTTTAAAATTATGTTTTTAAAGTGCTATTTCATTTTGAGGTGGTGACTTAAAAAGTTCAACTAGAATTTTGTAAAAACCGTACTTGAGTTTTAAATCAGCCTAACAACTACAGGGATTTTTGTTTTGTGGTTTAGTTTGGGTTTCTTTGACAAGTCTATTAATAAGCCCTGTTAACTGTGGAATACTCTGTAGGATGTACTACAAAATGGCACAAAAGCAGATCTGATAACCATAATAAAGTGAATTGCAGTGCTATACATGTGTGGCAATACCTATAGCAGATAGCTAGGCACTTTCTCCCAGCCTGGCTTTTCCAAGGGAGAGAGAGTCATGGATACCATAGAAGAGAAATACGCCAGGTTTTAATTTCATCTTTTGCTTTATCTGAAGACGAACTATTTTATGCGTATATCTCCAGACACCATTTTAAAGGAAATATTTTTCCAAGAAATTATTCTGTGAAAATATCTGTTTCAGTTAAGGGCAAAAATACTTGTGAAAAATAATTTCCACCTGTGTGGAATACTTTCTTAATCAGATTAGAGGTATTGTGGTTAAAAAATCAGACCAAACAAAAGACCTGACAGAAAAATATTTCACACTCAGGATAAACACATTCAGAATGGTAAATCTGTGAGGAAAAGTAATTACTCCAAGAAATGTCTAATTGTTGCTGATCAGACATTATTACATGCAACACAAAAGGCCTCTTGTTGATGTCTTTGGTTTCCTCCATGACAAGAAGCAGAGCTTGCCACACTCCTGGGCCCTTGTGTAGGAGTGGGTGAATCGATGGGGTCTCCAAGGTGGTCTGTGGAAAGAGTCTCCACGTCAGGAGGCTGGGACAGCTGTCTCCACAGTCGTGGGGGGGATATAGAGGCAATACAAACTGTGATATTTCCCAAAGCAAACCTCCCTTCCCTCCAGCTTTGTCTTGGGAATGAGATGTCATTCATAGCTGAGTCTGCACCAATTGTGCTTTTATGAGCAATTAAATAATTAACAATGTTGACATCTAAATTATATTTGCTTGGCATCTGAGTTAACCCCTTGCTGAGACCTCTGGGAAAATTACACTTCTTGGAGACAATCCTTTAGACCTCAGCAGACATTTCTGCTGCAGTTCTGTGGTTTCACATTCATGTTTGCTTTCCTACTGTTACACCTGGAGACTTAGGAGTTGATTCTGCAATAAATTTAGCACTTTGATGCAATCCAGTTAGATGTTTTAATATCAAAGTCAATGAGACCATTTTTGCACTTGAAGGGAAACATGTCCTTTAGCAAAATACTAATTGGATCAGCTTCCTTACTGGCTTTTTGTTTCTTTCTTCCAAAGTAAAATCAAATTAGATTTTCCACAAGTCTCAGTGCCCATTTTAGAAATATACTTAAGCTTTTTTTTTACTCTAGTTAATACCAGAAAGTTGTGGGGGATTTGGGTTGTGGGGGTTTTGTTTGTTTGTGGTGCTTTTAATTTTTTTAAAATTATTTTTTGACTGGAAAAATGGAAGTGTGATTCTCTTAAACTACAGCAAGGACAGCATCTCTTTGTGTTTCAATGGGCCCTCGTCCATTCAGCCTTTGTATTACCAAAACCCTTAGAGCTCAGAAACCAAATGATGGTCATGTATCAGCTCACTTGTCTTTTACATCTCTTTAACTGATGGAAGTAACGTAATCTCTGTTGTTTCAATGCATCTTAAACATTAAAAATAGTGTTGTGATCAAGTCAAATCATAACTTGTCCCTCAATAGGAGCTTAAAGCAGAGAAATCCCTCCCTCGGCTTTTCCTAGGCATTTATCTCAGCAGTGCAGGCTATTATCAGGAAATAAACTCAGATCCAATTAGCTTTATCACTTAATTAGAGATGTATTCTTAGATTTATGCTTTTCTGACCTCACTGCCATTGAAACGAAATTATTTAACTTCTGTAAAAAATCTCTGCAAATCCATGCCTCTGCATTCATTAAATTGTTCTGTTTAATGCCAGTCAAGCACTTGCTTGTTTGACTGCAGAAATAACAATATTATAAACATGCTTGGGTAGATCCTGCTGTAGACAGCTCTAGGGATTCAGTCCTTCATTCTCTGCCTGTCTTCCTGTCTCTCAAATACATATATGTGGACATTTCCTCCCTTCCCTCCAATTCTGAAAAATAAAAAGCACTCAGAAAGATCAAAACAGGTGACTGAGAAAGAACAGGTGAAACCACAAGGACCTTTGGAGAGTCTTGTCTCTATTTAGAAATACTGAATAACTGTGCTACTGTGGTTTTTTTTTGTTATGGGTTTTTTCCTCTCTGTTTTTTTTTTTTTTTCTTATGACTCTCAAATTATTTTTAAGAATAACTGGCTTTTTAGTTGTTAGGTTTAGACAGTTACCTTTTTGGTTTGTTTCTTAAATTAGTGCTGCATGCTATAGAGCCCAGACTCTAACCTTGTGTTCTGAAACCAGCTTCCTAAATGGTGTTTTTTCAGGCTGGTGTCCATGGAAATGAAGTTTGTTTAGTTGCTTTCTCAGACTCATCCTGTCTGCACCTTCTCCCCTTCCAGAGTATTTTGAAATTCATTCCTCCACTTTAACTTGAAAATGAAGCTGAGATCTCAAAGATTATCAAAAGTTCAGTAAGTTTCCTAATAGATATTCAGGGATAAGAGAAAATACCCCAAATTATGCTTCAGTTGAAGCAGAATGGACTGAACTCGGCGATCCTAACTGCTGCTGGCCAGCTGCTCAGCATGTGCATAGGTGCTCTGGTTGTTCTAGCCTAGGGAGGACTTGTGTTTGTCATGGCCAGTGAGGGAAAGTGGCCATCAAAAAAGTTAAAAAAAAGTCAGAAAAACAACTGTGACTTCTGTGTGGGAAATTATACAGCTATACTACTGTCCCAACCGTTTTATTCTCAGAACCACTGCAATCAGTGCTAAGCAAAAAGCTTAGCATGCTGTGATGGGCTCACTCCAGGAGATTTCAGTTTTTTGGAGCTTTTTCATTTTCTTTCATGTGCTATGCTTGATGTGAAACCCCTACTGTCAACTGGTGAGTGGGGAAAAACAACTTGAACACAGTGTAAGGGTTATCCCTCCAGAACAGGCAACAAAGCATTTGCTATTTAGGGGGAAAAATTGATGGGCTTTTTCACTTGCAAAGGTGTTTCCCTGACATTAGTTCACCAGCAGGAGATAACAGCTTATGACCCTATGTCGTCCCTTCTCATTTAGTTCCATAATTTTAATTCTGCCTTTTTCTTCCAGAACTTCTCACTCTTGCTGAATTCGCTAGCCATTTCTTCTTTCATTTATCTCTTTCTTATACAGGACTTTACAGCACTAGGGTTTTGACTGTGTGCTCACTTTGGTGTAAGGTATTATTTCTCCAAACAGTGGTAGAAACCTTAGAGGGAATGTGTTATTTGTGTGTTGGCTGGGTTTCTGGGATGTGCTTTTTTGTCTTTTGATTTGTTTAAATGTTTTTTTTCTCAGGCAGCACAAGACTTTGTTCAAAATTTTTTGAGCTGAGAGTAGCTATGGAGTAGCTGGATCCTGGAAAGTACAGTGGAATTTTTTAAGTGTCCAACTTTCAATGGAAGTAAGGGGATCTAGTGGTAAGCAGATATCCAGACCTGAGCTGGTGGAACCTTGATTGCCCCTTAGGTATTTTCTGCTGTTGTACAGTTGAAAGAAGCTAAAATAATCAGATTCCTGTAGAGAAGTGAGTTTGTGAAGAGTGGAGTGCTCTTGGAGGTGTGGCTTATTTAATGGGAGCCCTCTGCTTCCTCACATGGACCCACTTAATTAGTCTTTTGAAGTTATTACAGTTTTGCTGTTTCTTTTAAATCCATCTGTATAGCCATCACCTCCCTTAGATGTGATGTTATTTATGTTTTAGTGTTTAGTGTGAAGTGTTTGCTAAAGGTTTTGTTTGTGTGTATGTGTCCCTCATCATTCTGGAAGGCAGAGCAAAGGAATAAAAAAGAAAGCTGTAGACATTTTTTCACTTAGAAACTGCTTTTTGAGACTTGCATTCATAATTACCCTGAAATCACAGATGTACTCCAGGGTAGATTAGCATCTGCTAGTGAGAGTTTAGGAGAATTAACCTTGTCATGGTTGATTATGTAACAGTCTCTCAAATTCAATCAAATTTGACCATCAATTTTTTTGTTTGTTGTTGAACCTGTGATTTTTAAGCATGGATGGAGATCCAGCAATGCCTGGCTTTTAATCCAGGCTGTCATGCTGTCCAGGCTTGACCTAATGCTCCTTCCCATTGTACTCCTTTTCTCCTCCTTGGCATAGAAGTGACACTACTTACCTTTCCTGACTTGAGGTGCTAAGGTCAATTAAGATTTGTCAGCTCTCTGAAATATTTTGCTGACAAGATTTGGGATATCAGAGCTGCTGTTTTTTCAGCCTTTCATGTGCTAACTCTGTGTTACTCCTGTTTAAAAACCAGTATCTTATAATCAGCATTTTATTGAGTATTTCTTTCATCCTTTAGACTGGTTCGAAAAGCTCAGATTGTCGGTTTCAATATTCTGACTGGGTATTACGTTAGGCTTTGAGTACTAAGAAGGTAACTTCATTTATTTTGCTGAATTCAATGGGAGAAAAGTTATGGTACTACATGATCTCTGTATTTTAAAGGAATACATTGCACAGCAAAAAAAAAAGTATTTTTCCCAGTTAAATTAGGGGGCAATGAGCACAGTGCTGTGTCAGTTAGCTTGTGATTTACTGCTGATACATCCTCCTTTTGTATTTTGTCACAAATACACCTGAATAATTTCAGCTCTTCTCCAGCATTAGAATAGACCTGTTCTTCCACTGGAGGATATTTCATTAACTGCAGTTGTACCCTGACTATTGCAGCATGTTCACTCATCATTTAGGACTTCAAAACATTTCTCTGTTTTGTCATCCAGGTGCTGTAGACAACCCTCAGAAGGGTCTGTCCTTAATGATGTGGAAGTGGGAGCAAACTTCTTGAATTTGTTATTGTTGGTTCTTCAGGGAAGGGTGACACATAGGTGTTGCATGCAAATGTACGAGCAAAGTAGGTGTTAGAGGAGTGAGGGAGGGAATAGCAGGCTGGGGTGAATGATTCACTGAGCAATTAGGAGAATCTGTGAGGGCTGAAAGATGAGTCAACACTTTCAGCTGTTTTCCTTAGCCTTTGAAAGAAGCACCTGTGAGCCCTGGCGCTGTTCCTGACCAGGTCATGTTTGTCTGGCTGCTACACCATCCATCCTGCAGTTATTTAATCCAGTTTAGAAAAAGGAAGTTAAATGTTTTAGCTCGTTTCCTTAGGAAATGAGGCTTAAGCAGTCACTCCACATGCCAAATTTGACAGAATTTTGTGGAGGTCAGCATCTGGGATCAGAAAAGAGACAAAGTTAATGTTGGTGCTAGGCAAAAGCAAGACAATGGTCATCAGGATGGTTAGTATGCACAGAGCTGGGCTGGCCACAACATGTACTGTTCATTGCCAAATGAGTCAAAGAACCCGAAATTTTATGCACTAGTGGAAGGAGAGCTGAATATTGAAGACGAAAAAACAGGAGGGAAGGAGCTGTGATTATGACAATCACAGGAAGGATAGGATAAGGAAGAGAATCATAAGCTTAGGCTAGGAGATACATAAAAGGTGTAAAGGAACAGTGGTGGAGGTGACAGAAGACCTGAAATAGAACTTCATAGTAAACGAAGTTTCTACAATTCTGTATTCTGAAACAACGTGTTTTCCAGTCCTGAGACAGCATGAAAGAACAGGTGAATCAATATTAGCTGATAATGTTCCTGGATTTATAGGTGAATTGAGAGGAAAAAAATTTTTCTTGGTGATGCTAAGGCCAGTCGCTAGTAGGACCATGCGTTCAAGGTGCTTGAGGTCAGTTTCCAAGTTACTGTGACATCTGATGCAAACAACTTCTCCATAACTGGAAAACTTAATCATCTGCAATTTTAAGTTGGTCCATTTTACTTGTGAATTTGATCTCTTTTTTCCAAAGCGCCATCTGCTGCAGCACTAGAATGATATACACATCACTACATTTTGGAAAGATGAAGAATTCGGCATGAGACAGTGAGAGGAGATTGAAAAAAAATGCAGGAATGCTTAGGGGACCACGTACAAGTTGTGTGATGAGATACATTGTCCTGGTAAATAGAGATGGCTTAAAGAAGTGAGAAGTCAGATCTTCAAACAGCAGAAATAGTCCACGTGAGATAGGTGAAGGAAAGATGAGGGTTTCTTGGATGGAGAGGGAGCAAGAGAGCGAATTCTGGCAGCAAAGGCAGGTCTGAATGGGTAATTGAAATGCACTGCTGAGCACAGAGAACCAGCCAGGGGATGAGGCTGAGCTTTCTGTTGTTCTGTTTCCTTGTGAGGTGACAGAAACAAATCTATTGAAGTCAGAGAACACGTTTAAGTGCCTTTTGAATATTTTTCTGTTAATGACTCTCCTGGCAGTCCTTCAAAATCCATAAGCTTGTTAGTTTAAAGAGCTTTTTTATTAACACACTCTCCTTAATCACTTTCTGTTGTTCTCCTTCATAAGGGGAAAAGAAAAAAGGCAAAAAGGTATGAATAAAAAATCCCTTGGTCTTTCTAAGGCGAAGAGGATTTGCCATCTGTGCAGGTGATATATTAATTTGAAATATGATCTCTCAGCTGTATGACAATACTGAACACCTTGACAGGGCCCAACCATTATGTACATTCCTACTATTACAGAAAAATAATTCTTCCTTTTGGCTTAGTGTGTTTGGAACAACAGTTTAATCAGTTCACCATAAAAGCAAGAAAGACTTTTAGAAAGGGATGTATTATTGAATAAAAAAAGAATTAATAAACTGGAGGTGAAGTCCATGTGCAACCTATTAAATTATCCATGATTTAGACTCTGTTCTCAAGTTTTACACACCAAAATGTGCCTAACCTTAGACATGCAATGTAATCACCAGGTCCCCAAACGTGTAATAATGTTCTTCATAGGGTTCTTCTTCTTGTTTGCACAGCTGCCAGGTGGTGTATGCCATATCCCATTTCACCACATTATTATTATTTCTGTCTAAAGGTTGGTGAGTGCTACAAGCCGGATGGGATATTTCACACTTGAAGCTCGTCTGTGAGTTTGATCCATATATTAACAAAGGCTGAATCTTTGCAAAGTCCCAGGCTGTGCAAGGACTTCATTTATGAAAAGTGTAAGTACTTTGGGGCAGATGGTCTTAATGCCTGTCCTTAAAACTCCTAATAAGCCTAGCCCAGGACCCACCTTTCTCATCCTTGTGCACACCCTAACAAACCCCTTCAAATCAAGTTTCTTCTTTTCCCAGTAAAAGTACACTCTGTCAAAACCTGTAAAGTTACAGTGTCATGGAATCACAGAATAGCTTGGGTTAGAAGGAACCTCTGAGGGTAAAACCCCTGTTGCAGTGAACAGGGACATCTTCAACTAGCTCAAGTTGTTCAGAGCCCCATACAACAGTAGTAATTTTAAACTTGGTCTTGACATTTCCATATCTTGAAACTATTCATTTTCTCCCTCACTTCTGAATTCTTTAAATGACCTCTCTATGTGTGCTGTCTGTAGCTCTTGCCCTTCAGGTTCACCTCATGTTCCGTCCAAACAATCCTTTCCTACGTACTTCACTGAAACTGTCCTGCCTGTTTCTTTCAGTGCATGTTTGAGGGTGACACCTTCATCTTGTCTCCATCTATCCCCCACTCTTTCCTGCTAGAGATTACCTTTCAGTAAGTGAGCCATATTGCTTACATGTCATCTTTGACATAACCACAGTTCTTGACTACACAGAAATGGTCTCCAGATCTTGTTCCTAGGAACCTAAATCCAAGCAGTAACATCTTGCCATTTTTTCTTTGGTCTTGATTGCTGCCACTGTGCTTGGCTCATTTGAAGTGCTGTTGCTAAAATAATCCTGCATCACACTGGTTGCATTAACTCCCTTTCTTCTTCATATCAGTGGTTTCATCTCCTGAAAGATTTCAGCCTGCAGCATATGTGTATTTTCTAAAATAGGTCCTTTTTCATAGCCAACGTGTGGAGACACATAATTGTAAATGTGCACTGAATCAGAGGTGTAATCCGTGAGTAGTCAAATGTACAGTCCAGTTTTCCCAGGAACAGGGAGAGAACGAATGAATTGTGCTGTGGAAATCAGCATATGGAGGTTGCTGCCTTCTATGCCTGTCTATGTTGTAGCTGCTCTTTATGATCTTAGGGAATTCATTTTACATCTTTTTGTGTGGTTTTTCTCCTGCATAACTGAGAGAATTGCAGTTGGCAATGCTGTGGTGCTAAGCTCAATTTTGCACTACGAGTTGCTTCCACAGTACAGCCCTAAGCATAACAGAAAATCCTAAAAGAAGGAATGAGCAATGTTTACAGCTTTTCATAGATGATTTTCTCGGTCTTTCCCTGGTGTGCATGTCTGTGCATGTCTGTGTGTGTGTTTGCTTTCACAGTCAAAAGCATTCTTGGCAAATGTAATCTCCAATTGAGGAGAATACTCCAGCTGTTTATCTATTATGCCTTTTGTCACCAGGGAGTCAAAAGTTGACTCCACAATAAAGCAATCAGTTGCACAGAATTTGGCCAGCTCTAATGGGAAAGGGAGGCAGCAGTTATTTTAAAATATCTATTCAGTAGATTAAAAAAAAAAGAGTTTATATAAAGTACATATCTTAGTTTTTGCATGATCAGTGTTTGTCCAACTGTTGAAGAAAGCAACTCATTGAAACTGTTAGAAAGTAAATAATAACAAGATACATTAGACTAAAAAACCATTTTTTTCTCCCAGTAAGCAATGAAAAAAAGGCAAAAAGAAGATCTGGTACTGGAAGGGTGTGAGGCTTATCTGTAAGTATGTAAGGCTGATTTCACCCATCATCAATTTCTTGTACAGATGCATGTCACAGCCACTATTAAGCTGACAGCATCTTATTTCATCTGCTTGTTGTCATCAGATTTCAATAATTCTCCAAAGCTGGGCATCTCCTTTGCATCCCCTAGGACAGAAGGGCACATGATTCCTTGCAATCTAAGTGCTAATTCTTTTAACAGCTTGTATATTGACAATGAAATGGGACCAATATTTAATATATTTTATATGTAGTTTTAAAGTTTAGGCTCATTTTTCATCTGGTGTCAGTTTTGTTCTCTTCAAAGTCACTCCAGTAATTCTCATAGGATTAGTGTTTAACTTCACATGTTGCGTCCTCTTTTGTGTTTATACACAAGTGACAGGATTGTACAGCCTAAGACTTGTGATATAGAGTACAGTTTAATAATCATAACTGTTGACCTTCCCTCCTTCCTGGTATTTTCAATAAATTCTTATCTGCAATTTTACAGATAAATGGGACAAATTATTTTAACATAGTGCCCTAATCTGGTCCATAATTATAGCTCTCAAAAATCTTAATTCAAGTTTTCAGGACAATAAGTGGCTCTGCATCAATACAGAAACTTCTCTTGGCAGTTATTTCATGAGGAGATGTGTGTGTTCAATTTCAGGCGCTTTTATAGTTGTAGACATCCTGGGCAAGGCTAGGGGACAATTGAATGTGTACAATAGAAGATGGCATTAAACAGTAAAAAAAAGTCCTGAAAGAAGCAGGGATGAAAAAACTTTTCAATTTCCTTTATTTATTCCTTGGTCTCATGTTAATGCCAAATCTTCTCATGAAATTACCACTGCAGTTGTTCAAATTGCCAGGTGTTAATGAGAATTTGCAGTCAGGTGGGACTCAAAGAGACAGCTTTACATTTAGAGTTGAGGTATAGCTGCAGGATAAGTTGAAAGACCAAATTCTTCCTACTATTTCCTTGCTGATTTTCCTAATTTTGAATCATAGAGCCACGTTTAGGATGGTATACTGGGCATAGGTGCAGGCAGCTCAGGGATAGGTTCTATGAAGAGAAGCTGGGGACTGCCCTGTGCTGGACACAGCTGGATTTGATGGACCCAGTACAGACATGACTGACCTCACTGGCCCCATCAGTCATATGTGCACCACCTCTGTGCGTGGAAGAGTAAAAGTGCTGCCAAGGACTTGGAAGAGCAGGGGGAAATGAAAGAAACAGTCCTTAAAATATCAAAGTTGGAGAAGAAAGTGAGGAGTATGCTCCCGGTGCTGAAGCAGGGATTCCACTGCAGCCCATGGGAGAGCACAACACCAGAGCAGGAGGCTACAGCCTCTGGGGGACTTTAATCTGGAATACATCTGGAACCAGGTAAACTTTTATTCCTGAAGAATTGCAGTCAGTAGAGGGGAACCATGCTGTCCTGTTGAGGAGAGGGAGTGTGAGAGTTTGGGTGGAAGGCTGGCAGCCAGCCACAACTGGCCCATCACCACTGGAAAGGGCAGACTGGCTCTGTTTTGGCCCTTGTGCTTGAGTGTGGTCAAATTGTTGTGTTGTACAAGTAGGAGAAACCAAATAGGTAAATACAAAAAAGTTATTGAACTACTCAGGTCTGCTGTGCTATGAGTTTAGGCAAAAATAAAACTTGACCCCTTGATTGTGCCAAAAAAAGTACACAAATTAAAACACAAATTATCCCCAAGTACCATTTTGGGCTTATCTTGTACAGCATTAGCACTGAAATGCACAGTCAAAACAGGCAAAAATTGATTCATATTGTGTTTTATTTTCCCCCAGTCAATACGACTTGCATTCATTAAAGAAATATTATGATAGCTTTTAGCTATTTTGCAACAAGTCTATTTATTCTGGGTAAGGATCCAAGCTTTTAGTTCAAGATCAGAGGAAGTAAAGAAATCATACATTGAAGGAGCTTTAAAAGGAATATCTGCCTGAGCCTTGTTCTTGACAAAATTCATAAACATGAGAGTGTTATTGATGATTTCTGTATCACAAAAGAAGTTATACCTCTGAATGGACCTTTGAAAACGCTCTGTCAATGAATCAAGGTGCTCCACTGGAATGCAGAGCACCTGCAGGTGTGTGCTGATAGCTTCTCTGGAGAGGGAACCTAGGAGCAAAATTTCACAGCTATTTTAGGAGGACCATTGGAAACACTATGCCCAGGCAGTGGGAAAGGGCAAAGGATTGTGGAGCCATCTTGTCTCATAACTTTCATGATAATGTGAAATGTCACAGGAACGGGGTGTAGACCCACAGAGCAGGAAGTCAGAGAATGACTTCTGCTTTGTCTCTCTAGTGCCTTATTTTCAAATTCATTGACTTTTTTTTTCTTAGCGTATTTAACAATACTGCAGTCCTTAGAAGCATCATGATTTTTTTTTAAATTATGTGAAAGATTGAAATGATTACTTATCATTAAAACAAAAAAAATATTCTATACCATGGAAATATCCTTGGAAGTCATGGGAAACATGGAAAATGACCTTAATATGTACATGTGTTGCATGGTTATCACACTACCTATAAGGATGTGATATTGAAGAGGTTTGTTTTTTCATAATTGAAACTACTTTTTAATCCAAATTTTTCCCAGAAAAAAATTGATAATACAACATTGACTGTTCAGTTTCACACTAAGATTGGGAGAAAACATTGGTCTGGTTTCGGATATTTTTCTTTAAAGAGGAAATAGTTTATCAGAAATGCAGTTTTTTTTCAGAGTTGTGGTCAGTGATTTTCACAATTTTATGCACAAACTTAATTTTTAGTCAGAAGGAAGTGAGTCAGAATCACTTTTTCAGCTATAACCATCAGATACACCATGGCTTGATGGAGAGGTACGAAAGGTAGAGCTCATGCAAGAATAATTTTTTGTGCCAGGAGAGATAAGTCTGGTCCTTTGTGATTGGAACACTTGCTTAAATTATTGCAATATACTGTATAATGTACGTAAGGGCTCAGAAAATTCCCTCTGAGGTTAATTGTGAAAGGAACTGGCTGTGCCTTCAAGGTACTGAATGAAGTATTTAATGAATAAAGTACTTAATGGGGAGAAGAAAAAACCCATAAAGGCTGTTTCATAAAGTATTTCATGTATGAAGATTGTATATTTCTCATTGTAATCATACTAGATATTCAGCTGAAGGCTTCCTACCATATATTCACACAATCAGCAACTTTTTTTGTTTGAGAAAGAAGAAGAAATGGGTTTTAGATGCTTTTCCAATAACTTCTTTTTATTGGCAAATCTGCTGTTTCTGATCAGTCACTTTAGCATGCAGGTTCAAGTCTAACTTGCATGAATTGAGCCTAGAGATACATCAAAACAAAAGCTCTCTTTCCATCATTAATAGATTGGTTTTGACATTTTGAGTAGTCTGCACTGTTGAAACTAAGCTTGGAATTTATTTCATTTTCTGAGAACATTCAAAATGTCAATAAATCCCAACAGTTCGAAACTAAGTAAAAAATTACTGTAACTTAATATCTAAGTGACATAAATACAATTTATCACTTTTTGAATGAAAGCTAATGTTTATGACTTCAGAGAAGCTGCTTTACTTAAAAACTGCAATTTCCATAGCCAGTGCATATCTTTTTAAGGAAAAAAAAAGAAAGAAAATATTACTATTCTGAGGGAAATACATTTACTTTGAAACAGTATTTGACAGTTGAAAAATCTATTTTTTTTTGCATGATTTCACCATAAGAGATGTTTCTAACTGGTGTAGTAAGTACAAACAGTTCAATCTGTGGCATAAGCATGACTTTACAATATATAGTGAATGAGAATTATTATAGTGGAATCTCCTATGGATTGAGGATAAACACACAAAAAAGGAAACAAGACAAAAAGCAGAAAAAGTCCTTAATTTTTCTTTTGGCATTTAGATATCAAGGTCATGGTGTTTTTGCTGCCCCTTGAATGGCACAGGGAAAAAGAGCAGAATTCCAGCTTGCTTTGCTGGAATATTAGACAATGTTCACTGATCAGAAATTATTCATGTTGTTTGTGTTGCAAGTCATGTAACATTTCATAATACCATTGCCAAAGAGCGTCTGAAAGGAATGAATTCCTGAAGATAGAGTACTCAACACAATCTCAGCCGTGAAATGCAATGACAACACTGTACTTCTGTTCCCTGCTTCTGGGCTCAGTTTGGTTCAGATCTTCTTTCCTACCTTTTTTCCCACATTTTAAAGCACTGATTTAAAAAACATTTAGTTATCTTTTCTTTTCCTACTGTTTTTCATCTTTCTCTTTTCCCTCATCTTTCTTTCTAAAAGATGTAATGTTTTCTACCGACATTAATTTAGATAGCCATTTTCCAGCCTGCCTGAAGAATGTCTGAAAAAGTTTGAAGTTCAAGGGGGTGTGTCTATTTCTGTGCATGTTCATCTGTTTTTGAAAATATGAGAGTCCTAGAATCTTACTGGATGGAGTATCTGTCTTCTAACTGTGAAATTCTGAGAGCTTGTTTACTTCTCTGCCTGTTATGGCAATGACACATTTCCCTTTTCAGAGATTTCAGTTTGTGAGCAGTGCAGTGTGAGCATTGCTTTTCTCTCTTCCTTTTCTCTTTCTCCCTGCCATGAAAAGAAATTCCCAAAAGAAACGGAATATGCGCAACAGAGCTATTTTGCAACATTTTGTAAAACAGTCTCTTAAACAGATAATCTGCCAAAAGGGAGAGGAGAAACTTCACTGCAATTCCTTTACCACTGGTACATGCACGATGGTAATCACTGACTAGTTTATTGGTTATCAGTTTTAACTGTTGTTTATTCCAACTGTTGTTTTGTGCAACAGTATTGTACAGTCTTCAGAGTAAAAAGGAGGAAAATTCTAGCTAGACTGAGGGGGAATTTTCTCAAACAAATCACTGATCCCTTTTAAAAGTATACAGAATCTGTTAATGCTCTTCTAAAACTTGAAAACTGTTTATTTGATGAGAATACACGGCACAACTGCCTGATTCACTTACCAATTCTTCACTGACCTTTTGACTTTCTTACTGCTGCGTGACACAAATTGTGTGATCCTGTCTTTTTGCTGTTTCTTTTTGTCATTATCTGTGATTCATCTTCTCTGTGACTTGTCAAACTTGAGTTATTTTTAATCCTTTGCTGGGCCTCCCTAAAGGCATTATATCATATCTCTTGACACCGCACATGATCTCTCAATCCCTATTGTCCTACCCTATTCAGATTCCTTGTGTTTATTTCCTACCCCTGGTATGGTTCCATCTATTATTGCTCTGTTTTAATAAATCTGCAATTTCTGACAACCTACAGCCACTTTCATTTTTCCAAACAATTTGTATGAACCCGTTAAACAAAATCAGCCACAGTAACAAATCCTTCAGGGCTTCTGTTGTTATCTTCTCATTTGGCAGTAGATTGTTCCAGGACACAATTTTATGGCAAAATATGTTTCAGACAGTTTACTTCCACCTCTCACTTAATTAGCCAGAGTAGTATCTGGAAAAGTTTGCTACTCTTCTTGCTATTTTGATTATTTCTGCACTTTTTAAATGCAGATTGTGCTGAGCAGAGTTTTTTTAATTATTTACTAACTATATTAAAAGAGCCTATATTCTCTTCTGCTCTGCCTGCAGTGAGAGGATCCAAGGAAATGGCTTTAAGCTGAAGAAGGGGAAATTCAGGTTAGATACCGGAAATTTTTTTTTAATTGTTCAGGTGAGCAGGTCCTGGAATAGGCTGTCCAGGGAGGTGGTGGAGTTCCCATCCCCAGAGGTATTCAAGGGACGGCTGGATCTGGCACTGGATGATGTGGTTTAGGGGTTACAGGGGCAGTGCTGGATGGACGATTGGACTGGATGATCTTAAAGTTCTCTTCCAACCTTGATGATTCCATGAATCTGTTGATTCCAACTTGCAAAAATTAAGTGAAAGGAAACTCAAACCTGTTTGCGTTTGTTCCAGAAATGAAGTAAACCTGGAATTAAGCTTAACGGGGTTTTACATTTTCTTCATAATGTAATAGTTAAACTCTTGCTGCTAAAAATTACAAGAATGTTGGCAATTCTGCTAAAAGTAATCTTCATAAACCTCAGGAATTTACAATATAATCTCATCTTTAGAGGAACCAAAATACATTCAAAACCAGAAAAAGCACAGTTTAAACATCCAAGCAATTGTAATTCTGCCCTGTCATGACATTTCACTCCTACTTCCATGTAAATTACTGTTTTCAGGATGTAGAAAATTATACACAAGTGGTAGAGTTGCTGACATTCTTGCATGGGTTTCAGAAGTCACTTTCAGTGACACTTAGGGTCTGCTTAACTCACTTGGAAAACAGAAAATGGAACTAAAAAAGAAAAGCTACTTTGTTGCTTCTATACTCTCTACTCAGAAACCATATATTTGTTTATTAATATTACATTTCATTTATGAAGTCTAAATGTGAAATAGTAAATGACTGATTTAAATAGGAATTAGTGTTTAGACAATTGTGAAGCATGTATGCTGTCTGGTGGAAGTTGTGTGCCTCTGAAGAAAGTCATGTGGCTCTGAAGAAAGTCATGTTTTCCAATATAGAATTGCATTGGGTACATTTGGATGTGGGACTGAAGCAAAGAGTATTTAACTGTCTTGCTAATCTTTTTGTTGTGTTTCATTACATTTCCTTGCAATCCAAACAAGACTGGATAATGATCAAATGTCTGCAACAAAGTTTTATAGTTTTATTTTTTGATTTCCAGAATGTGAAATAAAACTGTCAGTGTTGTGGGATAACTCAGGAAAAATATAAATATAAATATAAATATAAATTAAAANTATAAACTCAGGAAAAGCCGTGCTGAGGATGAGACAGGATATTAGTTTTGAAATTAGTTTTGAAATGCCATAGGTTATTCAGAGTTATAAAGAGCTTTCAGTTCATGCACATCTTTAAGGTAAACTAGGACTCTGATTTCTCATTTCACCTAACATGGGCAACACTGGACTGTACCTGTGCCTAACTCTCCATAGTGCCTGACAGTTCTCTTTTGACTACAAACTGTTTCCCAGAGGCTGAGAGTAAATTGCCTCTCTTACTGAGAACTAGGTTGGTGATAGCCATGGACAGGGATAGTTCGGAAACCTGGGGATTGCATGACCCCATATCTAACCCAAGGGCTCAGTCTTGGCCCTGATATCTTCTTGTCAGATGTCCTCAACTGAAGATGGTCAATGGGTTATTAAACTGTCAAAACTTCCAGCTCCTGTGTACTTCTGTCCAAGAGGATATATCTAAAAAAATAGTGCTAATATCTAATTTTTCTAGGTTGAATTCAAATGTCGAACAGTTGACACTCATGCTTTGAAAAACACATCAGATTCAATATACATCTGTCTTACTTTGTATGAGGAAGTGGTTGTTGAAGGAGAGCTTGTTATGCCGTGTTGGGGGGCAACACTTTTGTTCTCCATTGCATTGAAAACTCAGGTCTTTGAGTTTCATATGTATTCACCCAATATCCTGTCCATTTCTGTGGTTCATCTAGTTAGTGGCTTATTTAAATATCTAGTACATTACATGTAGTGAAGTGAATTATTTTACTTCGTAAAACTAATTATACGCCCTGAAAAGATGAACTATTAAGTTTTCAAAACATGGATTCAAAAAGCCCATGGAATTTAAAAAAACTCAGCAGTGATGTTTACAAGGATCACAAGCAGCAGGGACAGGTAGATTGTGGTGGGCTTTTACGTTACTGTTTTCAGCCTCCTGCATGGACTATTTCATCAGTCTTTGGCTGTTACAAGAGTGGGAGGAGATGCAGGAAAGGAAAGACCGAACATTTACAGGCATGGATGCATTTACCTCTCTAAAGCAGTTGAATTAGAAGGAAATGAATGTGAAAGAGTGATGATGAAATACTTCCCAAACTAGTGGAAAATGCTCACATAAACTTCTCGGTAGTAGCTGAATGAATTAATAAAAGGATTTCCAGCTACCAGCCAAGCAATAGACAGTGATAAGTTTCTTTCTTATTAGTAAGAGGCTTCTGAGCAGAACAAGGTCTTGACTTTTTAGAGTGTTTCTCAATCATATGAATTTATAAAGGAATGCATCTTACTGTTTCTGGTTCACATGTCGTATCAGGAGTGATTTATGAGTCTTAGAGCTTGATAAACAGTCAGCTGACCTAATCTGATCCTTTCTTGCATTCTTTTGGAAAGCTTGTTTAATTTTATTCTGCACCTTTCCTAGTTTAGAGCTGATAAATACTTAATATTGAAATAATATAAACAATGTCAGTGTTTTTAAGGTTTTTCAGAACTAAAAGACCTGATCTGATCATGTTTCACCTTTTTCAGAAAATAAACAGCATGCAATAGACTTTTATTATCTTCTGTTCAAAAACTATGTCAGATTAGCTGCAAAATAACTTTTGTTTGACAATGTTGTATAAATACTTTTTACTTGAATGGTAGTGATACCAAAAGATTTAAAACTAAAAGCTTTGAAGTATTGTCCAATTGTTTCAGTATATACAGCATTAAGAAATGTTTTAAGTTTTGTAGCTTTGAAGGGTGTCTTAATATTAAGCAAAAGCTGGTGTGCTTCTGCACCACTTTGAAATGAGGAAATATTCAAAAGCACTTTTCCTTTTTGATAGCCTTTTATTGGGTGATATTGAGTGACCACTTCAAAGATGAACCCCCTGCATTTGTGTGTTTGCATAGATCTTAACTCCAGCCCAACTGGGGCCTAAGGAACTGATGTAGTACAAAAATGACTGCTGAAGTTTTTGGGAAAAAGAGCAATGTTTTAAATCACACTTTTGTGAAATTGGAATCTTAGTCCTTATTGCGAGAAATTATGGATTATTTGATTTACTTCTTATAAAATAGCAGGAAAGATTATTTCAGAAAACAGTATCAGAAAAAAGCAAAGAAAATTCAGAAAAAGAAAACCAAAATATATCTTGATATCATTATTGAATTTGGTAGCACACAGAAGAAAAAAAGAGAAAGAAAACTAGATGTGAAAAAATCCCAAAAGACATCAATAAGTCTTTGAAAAAACCTGAAAGCTGTGTGAATTTTCAGCTTTTTTCAAAGACATCAATAAGTCTTTGAAAAAACCTGAAAGCTGTGTGAATTTTCAGCTTAAAAAGAAAATCTTTAAAATATCCTTTGAGTGAAAACACATTGGCTGATCCTACTAGCATCAGGAGCTTTAATAAGACTATCCATTCCCAAATCCACTAGCAGTTCATTGGGTTTCCTACTGGTGCAGTGCAGTGGTTATGTTGCACTGTATTGAAATGCTTGCAATATTCCATCCCAGCAGTTTACATTTAGTCCTGCGTTTGCAAGGGTAAGTACAGTTCCAGGATGACAACTGGGTCTTTAGCCTATATAAAGAACTTCAAAGGAAAATCACTTAGAATGAACTATCCTTTTTAATTTTGTCACTTTTTGCAGCAAGGGAACTTTGGAAAAGAAGCCTGAGGATAAAAGTAGCAAATAAGGCTATGATAAAATCCTTTAGATATTCATCTGCCTTTCAATCAGTATGCACTCTGTGGCCATTGTCTTCTTACCATAAGATACTGTTCACGACTGTGAATTTTTATCTCAACCCTTATGAAAATGGAACAAAAAGTTGAAGGTTTTAAGTAATATTTGTGAGTATTATTTTAAGAGACTGTTAAATTTGAAAAGGGGGGTTTTTTTTGAGTGAGCAATTGTAATATGATTGAATTTTACATAAATGGTCAGTAATAAAAGTTTATTATATTTCCTAGTAGTCCTTCTCCTCAAAAGAAGACTAAAACTATTACAAACTTTTAATAGTGTGGGATAATAGACATGCTCATGATGGGCAAAAACGGCAAACAGAACAAGCAGGAACAAAAGTACTATTGTGCTTAAAACTGCTGGATGAAGTTTAAAAGAAGTTATATTATTCCTAGATTTTAAGAATTCAATAACATCAAAGAATACATGTTCAGTGTATGGATACATGTAGTTAATATAAATAATTTATTTTCTCCCCCAGTCCTCAAATTTTTTTTAAATTCTTGAACATTTATTTAATTCCATGAAGTGTTTCCTTTTCTTTTTTTTTCAGAAGTGGTTGTGAAATTTATGTCAAATAGCAGCCTTATTGTTGATTCAGTATCATTTCAGTACAAAAATTCTTATGCAGCATGGTAGCCAGCGCCAATAATTCAGAAGCGCTCAACTCCATTTATCTCACATTAAAGCTATAGATAATTTCATACACAGATAAAAACAGTAGGCAATTTAAACTAATAGAGTAGTCTTACCAGAAAGAGAGATTTTTTTCATGGTATTTTATTCTTCTATGCTCATTTTCACATCCTTCCCAAATACCACAGGAGACTCATGAATTGCAGTGGTATCAGGCTTTGTGAAAGTACATAGAAACTAGTGGAAAACAAATCCAAAGGGAAATTTTGTTTGATTTTTCTGGATATTTATCTGTGCAAATTTCATATTTCCCAGGGACTTTTTTGAATGAAGCTGGCTGATCTGGTTGAAGGGTACAGATTTCCTTTCCCTGTCTCTGTAGATTTGACATCCCAACAGCCCTGGGTGCTTTCAGACAGAGAGGGTGTATTGCCTAAAGAGATTCACCACTTGCATCCCAACTATGCTCCTGACTGGCTTGTTAGGGAAAAGAAGATGAAAGAAGTCCAGCAGAGAGGAGGTCTCATAGAAGAGAGGGAGGGAGCACTAGGTGAATATCTTCAGAAATACGGAGCCCGTCCCATGCCAGCCCATGGGTGCTATCCGTAATGATGATACCACCATGGTAGGGTGAAAATGCAATACAAGATCTTTGCTCTCTGCCTGGGGCCATGAGAGACGTCTGAAGAAATCTCCCCAAGCACTGATGAACTTTATTTTCTTTTAATCTCTTTCCTGGCTTCTGGACCAACATAATTTCACCTCCTAGCTGGGCTGTCCTTTCTTCCGCAGTTAATATTTTGATGAGACACAAAGCAAAAGCTCTGTTGGGTAATCACTCAGAAGAGGAGTATGAGAGTCCCTTTGCCAGTATCGCACTTTTGGGGTGCTCTTCTCTTAGGTGGTCACTGTGCGTAGAGAACTAAATTGGCTTTTATTTCTTTTCAGTCTCTATCTCTTCTTAGTTCAAATGCTGGATTTCCTGCATGACAGGCCTATCACTCTATCCTAGGTTCCTCACTTAACTTGTCTGAAACACACACTGTCTCCCTCTTCACTGTCTTTTGAAGTATACCCTTTTAATGTGAAGGGGCTGCTTCTAGGGGGAGACTTAATTGCCTTTCTATTTTCACTCTTTTTTTTTTCTGAAAAAGGGATACCATTCCCTTTGATTTGCTGCCTTTGGATGCTTCAAGTGGCTCCGAGTACGAGCATTTGAAATGATGTATTGACATTTCAGATGGATCACTGACAGCCTTTCATGGCTACTGATGCCAAGATGTGGTTTTTCATAGTGGCCTTCATCAAGGTGCTGTGTAAAAACTGCATTGTTGTGTGATGTGTTCTCCTAATGTTTCATATTTTAAGTAAAAATAAATATTCACGGAGAAGTAACTAAAGGTGATTTGTGTACACTGTGGTTATGAAAGGTAGGCCTGAAGGTAGACGGGGATGACTTGTCTGTGGAGAATGTCCTGCTGGCACAGAGCTGGTTTAGAAGAGCACCTTCCTGCTCCTTTCTGCTCCACACCATGAAACACAGATGTCCCCAGATTGTGTGGTCCACTCACTCTGGGCAAAATGGGAGTTGTTTTTCAGTGTTCAGCGAGTTGTGTATGTAATTGGCCAAACTGGTGATCTAGTTGCCATCTGATTTTAACCTGACTTGATTTTGGCCAGGATAAGGTGTTGCACAATGTTTCCCCTCTCTTATAGATGGAACGCAATGTGCACTTTCCTGGACCTCGTTCTTTGGCTCAGTCTATTTATAGTGGCAGGTATTTCAAGTCTTTTGGAACAGGAAAACTGCTAATGTGAAAAGTTAGTTTTGATGTTACTGTGAAAAGTGGTGTCTGAAGATAGCAGCTTTTTAAGTAGCTGAAGTTGGAAAAGTATTAAATTACAAAGCCCTTCTGTGGCTTTATATAACCACTTATTTTGCCATTTAAACTCTTACATTTCTGCTCTTTGTTCTGCTGGAATGAATATGTTGGTAAAGATCTGCATAATCATATTATTTGAAGAAAAACAGACACAGACTGTCATCTGGTTCACAGTGGCTATATTTTTATAGATAAGTGTATTAAACTTTTTTGTTTGTATTATGAGAGGCTCGCAAAACAGGTAGCTTGAAAATAACACCTGTACAGCTCTGTGGAAAACCTGGAATATCTGCTGCAGTGGCAGCAGGCAACTAGTCTGAGAATGCTTCCCTGGGAGAAAAAGTGGGGACAGGATTGACTTCAGCATCTTGGTTTGTTTGACTGGGTATTGTCAGCAGGCCTGGCCCTATAGCACATTATTGTCCAGATAGCATAGAATCTTAGAATAGAATCATAGGATATCCTGAGTTGGAGGAGACCTGTAAGAATCACCAAGTCTAACTCCCCAGTGGCCCTTAGAGTTGAGATTAAAGGCTGCTTTTTTGCATATTTTTCCCCATATTTATTATACAGAAGTTTACGAATCTTCAAAATCCAAAAACACTTAAGAAGAACAAATACAGCCAACCCAGAACACTGGACTGAATTGTCCTGATCTTTGTAATAGTAAAATAATTATTGAGATTTTTTGTGTGTATCAACCCACTTTTTCTGAGAGTGACTCTGGGATAAAGAATAGTCTAAATGGGATTGGTGTAAGTCATTTTTCTGAGGCTGTCTCTGTAAGAGGCTTTATGCCTATTTTTTAATTAACATATCCAAAATGCCCCTTGGAAAGCCCATATGTGGGGCTTTTTTCAACTAGCAAAGTTGACTACAATCTCCGCTGGCCTTTGTGAAAAAGATTGTCTTGGGGCACTCAGTCATATCAATGTAATTGCAATGATAGCATTACTTTTTCAGTAGTATGAGATGTGCCTGTACTCAAAAAATGCTAGACTCTTCCAAAAATGTACAGAATAGAGAGATACACTGCAAAAATGTTGGGCAAAAGTAAGCGGAGTCTGGAGTACATGTCTGATCTTGAAACAAGTGCTCAGTAAGATTCAGAATCAGTTTTCCCTTCATCCAGTCCTTCCTTCCCACCCCAACTCCCTAAAATTGTAAATGAGGTGTTGAGGATTATGTGTTGTCACGCATACATGTGTTATGCCTGTGGACCCATGGGCACCTCCTCTGCTGCTGGTGTTGGTAGGGGCTCCCTGCTGCTGTACAGGCCCTGCATTTATATATGTTCAGAGTGTGAGAGTACCCATGCTTATTTTAAAAGGTTTTGGGTCGTCTTTTTCCTTTTGGAGAATATAACCCCTCATAAAATTGTCATTTTTTGGGCACCTGCCCATTGTACAAGACATGCAGCTGACAGATGAGAAGGAAATAAATAACAGAGGTGTAGGTTGTGGTTCTTTCTGGTATCAACTTGTTTTATGCAATCGCTTTGTCAGCTTCTACCCTTTTTCCTTCTCCTGGAAGCTGATGGATGTGCTGACCCACATCAATGAAATCTCTTGGGAGCAGTGAGTCCCCAAAGGATGTGGTTCCTGGAAATGGGTGATTCCTGGATGCTGCTCCATGGAGTGTATCACCAGCCAGTGGCACCTCTGTCTCTCATCAGGGAATCTTCCTCCTTGGGGAGGAGTAGGGAGGGTGGGAGCAGGGACTTGCTTTGTGGAGGGTGGCTGGGGGGTCGTGGTGAATGCAGCAAGCAGGAGGAGACTGTTCTAATGGCAGGTCACAGGCAGAGGGAGTCACAGGGCATTTTTTTTGTTTGTTTGTTTATGCTTGCATTTCGCATGGAATAACTGTTTTGTTTTTTAATGATGTGTGAGGAATGTTGCCAAAAATAGAAAACATTCATTTGAATTTTTAATGAAACTGATCGTACCTCTTTTCCATTTAATTTCCATGAATATTCTACAGAATATAAAGGGAATATTCACTGGACCAATAAATGTTATGCTAATTCTATGGGACAAAAATGGGAAGTGAGTTTTGAATTAAAAATATTCCCTATGATAACCTAGTTTATGCAGTACCCATTCTAAAATATGCTTAATTTGCATTGAAGTCAGAGACTCGAGTGTGTTTCTAGACTTCAGGGTATTTGTACAGCTTCTGCTGAATTAGTACATGAGTGATGAATCTCAAATGTATGGAGCAAAATTGTGCCTGATAAAAGTATTGCAAATTTTAGATAAAAAAGAAAAAGATTTAATTGTTAAAGCCCAGACAAACAGTAAGATGTCCTGACGGTGTGAAAATTTTCATTGGTCTAATCCCAAACAGTGGAAAAAATGTTAGGAACTCCAATTTGTTGATAAATTTTGGAGTTTTGAACAAAGTATTTATTCTTCACAAGCACAGTTCTTCCAGATACTACAGTTGTGGAATAATCATAGAATCATTAAAGTTGTGAAAGAACATTGAGTTCAGCCATTAATCCAGCAGCACCATGTTACCACCGAACCATATCCCCAAGTGTCACATCAGTAGCTCCTTTCCCCAGTGGGTCCAGCACGAGACCCATTATGCAGTGCAAAATGGAGGAGGAAGGCACAATAAAACAGTGGAATGTGAAGGCATCATGCACTTAATCTCTAGACATAACAAATTTAGGACAATGGTCCTGATCCATCTCATGCAAATTAGGTTTGTCCCTTTTAAAAACATATTAATATTGAAAATATTTTTTATATCGTAATATCACATTATTTTCTCTGGATACTTTATATAATCTTACCTAACGAGATCTGCCTGTAATAATTATGTTTCTCTTCGTTTTTGTCACTGAGTTTTCATTCCTCCTTTCTATGTAATCATATCTTTCTGATAACAGGTCACTGCTTCTCTTACCTGTTTGAGTTGTCTTACTGACTCATGCATCTGTTTAAATGGGTAAGGAATAATATTCCTAAATCTTACATTTTGCAAACTCATCCTGATTTTTATTTCTGCCTTGAATATTCTGGTGTTGCTTTAACTTTGTTTTTCTTAAAATCTTTTGTACAAGGGGAAATTTTTCCATAAACTTCTGTAGTATTTGTTGATGTCTCCAAAGAAAATGAGGAGCGTGATAAAAAGTTTTCTGAGTTTGGTGCTAAGAGTTTGCCTCTTTCTGGCGTTTTCCTACTACAGCTGAATTTTCAAAAAATCTATTTGCATAATTATATTGACAAACAGTTATATTTATAGTAGAGAACAGACCATTAGGCTGTTTTGTATGTTTTTGTTTTGCTTTTTTTCCTGAAGTTTTCTTTTTTTAATTAAACATAATTTTAATAATGCTGAATTTTAATATATTTCCTGTATTTGTTCTAGAGTTATTTCAGCCCCTATTTAGGCCATTCAACAAATTGCCTCTGAAGCTTTTTCTGCCTGAAAGGCTTTCTTCAGTGCAGACAGGTATTTTGACACTGCATGCATTAACATGGGTGCTTTTAATTTTAAATTGATATTCAATTTAGTTCAAGGCTCTTACAAGTGCCATAATATAAAATGAATAGGCACTCTGAAATCTGGAATAAGTGTCCAGAGAGGATCATTTCAGAATCTATTGCGTATATTCATCTAACTTCATACTCTGTTATGCTGAATTTTCTGTTCTTTTGTAGAAAGGAGAAAGCCTAATATTTATAGGCTGAAAGATTTTATTATAGTGTCAATAAAAGCTCAAGTTATTATCTCTATGTGGGACAAATGCATTGAAATTTCCACACCAAACCAGCTTGATTGTCTTTTTTCCTCACTTTCAGTGAAAATGCAAATCAATAAATAGTATTTAATTGTATTACGTCTATAAGTTGATTTAGCAATTAATTGTGTTCTATATGTGTTCTATGGCTGACAGGGTAGTTATAAGGCACAGCTGATTGATACACTCTCCTTTCACCGTTGGAGACCTCACTTTAATCCTGGCATAGGCCACACTGGAAATTAGTTTCTACAAGCATGTTTTACTCTTTAGTGCATGTTTGTCCACATCATAAACCCATCAAGAAACAAGATGTAGTTAACAGTAAATGCCACAGACAAGCTGGTGACCAGCTAAATAGACAGCAGTTTGAAGACTAATTCTTGTCCCTCAGCAGAATTGTGATTGGTAGCAGCCAAGCTGAGTTTTTCCTGAATTTTGGGTTCTGACTAGCCACTCAGTTTTACTTAGTTTTTATGGACAGCTAATGCATATACTTGAAAAGCATGTTTTTCCCAGTGACCCTCCTGAAACTCCTTATTGCAAACTTTAAGGACCTAAGTACAGCTCTAGAAATGAGCATTTTAATGTAGGTGGGAAGCATCCATTTGACAACATCTCTTGTTGGTTATTTGACCTTTCAAGTCACAGTGATAAAATAAATCAAACCATAAGGATAGAAGATGTTCTCAGAGGTGATGCTAATGTATTCCAGTATTACCTGTGTTCTCCAGGCAGCCTGGTGACCCCATCCCGGGTTAAGCAAGAATCCCTGAGATAGAGCTCGGCACTGCATCCAGAGCTTCACAACAGGAGCTGTGCCTCTCTGTGACTCGAGTGGAGGTGAGAGGTTTATTATTTCACACATTCTGTATGTGACTTCATCATGCACACTCCCTATTTCTCATAAACTAACTGCATGCTGAGCAGTAAAAAGGAAAAGCCAAGTGGAAACCGGGAGGGGTCTGTCTGCAAGAGGCACTTGTGCCACTTACACATGCAGGTGCAATAGTCTCATCAGCTGCAGTGCCCATGTTTCACACCGAGCCTGCATGAATAAGCTTTTCCAGATTAGTTGGTAGGCCTTTAATTTAGCCTTTCAAGGTATGACTGTATTTCTGATATGACCGTAGTGTAATCACAGGGAAGAATTTTGATGGATAGCAGAGGAGGAGAAGAGAGAGTGATGCTCACTGAGACAAGCTGATGCATACAGGGTATTTATGTCTTGTCCATAAACATATGAAGTACAAGAAGAGACCCCTGGGAGGCCAGTGACACTAATGGAAAAGTTAAGTGCGAGACTGTACAGCTGGACTTGATGGCTTTTATTCAGAGTTGTTATTAATTTAGACAAAGCAATCTAAATCTGTCAGGATTGTAACCTCTGCATTCACTTCTGTGAATTATCACAGTCTCAATCACCATAATAAGAGGAACTCAGGTCTGGGTGTTTATCTTAAGGTGAGTCTCAACCTGCTAGGTTAACTTGTGATTTGGAAGGAAACAATTAAATTTCATTCTCTAATAAGAGTTCCTTTTTTCAATATTGCTTTTTTAATAAACTGCTTTTTCAATTTCTTAGTAGCTGATATTCTTGAAAGTGGTGAAGCCTTGTGTGAGCCTATACCAAACGTAACGTTGAGTAGCAGGCATTACCCTTTGTCTAACTAGATTGTGCATGGCCATTGGCGGCCATAAGTTCCTAATTTCCAAATATTCACACGGATTCCTGATATTGTAAGGAAAGGTTGGTGCTAGCAGTGGTGAACTTTTGTTCTCATTTCCAGTTACAGTTGTGTACCAGCTGTACCATGTAATAGTTGTAACATTTTTTTCTTTAAAAGAGAGCATCCCTCACCCTGATGAGAATTGCAACTTGAAAAGATCATTCTGATTCAGTGGTCTCAACTGTCACCTCTCTAACCTCACAAAATAGACTTTTCAACTTTTGTATATCATCTCCTGCTTTCTCTGTACCCAGTGCATTCTCATCACCTCCTCCTCCACACTGACATTTGATTCATTGAGCTGGATTCTGATAGAGAAATCCCATATTAGCCTCTCTACTTGGGAGACTGAAAAAACCTTTGTGATAGGTAAGCTTTCTTCTGAAGTTTGAAATAGCCTAGTGTATACCTGCCTTTTTTGTGATTCTGCACCTACTGGCTAGGGCAGAAAGCAGCTTAAGAACCAGGACATCTGTTACCTGATATTTTTAAACTCTAGTCATGGAGAAGCAGAAGTGATTTCATGTAATGTTAAACAACAGCTAGGTCCCTTTCCTTTTTCTTATCTAAGGAAACATAACTCACTCTGTGCCTGTGTCCCTAATTAGTAACACTTGCAAGCCTTGACCTTTCAACAGAGAGCTCAGCTCAGCCTCATCTATAGAGAATTGCTCCTATAATGTAGCTGTGCATAATAATAAAAACAATTTAAAACACATTAAAATGTTAAAAAAACCACCAAAACCCAAACCACTTAAAAGCTTAGACCCAGACTTCTCCACATTTATTCATGTTGAGCAGTAATTTGCTCTGGTAATGGTCCCAATGAGACTGTATTGAGAGACTATACACTGAAAGTAAGGGAGGCAGGGCATTGTCTAATAAATAAGCAGTTTTGTCCCTCTGCTTTGTTCATTTATGACTAAATGTTCTTGGAGTCCAGTTTATGATTTCTTCCCAGGACCAGCCTACTTTCAACAACATATGTACGTATGCTCCTTTGGCTTATTATTTTATGATTATTTCTCATAATCTGAAAAAAAAAAAAGGTTGTTAAAGTACTGGCTGGAGTCTAATGATTTTATCAAGACTGGTATCACTGTTAGGGAAGACTGAAAATGTTTATTTACCAAGTGACAATGAAGGTATGCCCACTCTTGGGGCAGTTCTTGGTGGCAGAATGACTGAATCCTGTCAAGTTCTGTGAAATCAAGTCACTGATGTCATGATCCCTCATATAATTGCAAACCTAATGTATTTGCAAAAATATTGCAAACTTCCAGCTTGTGGAAAATCAGGTTTTGATATGGTCCTTTACTCTGTTGCTTCTCCAGTTTCTTACCATTATTACCAGCTTAAAAAAGCAATGAGTATTAATTTTTGTATAAGAGTACACCTTTTTTCTTTTTTTTATGCCACAACCATATATTGCCGAGCTCCAATTTCTTATTTCAGATCATGAAAGTGTCCTCTGCTTGAAGTAATTTCAAAATTTACCTAGCTCTTATTCATAAACCTTAATTTAATATACTTAGCTGTCTCGTTCAGAAAACAAAGATAGTCAGATTCCAAAACAGTGTTGTCTCTCAGTTGGTTCTGTGGTCTGAAGAGAAATAATGCAATAAAAAACCTCTTTTCTTTCTGCACTAGTCAGGGCACTTGCCCAGGTATTTCCATGGGCCATGGCTTCCATCTGCTTACTCTAAACTGGGCTTCTCCTTTTGTATCAATCACTGATGAAACAAATGATGAGTGCTTAGAGCATATATGAAAAGAGCTGCTATTGGTTTTAATGCCTTAAATCTACCTTTAATACCTGAAATCTAAATGTACAGGTTATCATATTTCCTTATTTTCACTTAGTGGCATGGAGAAAATAATGCCTTTCAGTTTTATTTGGAGAAGAAATTATGGTAAGCCCTTGTACTGGCTGAAATACACCAGATTCCTTTTCTAATTAGGATGAAGTTATGTTAAAATAAATTAATCACCTCGATGGTTTTATACATTAGAAAATAAAATTTCTGCTTTTAAAGAAAGAGGTTTTACTGCTAAAATCAGCAAAATTGGAAACAAAATCTGTGCATGTTTTCCCTTTTTTGTGATGCCAATAACCCTGATTGCCCAGTGTCATACAAAATAATATCAAACTATGTCTGCTATTATGCATTTTACTAATATCTCCTCTTTGCAATAGAGATGGCAAATTTATCCACAGGCAGAATATAACATCTCAGTGCTCAATAACTTGTCATAACCCCTACTCTAACCATGTGTAGGGGTTGTATAACCAATCTACCTAATCCAGTTCTTGCTGTGTATCACAGTGATGCTGTGTGATAGTTACCACAGGTCTTTGATTTAGAGGAATGTGTTTTCTTAAGATTAGAAGAGGCAGTATGAGCTTGATTCAAAGAGTTCACTCTCTCCAAGATTACAGTGCTCATCAAGTTTGATCTATAGTTAATGAAGGCTGTGATCTACTGTGATCTGGCCTGGAGTAGCAGTCAGCTTGGTGGGCAGTCTTCAAAGTGCTATTTTGAGTTTACTTTTGTATGAGCTGTTCTCCAAAACTCATTTCAATAGCTCCTCAAAGTTGATTTTACAAGGTGAATAAGGGATAGGCATCATTTGACTAAATCGCACCATATTGAATTGAATTTTATAAATTCAAAAAACACACAAATGTGCTGTGATTTGCATAAGAAAGATGGAACATTAGGACAATAAAGGACTTTTCACCATACATGCTTTCCAAAAACCTGAGACGACAGAGAAATTGGGTTTGCAATACCAGAAGTTAGCGTTGAAGCAAACAAGCCTTTCCTCAGGAGTGCCTTCTTATGCAAGTATATCCTATACACTGCAGATTATCCTTTCATAGGCTTTTTTTCATAAATATGAATATTACTCTATTTGATTTAGTAAATATAGATGTTTCTCTTCAGCTCCCCCCAGTTTAATTCTAAAGAAATAATACATTCTTTTGGTAACTTATTTTCTTTCAACTGTTTAATAAAACTGTGGTTAACCTCCAATTTAGAATATGTCATTTTTAAAATTCAGATTTAAAGCATCTGAAAAGAGTAATGTGTCTACATTTTCATCCCAGACTTCTGGAGTTGTGATGAAAACAAGATTAAAGAAGAAATTATTGACAATGAAATGCTTCAACAATTGAGCTGCTGACTTTTTTCGTTGGATATAAAAGTATCTTTAGCTGTCATTTTAACAAAACAGGCTAAATTCTCTTCTATATTGTATTCTAAATTTCAGTAGGTATATATAGAGGAAAATGATGCCCTGCTGCTTAATGTGTTTAGTTTTCTGCATTTATCTATTAATGTTTGATCTTTTACTGTTACACATGCACGTTATGCTTTTGTTAGTGCCTTTTCCTGCAGCTGTCATGCAAATAACTGTATATTTTAGATGTCTGAGACCATACCTAACTCATCTCTGTTAAAAGCTACCATTACAACTCCTCCTCCCCCTGCTACTTGACCCAGGCTCTGTCTGAGCTCTTCAGCTGTGGAAACAACTCTAAAGGAAACAGATAATGATGGTAAACTGGGGTGTCATGGTTCTCTTTATGTATGTCCATTGTAATACAGATACAGCAGGCCAACAATGACTCATCAGTGGCACCAAGCCTGCAATTTTGCTGTGTTTGCAATTTCAAAGAAGAAAAGCAGCTCACAATTACATGTATTAAACTTTCAGATGATGCAGAAATTATGATGTACATCACTTATATTATCAGTCAAACTATAAGGAGAGAACATCAGATCTTTATGTGGCCCAGGTGCACATTTCTTATAATTTAATCAGCTCACAGCACCCTCATTTCACCAGAAAACTCTAATTCATGCAGTGAAAACCACACCATGCCCTCTGTCTCCCCCCGCTGCTGTCAGTAAATTACAACTCATGATTCATAACTGTTACCTGCATTTAATCCAGTGCCCTTTGCAAGGAGTTCAGCCAGCTCTGCTCCACAATCTGAAAACGTTATACAAAATGCCATGAATTATCTTTGTGGAGATTATGAATAGCAAAAGGGACTGCTTTAGAAAAAAAATCCCCAACAAACAGCTAGTAATTTGGTTTAGGCAAATGCATGTGAGAAATATATCCATGCTGATCTCTGAGAATGATGTCCCTCAGCTCAGCAAGGATTCATCGGTTATGGGAGAGAGCCAGCTACCTGTCTGCTTTCCTCTTCAAGTCCTATTGTCTACTTTTCTGCCCCTTTCCTTTCCCCAGTTTGTCACAGGCTAGGGAATAGGCTCACAGGCTGAGGAAACAGCTATCCTGGTGGGGGAAACTCAGCTCACCTCTTGGCCAGATCCTGCCATCAAAGTCAGATTTGGAAACTCAGAGTTAGAGAGTGGGCTGGGATGACCTAAGTAAATGCCCAGGGGAGTGGGATGCATTTCCAGGGTTTAGAAATACGATGCAGGGCTGGGAGGAGGTTTTGAGGGAAGGTGTGTGCACTTGTTTTTCCTACCAGCAAGGTGGTTGTCAAGAGATGGCTGTCAGCTTTGGTATGTTCTAATTTTCACTGGTGGTGGGAGATCCTCATGAGGGCTAGCAGGGGGTGGGGAGCTGCAAGGTGCCTATGGTGAGAGGTCACCCACCAGAGGGGGGGGGCTCAGGGAGAACCCCAGCTCTGGCTTCTGCCTCTCCCCCTGCACTTGTCCTGTGGCTGCACCACCCTGGAAAGGTCCTCATGGCCCTTAGCACTGGAAAGGCCACCTCTGTGTTACCCAAAAAGCCTAATGAAAAAGTTAGGGCTACTGTTTTGAAAGCTGTCCAAAGAGGATTTGGATGCTCTGCTCTCATTAAAAAACTGGTGGGAAAACAGGTGCCAAAATCCTGGTGTTGACTTCATAAATCTGCCTGCACTGAACAAAAGCAAGAAAGAGTTGAGAAAGACAAACGCCTCTTCAGCTGACTGGCACTAGCTGATATCACACTACTTTCAAAGTATTTTTTTCATTATGTCTTTTTCTCTTTGCCTACTCCAAAATGAAGGGTGGGGATGGGGAGAGAAAATTCACCTAGGAATTTTTAAAAAGTTTTTTATTTTGGAATTATATTCTTCCCTTAATTACATTTCATTTTAAAGGTAATAAAAAAAAATGCTAGTCAACCAAAAAATTAATTTCCTTGCTGTTCTAGTGAAAACTATTTCTAGGTACAGAACCTGCCAGTCTTTATGGGTATTAGCATAAACTAGGAGAAAATATTGAAAATTAAGGAATGTCCCTTTTTTCATCACCAAAAGAGTATTTTTATATTCAAAGGGTGGGTGATGAAAAGATAGTCAAAGCTTAATCTCCATTTAACAAAAATATTTCCATACATGTTACTTATATGCATAATACACAAGAAATGAGTCACAACTGAGGAATGAAGAAAATCACACTAGACATGAAGAAAAATATTAACAACGGTTACTACTTATAGTGTCTTGCTTTAAGGGACACTCAAAAATAAAAATGCTGTGGAGGTCAGAGAGGACTAAAATGCCTAATTTCTATAGTAAGAGCTGAGCCCTGTCATTTGGTAATCTAGGTAAATAGTGCAGGTTTTATGAAAGGAAAATAAGTTATCGCAAAAATTTGTAATTCTTGTTTAGCATATCTGAACTTTTATAAATTTAAAAGACACAGAATATCTAAAGAAGTCATGGGAGAATGTCTTTATTAGCTTGTTCAGAGTAGTATTCTTGTGGTGAGCATGAGAACATCAAGCAAACATTCAAACTAAATTCCACTGTTTAAGTGTATTAATGAGAGGTCATACATGTGACTGTAGGGAAGTTTCTGATAGTCTGATACATTTCTTCTTGCGATTAAAAAATTGTGCATGATGACCTGAAACACTTCACTATTTTTCAGTTTTATAGATTTGTCAATGTTATTGCAGCTAAAGATTAACAGGGCTTCCAGCACTTGTTCTTTGAGTTTAACAATAAACACTAGAATAAGTTAATCCAGATTCTCTTTCTGAGAAAAGAGCTGAAGTGGTTTTGAAAATTAACATTACACAGTTTTATCTCGCCCATACATTGCTGCAGTCCAAGCCCCTGGCCCTGTTTGTGCACACTGTGCATGGGAGAAGGGCTCACCAGAGGAAAAGCCACATGTCACCGGGATAACACATCTGCAGATTGCTGCCCATCAGTACCATGTGTCCCAGATAAAGGTAACCCTGATGTCTTTTTATCTGACCATTGATATTCTTGGTGGTGTTGAGGTTAAACATGTTTCAGATCAATACAGAAAGACTGAACTATCCTTTGTTTCCTTCATATTTTTGATCATTGTTAGCCTTCCCATAATGGAAAGTCAATTGCACTAGCAGTGGTGTTCAGTATTTTGCAATTTAAACTCTGCAAGGTCTGTGCAGTACAGTTTGTTACCTTGGGAGTGGAGGTGGATGTAATGGAGCAACAGGTTGAGGCTGCACAGTAGCACAGGTAGATGAGAACATAGAGTAAATCACTGGAAACCCTGCCATGCTGCGGGTTTCCAGCAAATGGCTGTTAACAGATCTGTAAATAAGTCTGAATGCCTCTTATTGTGATGGTGATACACAAATCTCTACAGGTTTGAGCTGTGTTAGAGCAGCTGAAATTGTGTGTTATTACAGAGGTGACATGCACAGAGTGTATTTATGTGTACAGGCTATGGATTTTGCTCAATGTTTATGGGACGCACAATTTGCATTGTCTGATATTTTGTGTGAGTGGTGAACACTTAAAATTTCAAGTAGGTTTAAGTACACAAGAGTTTCCAGTGCCATGGAAAGATGAAAAGTTGCTGCAAACAATTTTCCCTTAGCCTCTTTACTGAAACACTTCCACTTACTTATTTTAAAAGGACCACATGTTTCCCCAGACAATTTCTTGGCTTTCCTATTCTTTCACTGGTGCCAGATATCAGTGCCAGTGATTTTTTTCCTGCCTATTGTGGTTACAGTATTTCTTTTATAGAAATTGTCTGGAGGCCACAGACTAATTTTACTAAAGTCAGTAGATGGGTATGACATTGCATTGACTCCCGGGCTCTCACCGTCTGTTTCAGATTATAACTATTGACCTAGAGGTGAAAGGCTCTATATCCCATTACTAATTCCCTGAGTCATACTGTTCCTTAGAACAGTGCTTTAAACAGCTGATGCAGGATGCTAGTATTCACTAGAATCTGCACTAATAGCACTTACTCAAATTTATTGGCCAAGATACCTTTCAGGTTTTGTTTATTGAATAAGAAATAGGTATTTGTTTGTAGCTGCACTTATGAAGTCCTCATGAAATCCTCAAGTCCTTATGCATCTAAGCTTTTTGCTGAGGACAGATATCTTAAATAAGAATTAAAGACAAGACAGTCTGAAGTCATTTTAGAATGCTAGCATGCTATTATTCACAACAATATGTTGGATATATTGAAAGCTTTGAATTCAGAAAATCCCTACGTGTCACATTTTTCTAATTTGAATGCCATTGCAGTACTGTTAATTTGTAGTTGGGACTTAGGACACTTTCTCATTACTGCTATCTGAAAAGCTACACATCTTTGCATTTCAGTCCTATGTCTGAATAGAGCAGAAATGAGATAAAAGGGAGCAAGAGTTAGGGAGGGTAACTTTTCTTACTATTGGGTGCATGTGTCAATTCAGACCATCACCACCTGTCACATATATCAGCTGATTTGTTCTTCCATTTTTTTGATACATTACTTTAAACATATAAACTGATAATTTCCCATGCTGTCCCATACGGTTGTACTGTTATTTTTGTGTTGCTGTTTTTATTTGCGCAGTGATAAAATTGTCACAGATTGCCAGGGCAACAAAGAAATTGCTTTTTTATATCCTCAATACATTTGGTTAAGAATCAATTCTGCATTATGAAAAGTAATTTTGGAGCACTGGAGACAGTATGTGAAAATAAGACCTGTAAGTAAATTCTTGTTGAGCTATGAGTTTAGCCTGCCTATGCCTAATATTAAGAAACAAGGCACTGATACAAACTGAAAAATAATCCACACACAGTAAATTATAAAGGACAATATCAGTATAAAACTACATGCAGGAAAATGTGATCTAGTTTTCACAGCGTTTTGAATATGTGAACTTGTAAAATGTATCTGGCTATTTCCTTTCTTCTTTGATAATATGCATATGTTAATGGAAAGACAATCTACTTTTTGGTAACTCTTCATCTATTGCTACAAATCAGGTGTGTATCACGTGTGCAGATGTTGACTGAATTGGGCTAGGTTTTAATTGGTATGTCAACAAGAAAATTGTTTAAGTGAAGAAAATTCAAGATTTGGAGAAGAGATGAGTTGATACTCTATCAAAAATGGCAACATAGAAAAGGTTAAGTAATGATTCATTAGTGAAATTGAAAAGCAAAAGTCAAAAGAAGAGTTAAAAAGAAGACTAAATGAAAGGAAAATAGTATAGTAAAACATCTGTTTCAGAGTAACATTTCTAGTACTAAACAGAAAAAATCTTAGCTATAGGAGTGTTATATTGGTTTTATATTGAAATATAGTAAAAATAAGAGCAAAACCAGTCTTTTAAACCATCTTTTCTTTAAAAAAATCACTAAAAATTATTTATACCATTGATTGCACATCAAAATCAGAAACAGATTCTTATTTTTGAGTATATTTTATCCTCTTCTTCTAGGCACCTTGAAGCCTGTAAGTAGAAGTGACAAAATGTTTAGAAAAAACAGTTCAGAAGCTTTCAGTCAAGAATGGCTGGGATTTCAAATGAGATGTCTATTGCCAAATGAGAAATGACAAAAGCAAAAAAAAAAAAAGTAATCTGAAGATTTTATAGGTTTCATTGTCATTAAAAATGTTAACTGGAAAGTGGAGCAGTCTGGAAGGAAGTGGGCAGATTAAATAAAACTAAGTCTGCCACATTTCCATCTGCTTTTATGTATCCAAACCAGAAAGAAGCCACCTGCTAATCAGAAGCGACAGATCTCATTTATGAATGCAATTAGTCTTTTTTAGTTAATTGTCTTAATTAGTTTTGAAATCTTTAAACATACGGGAAAACAGCAGAAGATCAAAAGATAATAGTTCTGCAAATGAAAGTCATAAAAATATGATGAGTAACCAAATGAGTTCAGGGCAAAATCATGAAAATTGCAGCATAAACAAGATTGTGGTAAAAATAATAATTAAAACTCCAGCCAATAAATAAAACATTATCTAAATAAAAGATTATCTAAACAAAACATCATCTAAGCAAAGCATATGTTAAAAATGGAAGAGGGAGAAAACCAGTGAAAATTATGTCCCAAATGCCTTTGTACCTTCCTCGCCTCCAAAAATCCCACGATAGAAACACAGACTGAGGAAAAGGCAAACAAAAGAAGCTCAGTTCACCATAATGAAATGTGTTGCTTAATTAAACAGACCTTCTTTGTCTAGGCATTAGCTTTTATACTATGTATTGTGCTTCTTCAGTTACTTTCGTATAAAAAACTTTCGTAAGTAGGTTATTTACACACCACACACTACAATCAAAGGCAACAATGAGTGAGTTTCTAGATTTTCTCAAGGCTACTGCTCACATTTTTTTTTGTTTTTGTTTATAGAGATGTGAGCACAGCAAAATGCAGCCATGCAATCTGTACAAAAAAGATATTCCAGTTCTGTGAAAGCTTTCACCAAGGAGCAGAGCACACTGATGCTTTGCAGTCTGCCTTTGGAAGCATAGTTTTGTGGTTGGTACAGTATTGAATTAATTTGTCAGCACTGTTTTTGACCTGCCAGTTGTTAGTTGGACACAGTTTTGGTTTAGTTCTGGTCAATGATATTTGTAGCCTTTTGGGGTGAATTTCATGCCTTGAGTAACTTCAGTGAAGTCTCTGGACAAGGTGTTTTACATTGCTATGATGTATTCATCTAAAGTTCATTTCCACTCAATTTTCTCATTAATTTCCATGGAATTTCTCTTTAATCTCAACCCTTCTTTCAGCAAATCTGCACTTCAGGGTAAAATCATCCCAGGGCCAAGAACTGGAGGACAGGTATCTGATACTTGGGAGGTGCTGGAAGCGAGAGGAGCATGCTAAGGAGTTCATGACCAGGCTAAGGCGTACAACTGCACTGGTGGGCATGGGATAACGCAAGCCCCATGGCCTCCTCAGCTTCAGCAGCCCACACACAGGGAGGTGCCACAGTGCTCAAATGTGGGCTCACCCACCCAGTACAGGAGATTCTCTGAGCTGCCTGTCAGAGACAGCTGAGTGGCAAATTGTCCACATCCATAATGAGTGGCTCTGGGGGACCTGCAGTATATCCCTGTCCTCCCTCCACACTGTCATCCCCACAGATGAACTGCATTAGCATTTTTGCTGCTTGACGTCACAGGGGGCACCCATAACTTCAGCCCTTCCCAGTTTGAATGTCAGTTTCTAAAAAAATGCTGCTTTAGGCAGCAGAGCAGTACTGTCATTTTACAAGTTGGGTGGCACAAATGTATTTGTTTAGTTGAATTCAGGATGTGTCTGGGCATGTACAGGTCCCATTCCACAATATGTACGTGCAACCTCATTTCCTTGTGAAAGAGAGAAAACAGGTAGTCTGCAAGGCATCTGGAGTGTCAGGGAATGATCGAAAGACGGGCTTTTAGCATGAAACAGACTTTTGGGATAAAGATGAGGAAGAGTGAGTTTTAATTAAAAATCCTCTCAGCTTATCTTCTCACTCAAGGGAACGTGATTTTTCAAGCATTAAAAGCAACTGGAGCATTACAGTCCTTTTTTTTTTTTTTTTTTCTTTCTGGAAAGAGAAATAGGCTCTATAGATTGAGGCTCACACTGTGCAATTCAGGAAATTCAAATGTGCCCCATTTGCTCTGCATGTATTGCACTGCTGTGTGGAGGATGCAGTCTCTCCATTTGGACATGCTTTCAGGAATGGGGTGCATCAGATGAGTAGAGAAGGAGAGTGCACACACAGCCCACTTTTTCCAAAGTAGCCTGGATAAGAGCTGGTAAGAGAGGGTAGTGTAAGCTGTGCATGAATCTCACATCGAACACTCACCATGCTAAAGAGGGAGTCAACCATCAGCTGAATTAAACAATGACCAGAGATTTGTAGGGAAACTTTAGAAAAAGGATTCAGCTTGAAAAGGAATGACAAAACAGAGTGAAGCCTGGATGCCTGTGAGCACAAATTAACATTTCTCGAGTGCCCAACATAGTGGTTCACCTGCTCTATTGTCAGAATTGATCTGCATAGATAGGTCAAAGATTGGCAGTTTTTTGCCAGTTGTCAATAAATTGATAAACTGATGTAAACTACATGAATTGAGCAGGGCTTTTTCAACCTGTAATACTAGTGAACAGCAAGATCAGACTGTTATGAGAGACTAGAAAATGAAAAGACCAAACTGCAGAGAACGTTTTTTCTTTTGTGGTATTTATGATATTGCTCAGAGATATTATAGCTTCTTCATGTGTTTTTGCCTTAAATAGTATGTGCATTGTACTGATATTATTGTTTCTTTGCTTCGTAGTTACAAAAGAAAAAATTAGGGCCTATATTAGACAAAAAAATTTAACTTTTTCCCTCTATATATTTATTTTTCAATGGATGAAAGTTTAAAAACAGAGGTAAATAACCCCACACTTCTCTCCTTTACTTCAGTCACTAAAGAAAAAGAGAAAAAGAGCAGGTGTTTGAAAAACCCTGTCATATAAAGATTTCCACTTTCCTTGGGATTCAAGTACATTGAATTGAATCTACAATTCCTGGTTTCCTCTAGAAACAGTTACACTGACCTTCCTCTAATCCTTTTGACCTACTATTGTAAGGCTGCTTATAAACAGAAATAGAAACCACATGCTGTCAGTCAGGGCATCCTTAATTTCTCATCCTGAGTAAAATAAAGCTAAATCCTTTGTGAAAGAGCTCATAATTCTTCTCCTTTCTTGCAGCTGAGAAGGATCATAATAGAAAGCAACACTGAAAAATCACACGTGGGTAAGAGTTGTGGCAACACCTTTTTGAGCTGAAAAATATCCATCCAATAGATAAAACTATATGGGTTTAGTGGGGTTTTTTGCTTTTATGTTTGGGTTTTTTTGGGCTTGGGTTGTTTTGGTTTTTTTTGTCTGTGAGAGTGCTCCTACAAACAGCCTCTTACTTATCTGTAAGGGGACAATTTCCCAGAGAGATAGCTCCTGAAGGAGTCTATCACAAAATACTGAAAAAACATTTATTGCATTCATGGTGACACTTGATACCACCAGGATTTTTCCACTTGCTCCCCAGTGTGCCAGAGGGGCTGCTGGTGGCAAACACAGGGTGAGGGCATGTCTGCCTTTGAGGGTGAGGAAGCAGCACTGTTTTAGCCTGGACAGGGGTGCCCAGTTCACCCCTTGATCATCTTCAAGAATTCCTTGTTCACTGCACAGTTTTATTACACGTGAACTGCATTCCTTTAAGGGGGAAATTAACTGCCCCTTAGAAATTAATGTAGTTGTTTTCTGGAGAGGAGAACCTGTCTCAACAAACAGCTCTTTCTAAGTCATCTCAGAGCCATGGGAACTGTGGCGATGTTCTGTACAAACTGACTGTAGGTCAAACAAAACCCTTAAAATGTCTTTAGCATAGGTGTGAACACCTCAGAAACACTAGTTTGCAGAAGAAAATCTTTTCCTTTTATGCAGTTTGACTTGTAAATGTAGATAGAAACTAAGTAAATTCCAGTCTGTGGAACTGGGTGTCTCCATAAGTTACATTTAATTACATATACATCTATAAACAACAAAAAAGGGAATGATTAAACAAAACCGCAATTTTTAGAGAAGTTCTGGTTGGTTTAGGTGTCATGAAAGGCACTGTCCAAGTAGGAAGAAAATCAGAATTCAAGTTGCATGTATTAATAAATACTCGATTAGAACAGCTCATGTACCTTGGGCCTCAAGAAGATAACCTGCTTCTAGAAAAATAAAAAAAGATTGTGACTCTTGCTTTTTAAGAGCCAATTGATATTGTTGCCTGTTTCTTAACCTTTAGTCCCTTTGGCTACTTATAACTGTTACTGTGCCTTGGGTCCTCATTTATGCTAAGGCAGTTTTGATTATGTAAAAGACTGGGTTGCACAAACATCTCTCAGGATTGGGTAAGGTATTAATGAACTGCTGTTGAGTAGGGGACTTCAATAAATCACCTTTATTGATCCTCTAGGGCTCTATTTTTTTTTTAAATTATTCTATATCTTCCTTTAGTGAGCTATGGTAGGATCTTCTCTGGTGTGCTATGGATCAAGTAGCTTGGATAATGCATTGCCATCCCAAATATCAAGCAATTCGAGTAATGGATTTTCATCCCACAAGTCAGGACCAATTGTTCCGGGGGTCAGAATAGAGCTGGTGGTGCAGCCATAGTTCAGAACAGCACAGAGATTATATGAATCTTAATGTTTCCATGAAGTTCCTCATTTGCCCCAAAGTTAATGATTTATAGTAAATAAAAGTGTTGGATACTTCACAATATTTGATTGTTTAAAAAATATCAATGAAAATTAGATATGGTTTTTTCTAAGTTACTTGAAAGCATGTGAATATTGAAGTGATCCGTCTTTACTTCTTTTTGGAGTGATAGATAACAGCAACTGATCAGAAATCCTATTGCTTGTAGGAATGGTTTTGGTTATGAGGCTCAGCCATATGAGGAAGTTCATTTCAACTCCAAGACCAGGTTTCTCCTAAAAGAAAAGTAAACCCAGTTTGGTGTATGTAGCAAGATGCTCTGCTGCAGATGCTTGATATTTCAGATGTTCAAACCACAGAGAGCAGATTCAGGTGCAAACTGGAATCTGTGTGTGCTGGTTCCCCTGGAGAACCCAGACCCACTTTCAGCATTGCGTCTCACATACCTCAAGCTTAGTAACTGTGACTCTGCTTCCGTCTGCTCACACATAGGCCCTTCCCACTCCTGTTGCTGCTGCTCCACCTCATGTAACTTCCGTTGGACTGGAGACTGTCTCTGTAACCCATCAACCTCATACTTTCAAGCCTTGCTCCCAATAGTGTGTGTGTGTGTGTGTGTGTGTGTGGGTTTATATAAAGTGGAAGGCTATCTCTAAGAATGACTGAAACATTCACTACTGCTAAAAAGTGTCCTAAAGGAAGTATTTTGAGAGATCCTGGTTTGTGTATTATTTCCCAAAACATCCCTTTTGTATTGACAAATTACATATTAAAAACAAATTGCAAACCATTCTAAATTTTTGAACTTAAAAATGTGATTACAATATTTATATTATTTTCTTCATCAGGTTGTGCTTTAAAGTTGTGAGATGCCATCAGTTTTGGGGAGAAATCTCTATCAAGGTCATTCTATTTCCTGCATAACTTGCTCATTTACATCAGGAGGACCCTGCAGTGCACAGCGGTACCTTGAGATGACAATTATTCTGATTTGGAATTTTGTGTACAATAATTAAACAGTCAGGTACCAGCAGACATGTGCTACCTGAGATAACACGCTTCTTGGAAGTATCGTGAGGCAGAAGGTGAAATTAGTGCCTCCAATGACCTGGGAATCCCATTATCTCACCACTGCACAAGCCTGAGGGTGCATTGTTACTGTATACCAACTATTAGCATTATTAGCTGCATTGTGATTGATTGCACCATGTAAAACATATGTTTAAAACATGTTCACCGTTGTGCATCATGTGATAATATGTCTGACTCTGAAAGACCAATATATCAGGTGTGAGTCGATAGGAGCATGAAGAAGTGTTGGGTTTTTTTCACTGGGATATGCATGACTGGCAAAAGTTATCTTGAAACGGACTTGAGCTTCAGAGTCCCACAGCTTCAACAAAACCAACATCCATAATGCAGGAGAGTACTCACATTTAATTGGCTCAAGTGGAGCATTCACAACTGTTGTGTATTATTTGCTTTTTTACAAATATAGGTGTGCATGTGTGTGTTTGCATGCCCAGAGCGATCTTCACAGTGTTTATTTTTAACCTGTGATTATTTTTGCCCTGCCCCAAACTTCCCGTGCCCGGTGCTGTCAGTTGTTTCATTTTTCAGGTGACTGACAACAAGCACTTTTTCCACCAGCACTGAGCAGCCCTGGCACTGTACCTGGGACGTGGGTTGGCTGCTTAGCACAGCCCTGGCAGACAAAGGGCTTTGTGCTGCCTGCTCCTGCTCACAGCTCCGCAGCGAGGCACCACTTCAGACAGAGGAGAAGGTCTATCTTTAATCTGAGCTGCTCGGGAAATCAAAGGGGGTGGATTAAAACAAGAGCAGTGACTGATTTCTGTAGGAGATCACTTTCCTGTTTCACTTGATATAACGAACAGGATAATCAAAGTAAGGTTAGAAGCCCCATGTACCTTTTTTCCAACAATTTCTGTGATGTCAGTTCACAAGGTATTATAATAATTGAACACGTGTGATAATGATTTTAGAAAGTTTCCTTTTTTTACCTTAGAATAATTTACATATACTTGCACATTATGACTCATCAGGCTTGTAGTTAAATATGTTAAACCTTATTAACTCTGCATCTGTTTGTTTCTTTGCCTCTTTACCTTTCTGATCTTTGCTAAAAATAAATACAGTGCCTTCAGAAGGACTAAATTTCAAAGATATGGTGAGACGTTGCTTTAAATTGGATTTGAACAGCCAATAATGAACAGCAAAAATCTGGTTCATGCTCAGAGAAAAGAGCATTAAGAGGAAGACAGGTGCCATGGGAAGAGTCACCAGGTCTGGCTGGGCTGTAAGGCAGCAACCTCCCGACTCAGTAATTGCTCTGCGCACTCAGTCAGCAAAGGCAGGTGGGCTGTCCCTGGGGCTTCCCTGGCAGCTCTACCCCAAGGTCTCCCTTCGCATGCCCAGCTCTGCTCAGGGGCAGCCCATGAGCCACCTCTTGCTGCATTTGCCGCAGTGTCCCAAGAGAATGTGACAGAAGCATTTCCTGGGCTGGCACTAGCGCAGTGACCCTGGGTCCCCCCGCCAGCTCTCGCTGAGCTGGTACTGTGTGAAACCTTTAATGGGAAGGGGAGCATTATGTCCTTTGCTGGCAATACCTCCACAGAAGTTAAATGTTCTTCCCTAATGTGTTTTAGACAAGTTGGTGGTTTTTTTCCCCTTTTCTTTCTCTTCTTTAAAATGAGGTTAAGGTGGCAGTGCAGGATCTTGGCTTATTCTGTGCTGGCTTTCTTTGCACTTCAGTTGAATCCACATGGGATGGTGATATTCAGCTCTGCATTACTGCTATTTCTCACTTTAATGACCCTGGTAAATCTTTAATGATTGCCATCACTGTCAGAAGGGCACAAAGGGTCCTCATCTGTCTTGATGCAACCTAAGAAAATATGCTCACAGATGTCAGTTAAAATAATGGCATTGGTGGTAGGTCACTTGTGTTTTTATGGGTACTCACCTCTTTTTGCAAAAAGCGGCATGGAAATTCCACTCGTAATCATTACAATCACTTAAAAAAAGTAAATGTTGATGTCTTAGGTTTTGTTTTGATTAAGTAGGGCAGCACATTCCAGACAAAAAGAATTGGGACAGGCACTTCACAGGAATGGGCCTCAACATTTCAGTATTCCAGAGCACCTGAGATATAAGCTGCTATTTTAAATTAGGTATTTCGAAGTGTGAGATTTTCATCCAATACCTGCTTGAAAGTCTGTGTTAGAGGAATTCATTTAACATTAGAACAAAGATTTTTTTCACCACTTAAACATTGTTTCATCATGAGTGATTTTTCTCTCACAGTATAGCCTTTAAGACATAATTTTCTCAAGTTATGGGGTGTGTTAACAACCCTGAGAGTTAGAAACTGGATCTACAGATCTCCTGTTTTCATTAATAGCAGTTGCCTGCTTAATTCACTGAGCAGCATAGAGAAAATGTAGCCCTGTGGGTCAACATCAATGGATTCAATGATGTCTTCACCCTCCAAAAATGTCATTAGTGGCAGTAACATCTGGCTGTGGGTCCTAGTGTTTGTTATGACTCTCTGGAGTGCATTAAGTCTGACTCAGAGGTGCTCAAGCTTGCTTGGGAAAGCTCCCATCCGTTGTTCACTGCTGGCCAACCATTTGACATCTCAAGTCTGTAAACTTTTTGGAGAGTTGGACTTTCAACCTAAGACAAGGCTCACCTCACTTGCAGCAGGGAAGGTTTAGAATGAGTATGAGGAAAAATTTCTTAGCCAAAACAGTTGTCCAGCCCTGGAACAGGCTGCCCAGGGAAGCAGTGGAGTTGCCATCCCTGGAGGTGATTAGAAGATATGCAGACATGGCACTTGGGGACATGGTTTAGTGTGGACTGGTCAGTGCTGCATCAACAGTTGGACTCAATGATCTTAAGGGTCTTTTCCAGCCGAAATGATTCTGTGAACCATGGGCTGTATGTGACAGGGTGGGAGTGATGTCAGCCACTATTGTTCCCCCCCAATTCTCCTGTATCACCAGCTCACCTGAACGTAGGGATAGACACTGAGCCATTGCCACCTATCTCCACTCCTCTCAAACTTAAATTCTCATGCTAAGACAACCCACATTTTTAGGAGAGTTCACTTCCCACCAGAAGTTGTCCCTATGTAGTTTTTCATGCCTAGTTTTATCGCAGGTCTCAAACTCAGTTTGCAGGTTGATCTAGGGGCTTTCATCAAAGACAATGAGAAAGTTTGTTAGGTCATCTCTAAAGCAGAGGCTTGGTGGTACTTCTGCTTAGTGGTGATGGTCTCCTAGTGGAGACTGGGATCAGACTGGGATCTGTTTCCTGAGTCAAAAAGTTGGAGTTGAGTAGGTTTTTTTCCTTATCATAATGTATTCAACTACATATTAAAATCTAAATATTTCTTGCTTTCCACAGAGGTTTCAAGATACTGTACCTCTAAACCTGATCAGTAAAATGTGAGTTTATATAAGAATCCTTCTTGTGCTGTACTTCAAAGTAGAGAAAACTTGAGAACTTTTTTTGCTGTGTTGTTGCAATTGGTATTTGAATTCATATAATGTCCAGCGCATGAGATTATGGAAGGGTGGATGACCTAGAAAAACACTATGTAATCTTATAAAAAAAACCTAAAAAAAGTATTCAAGCTCTACTGGATATTCTAGGTCATTATTTTATTCATAAACTATGTATTCATAGCAGATTTTTATTACACCTCTGTGTTCACCTACCTTCACGGTCTCTTTTGATTTTGTTCTGTCTGCAGTTATTTTCCACTTCTAAGGCATTTGATCTATGTTTTCCTTTAGACCTCTGCCTCTTTGTATAGATTACCAGAAAGGAGTTCAATTACAATTTTTTCTCTGATGTGGATATTTCTTTATTGAAGGTTGTACAAAGATGTCCTTCCTCAAGCTCCATTTCAAACAGTCCTTCAAATACAAACTAAAAATATAAAAATAAATAGCTAATCTGAGCAGTCCAAAACATACTTAATTTCAGCTTTCATGATAATATATTTGATACAATGTCAACAGCAAATGTTAACAATCTTCCATGCTACACAATTTGAGTACTCTCAGTTCTTCTCATTTTTCTACTTGTGGATTTAATGTACAGCTCTTTAAAAAAAGTAGGTTCTTGAAGAATATGTCATAGTACTGGATTCAGTTGTAATTTGAGGATGAAGAATTCCTCTGTCAAATATGCATTTTTTCCCTTGAATGTGGGATTTCCTGTCGGCATTTTGTGTTTCCCTCCTGCAAACAAACATATCACAGAACTTTACAGTCTGTGATGAGGCAATATGAGAGTATTCTTGTGGGAATACATTTTTTTCATATGTTTTAATATAAACTATGCAGTAGTTTCTTAGTTAAAATTTTCACTTAAAAGTATTTTAACTTGCTTTGTCAGATATGAATTTATAGAAAGGCTGTTCACCCTACATTTACATCACTTACTGTGATTGCTGGGTGAGTTCTGTGAGAATTTATGAGCAACAATATTAATTATCTGGGTTATACATTTTATTGGATATATTTTCCAGCCATATAATTCTTGGAATTTGAAAGACAAAAATTAACCTACTTGGGATTTATTCCACAGCTAAGGCTATACATTTTTAATCTTTCTCTGTAGGCATATTTTTAAGTAAGGATATAATTATTTGTATCCATTTCCATGTGATGTTGTAATATTTTCTTAATGTTATTTTGTCTTCAAACATCTCTGAGATGAGGATCCAACTGATGTAGCGCTGCTTGTTTAGGAAGAGAGGAATGCAACGCTGAGTTTTCCCCAGATGACTTGTATTTAAAGACTAGACAAGAATATCTTTTTCTTAAAGAAGGCTTGGAATTAAAGATGCTAAACATATAAATCTCTGAAGGTATTTGAACATTGCTTGACTTGATATTAAGGAGGTATTTCAGAGACAGCTAATATTTGTGTTCAAAGTTAGGTCTTGACTGCTCTGCAGGACACAGGACTATTCTGCATAGACTTCTAACCTCGAAGGAACAATCTCACTGCTAACCTCCTTTCGTGCAGCTTACTGAGATGGATGGAAAGCAAAACAAAAACATTGTCTCTTTCCAACCTTTGAATGGCAAGTGATGATAGGAGCCAAGATACACTTGCACTTCATGGGAGCAGGAATTGCCACTCTTCACAGAAAATGTCACTGTTTTTCAAAATATCAAATCCAGATCTGACTGACAAATTGAATATGCTAAATGGTTGTTGGGTGTGGGAGAGAGGATGCTGTAATATAACATAGTTTAAAGAGAAACCAAATAGCAGTTGCAAGCTGAAGACTAAAGCTTCAGCTCACAGCTGCCTGGTTAGCCTGAAATCCCTCATACCCAGGGGCCTCCATGAGGCTCAGGAAAGGGCCAGGATGCTTCAGCCTCTCTCAGGCAGCCACCTACCAGGTGTGATCTCATGTCCATGATTCTACTGTATGTTATATTTGCTTATGTATCTTACTTAGTTGTGTAACTGAGAAGAAAAAAAAAAAAAGAATATTTGGGTTTATATTTGGTTTATATAATTGAACTTTGAACTTGCTAACAAGATGTGATTCTCTCTTTGTAGCTTTGGTGTTATGGCAAAGGTGCACCTGAACAGTAATAGCAGTTGTATGTAAGGATTTAAAGAAGAGAAAAGAGATTGTGAGGGATATTTGCAAATGATCCTTAGGGGATAATTTACTAAAAAAGACCAAGAAAGTTGAAACAACTGACAGATTTGTGTGTGCATGGTAGGAAATGTTGGCACCGATCCTGACTAATTTATTACCTCTCCTTTGGCAGCCATCAGAAGTTCTTGATTTTAGAAGATTCTTGAAGATACGCAGATCTTGTGACATAAGGGAAAACTTTTGTACATAGTCTGCTCCCTGATAAATTTTTTTTCCTTTCAGAAAACACATCATATTGGATTTTGCAGTGATCTTAGAATATGTATTTCATATTTTTAGTCTGGATCCATGCATTTACTCTTTGTGCTGTAGAACTTGAGGATAAGAAGTTAAAGGAATCATTTCACCATCTTTTGTTCATATCTTTCTAAAGCAGAATTTGAGTTGAAAGTGTGAAAGGCATCAGGTTATTGGTAATAATTGTAATTCCACCACACATTCAATCAAAAAAGCCACCAGAAGAAGCAGTCTTCCTTTGCTTCCTCTCCTGTTCCAACAAAACTGCTCATAGCACTAAGTGGTGAATTTTCTTCACTCTTGCTGGGTTTGGGTGCATTGTAAACAGACAATAGTGACTTTACAAACAAAAGTTTGTTGATAGTAGAGATTTTTTTCTCAGTTATGGCTTACCATGGACTTCATCCAGAGTAGCTCTACTGCAATTTGCCATGTGGAGATTATGAGCGTGGTGTATGGCTGAACACTTTTTACAGATTAGTGTGTTTGGGAAGGCAATAGTAAAAATTCCTTGAGTGTCTATATTAAAGTTTTAATTAATTTAATTTTTATGTGTACTTCCCAGAATTTAGAGGGCAGTGATTTGAGCATGAGGAGGTATGGAGCATATGCTCTGTCTGTCCTGGACTAAAGCTCCACTGACTAAATGGTTGTGTTTATGGGAGACTGGACTGATCCCTTTTTGTGTACTAATTTTAGAGGGATGAACATTTGTTAGTGCTGCCATTTTTTAAAGATGCATTGATTCCTCTTGTAATCCTAGCAATTTTCCCTAACAAGATTATTATCTGATGGATGATGATGTGATTTTTTTTCCTTCCTTCATATAGTTCTGCTGGTTCTGGGACTGGAGATTTGCCAACTGTTTGGTCCTTATAAATAGGTAAGAATCCTCTTCTTTCCTTATCATCACCTCACCAGCATCCCATAACAAATAAGCATAGACCTCATGACTACATTTCATATGAAGTGACAGCAATAGCATTTTGTTTTCTTGGACAATGTGGATGATGCAGGAATATGATGCTTTGCAAGAAAAATGCTTCAGGCACAATATACCTGTGTTTGGAAGTGCCATTATAAATGAATGAAGATGTTTTCATCTTAAACACTAGGGGCTCAAAAATGTGAGTAGTTATGCTTAGGACAGTGAATGTGAAGGAAGATAATGAATAATATTGACTTCTTTATGTGCAAACTGCCCTCTATCTCTGGCTGCATTTTGTTACTTATAAGTTCTCTTCATTCTTACATTACTTTTTTGGGGCTGATGAAATGATGACAGACTCACCCCAACAGGCCCACGTCTTTCCTGTACTGAGGACACCAGCAGGCTGCAGTTCTCCAGCAGGGATCTCATGAGAGCAGAGTAGGGGGCAGAATCACTTTCCTGGCCTCATTTCTTTTTCTGCAACCCAAGATACTACTGGCATAAGACCTTTTATACTTGCCTGCTAATTTTTATTATACCAGCACCTTAGTCTTTTTTCTAACACTGCAGGAATCCAAGAGTTTGGATGTGTCTTCATGCATCTCTGCTACAAACTCCAAAACACTATCTTGTATTACCACCTTTCTATTGCTTTCATCATGCACCAGAAGTATTTGGTACGATAAATCTTTGTTTCTATGTACTATCAATACAATTAAATAGATGTTGTGTGTTTATTTCAAAGATAATTTGTGATTTCTACTCTTTTGGCACTATCCATGTGATGCAGTTCTGGATGTATGGTTTGATATGGACTATCTAACACCCAAAATTGGATACTAAATTTGTTTTGTAGACTTCATATCAGAGCTGGAGAAATGTGAGCCAAAAAGCGCCTCACCATGATCTCCTGATGACAGGCAACGATTGCAGATTTTGCTGCTTAGAAAAGTCCAAAAGCCAAAATTTGAATTGGCATTGTTTTGGGATATGTGACATCACTGAGAAACAATTAATGTGTTTGCAGAGTAAATTAGAGCTTGTAGTAAAATTTTAACCTTAAAAACCCGTGTGTTTGAATAGATTTTAATAGAAGAAATCTTGCTCTCTGATTTTTTCAATAGCTTTTTACGTAACTGTTTGGGTAACATGCTTGTACATATGATTGATAGCAATTTAAGGATGATAGTAATTAATGATAAGTCAGTATAATTTGAACTGAAGATAAAGAGAGTTATGCCCACTTGCACAAGAGATGTATTTGGCCCAGAATCTTAGTAATAATTGTATAGACAAGCCTTAAAAAAAGAGTGAAATTGTCCTAATTGTATTCTTTATTGTTTGGTTTATGAAGGTCTAAATCAGGAAATATGCTAAGTCTTCCCTGTTTTCCCACAGGTCTTCTTAATGGCTGGTTTTATGCTTTCTAGAGTAAAATTGTTGTTATTATTTTTGTTAAAACTAGAATGACTTTTCAGTATCTCACCTTTAAGACAGCTTGGGAAAATTTTCCTTTTAATCTTCATTCATTTTCTACCCTCATGTAAACTTGAGTTTACACGCCATTTCATACTGGCAATCTGCCATGTCCTTCTGGGTTCTCATTTATTTGTCTCTCTTTCACTGCTATCTTCTGATTCCTTTTTCAGTAAAACTAATAAGCTCTTACACCATAGTTGAATTTGGTCCACTGACTGATCCAAATATGCTGCTTGTTTATGCATGTTCTTTGTGTCTGGAATGAATTCTGCTTTAGCATTGCAATTACCATTATAGCTGATTAGAAAATAATTTTTTTTTCATTTAGGATGTTTCACAAAAAAACAAGTTTCTAAAAATCCTTCCATTGAACATCACAGAAATGTTCCCATTTTCTCTCCGAAAGACTGCAAGCAAATGTTTGGAGTTTTTTAGCATTTTGTTGAGACTTTGGTACCAAAAAAAACCCCAAAAACTATATTAGTTGAATTTTTTTCAACTATAGAAGTCATAGGAGTGTAAAAAATCGTCTTATGTACTAAAATGCTTTTTTTAATATGTATTTTTATGGTGTTGAAAGAAATTACTGAAATATAGATGTCAATATTATATTGCATGCTATCACAATGGTTACCACAGACTGATTTTAGTTTTCCTAAAGAAACACGTCACAGAACTAGCCATGATGGAAACTCATGCAAATAATGTCCTGCTCCTGTATTTCAGCTTTTTACAGTGACTAGTGGGCCCTGTCAGACCTGATATGGGACACTCCAAATCAAGAGTAATCCTTGACAATATTGTATTTAAAAGCTGTTGTGAAATTCGAAATGAGAGTGTGTTTTGCTGCTCTTGTTGCATGCAGTGGTATAAGTGAAATAATGGAAATCATTTGGCAATCTGGCAGAGGGAGGATCCTCTCTGAGAAGGAATATGATGTCAAACCTGGCTTGTGGCACCAGAGCAGTCACGTGGGGAGGTTGTCTTATGCTTCCTGTCCACACCACACATTGTCACATTGTTCCAGTGCACGGTGGGAAAAACACCAATACTGCTATTCCTGAATCATTTCAACATGTTCAGTCTCTGCAGAAGATAATGAAATGTTATTATTTCTTCAGCTGATAAAAAGGAAGCATTCCCATGGACTGTGTGTGCTGCGTGATCTGGGTGTAAGGGCACCACGGCAGACTGTGTGCCTTCTCTGGAGAGATCTAAGCCAGAACACATTGCACCTGAGCTTTAGCTAAGCCTGGGGGATGAGGACACTGATTTGATCATGAACCCAGCACTGACACATAGATACACTATGAAGAAAAAAAAGAACAACAAAACCAGCAACCTTGTACACTCTTCCTTTCTGTCTCTGATTCAAGCACATAAACTGAATCAAGCACATTTATGTGCATATTATGCAAACTGTTACAGCTGAGCTGACAATGCAGCCTTACCGGTGCTATTTCTGAAGGTACTGTTTGCTGTTTGCCTGTTTATTTTCCATAAAATTTAATGCACATGGGAGTCATCATAGCACAAACCCTGGCATTGTTAGGCTTCAGATGATGTTTTGTCTCTTCCTAGCTTTTGTTACATTCAGAAAGCTGTGCAAATATCCATCGCTGTTGGAAACCACTGGGAGGAATTTCTGGCCTCTTTCACAGATGGGAAAATGAGGCGTGAGAAAAGACCTGCTGAAGGTCACATGCCCAGCAGTGTCAGAGACTGGATCAGAACTCATGACTTGGCTCTTAAATTCCTGTTGGGTTTTGTGTTTTGTTTTTGTTTTGTTCTGTTTTTCTCCTTCAAAATCAGAGTGGTTTTGGATGACATAGCTTGAAGTGACGGAGTTATCTTCAAAATAAAGAATTAGAAATCTTCTATGCACTATTCAATACCAATTCCTATTGGGTCATCCTGCCTCTTATACTTTTCCAGTAGCATAATATTGTGTATTTAGCCTTTATCTTGCAGTAGAACTTTGTACCCAAACAGGTAGGAAACCCATTGCATTGGACTCTATACAACATTTCAGTAAGTTGTCCCTGTCCTGGAAAAGTGCAACTTCATTTGTAGTGACTGTTCCAAATAGATCCCATGGTAATTCCTGACATTCCAGTTTGGATCTGGAGAGCACGGTGTGCTGTGTTCAGCTTTCCTTCAGATGTCCTGTGTGACCTCAGGGAGGTAATTTATTGCCTTGTGTCTTGTTTCTCCATATCTAAGAAAGGGCAATAATGATTCTCTTCCTTTGGGGGCCTGGGTGAAGGTCTCAGACGCTCTGATCAAGAGGTGAATAACTTGAAAAATTCATTTAGAGTTCTTCAAGGAAAATAAACCAGGAAATGAAGAATATACTGCACACAAACTAATGCCAGCACCTATCTGTACCTGCTGTATTTTCCTCACTTTTATATCATCCCACAGAGAATTATGAAGACTTGCCTCTACTTTATCTCCCCAGCCTGGAAGTTCTAGACCTCTGATTGCATCCTACTGGTGTGTGACTCTTTAACATTGCAGTTTTGAACGAAATACCAACAATTTTTTTTTAATGCAATTCAGACTGGTGAAATCTGCTTCTGTAGTTCAGCAACAAAAGCAAGATCTGCCAAATTATTCAAAAATAATTAGAACAGATGGCAAAATATGGCATCTCAAACCTTCCAGAAACATTTAACATCCTGATTACACTTCACAGAATAAATGTTGACTGAGATAAGTGCAGTAAGGCACTTTTTATGAGTGTACTGATAGCTTTTGTTTCCCACAGACAGAATTATGGTTTAGTTACATTAGTAGAGACATTGCAATGTAAATTTAAGGCAAATTTCACAATCTAAGATAATACAGATGGTACCACCTGTAGTCTTTATTTTCTAATTCCTTGCATGACCACCAAGAGAGAAGTAATCTGCCACAAGTGATTTTGTTATTATGTGGGGGGTTTTTTCACTGAGATAATTTTTAGTTCTTTCAGTCCAAAAACCTGATGGAAATGTCTGGCCAAGTGAGTTTACTTGTAATGAGAAGACTTGTGAGGAGGTGAATCACACTCTGCAAGCTGAAGTAACTCTTTGGTCCGTTTTGGCTTGTCAGACTTTTCCAGTTTCTTGCTATGAGATGAAAGTCAATCAGCACCTGTGAAGAGGCTCTCCATCACTGCATGGCCAGAAATGGTCTTTTTAATACTGATTTGGAGGGCATTTCAACTTGCTAAGAGTTAAAGCTATAAAATACTACAAGGAAAGGAAAAAAAAGACTTTTTTTCAGTCATTTTTATGACTTAAAACTCACTTCAGTAATATTTTCAGGCTTACAGAATGAGGTAGAGGTAGGAAATCCCAAGGTGAGTAGTAAGTGAAAATGAGAAAGAGGAAGATGAGGTTTTTACTTCGTTGCTAACTTATAGGAACTGCAGTTCTAGGGAAAGTAAGCAACACAAGATCTACCACAAAAGGTGTTGGTGCTGTCAGCAATAGAGAGATTCCATTCGTTTCAGTACACTTTCAATCAGGTAGTGCAGAACAAAACCCATTTTACTTGTAGGATAGATGTAGGTGAAAAGATAAATTCTGCTTACTGCTGAATCCTGTTTGTAGAGCTGAGGAAATCATGCCATCAGCAGCATTTAAACTGTAGAGACCAATTTTAGTTATTAAGTCCCAGAGGCAAAGAAAAAAAAATAAAAGAGCCAGAAATTGGCAGTTCAAAAATAATTAGGAAATCTCTTGTGTTTTGAAGAGCTGTGTTGTAGGAAACTGACGCCATGGATGTAGCCAACAGCTACTTCCTTCGTATGGTGGGAACACTGAAAGTGGAGATTGTGGCAATTTTCCTTTTTAAGTTGAGGGTTTCAGGAGCCTAAAAGGTTGTTAACAAGTACAATTCTGTAATCTTAATAAATAGTTTAATTTATCTTTCTTGATGCAAGTAGCTAACACATCAGAATGAGCCAAAGTGCTCAGGTGAACTAAAGCTCAGACCTTTTGTGATGATAGAGGTGACAATGATCAATTTTATGCAGGAGCTGTGAAGGGGAGGAGACACAAATTTAGCTAGTTTCTAGTTCTTCTCTTACTCTGGTGATACTTTGGCTAATTTTGAGTGATTCATGAGGTGGTGTGCTGCTCAACTAATCTTCCCAGGAGAAAGGACATTTGCAAATGAAAAGTTGTCAAAAAGAATGTTGTGCAGGAATGTGTGATTTGGGTGATATTTTCAACAAGAAAATTTAGGTCTTGAAATGAACGTACAGTGAAATGGGAACAAGAGAGAGTTAAACCCTCCATAGGGGAGAGCAGTTTCAAGGCGCATGTTTCATGTGACACACCAGGAATTGCACAGTGTGCACGTAGTACATGCAGTGCTAAATACAGAAGAGTTGCTTACAGAAAATGCAGCAGTGATGCTGATTGTTTGGCAGGGCAACAAGAGCACATTTCCAGGGACATCGGAGGCTCTTGTGTTCCCAGTTTGCTTTGAATCAAGAACAGCTGGAAGCATAACCCAAATCTTCCACGTCACAGGCAGGTGCTTTATCACCAGAAACTCAAAAGCTGCTGTATTGGTATGAAATGACCCCTCAGTCAAATGTCAAAACTTTTAAATATTTTATTAAAATGGCCTTTTTCTTTTCTGATATTCTGGAAGATGTAGAGACAGAAATGAATTTCTTCAGGCAGATTGTTTCATCAGCTGACAAGCTGTGAAGACAGTGAAGGCACAGAAGGCACCTTTGGTGTCAACTTATACAACCACACACCTGGGAAGTAGCAGAGGGGCTTTCAAAGCTCTCTGCTCCCCTGGCAGCTAAAAGAGAGGAGTAAAGGTGAAGACCAGGTCTCAAGTTGGGATACACTGGGCAACTCAAGTAATGAACTGATTTCAGAAGAAAATACTTCAATGGAGACCATATAATAACACCCGAGCCTAATTTCTAAACTCTTTTTGGGGCACTCACATGCTTTCACAGCTTGGAGTTTGTTGTGTCCTGGGTGGAGAAATTGCTAAGAGTCATCATCAGTAAGGATACTTCTGTTATATTTATTTCATCAGTTGGTAAAGTCGACTTGGCCAACAGTAAGTGAGGTCCAGGGTTAGATGTAGTAACTGCTCTGGGAAGAGAACCGATGTTGCAGAAAGGCTCAGAAGAGCCAGAGGAGATGGTAGGTAGGAAGTCTGCTTCCATTGTTGAAGCTGCTTGACTCTTGTGTGTGTGAGCAAGGTGCTTTATGCTGTTGTTAGGGCTACTGAGAGATGCTCTATTATGAGGCTGGTGTGTGCTCTGGCATTAGAACACCTACAAGGTAATGGTATTTCTATGGCTTAGGCTGTAAGAAGGTCATATGAGAAGAGGTTCAGGTGGTGTTATCAGGAAGGAGGGTGGAAGGTTGTGTCCTGAGACTGTTATCAGACATTGTGATGGGCTACGGATAGAAATAGGTTCATGGGTCAGAGCTGAGCAGAGTGCCAAGTCTGAGAGAAACTGCTCATCTTTCTTAGCACAGGGGCTAAAGAGGGGCTGCAGATCAGCACAAAACCTAGGCCTAGTTGTATGGGGGACTGAGAGACACAAAGGGAGAAAATGCACACCCTCATAGCTGGAGCAACAGGAATCTGACTGCATTTCATCTCTCTATTGTTTAACTTTAGGTAACTAAAGTGATGTTGAAATAATGTAATATGTGTAGTAGGAAAGCTGACACCACTAACTGCTCCTTTGGTTTTCAGTGTAACAGCTTAGTTACACTGAGCTTGGTCCCAGTGATAGGTTTCAGAATCTGGAGACACCATGTGAAATACTGTGCTGTATACACAAAGCATGCTGTCAGGTTGGGTTAGTATTTTTTAATGGTGTTTAATTATTGTGTTATCATGAAAACTGCTTGCACTGTTTCCTGAAACCTAGAGTGAGTCACGACTGCTTCCAAAGTAATATCACCTTTACCTTTCACCAAGTCACCATAATAAAATTTCCTTGCCCTTAATACCTTAATAGAGTAGTGTAATGAAATTTAACTTCAGAGAAGAAAATAAGTGCAGGTTCCAAATAGGACAGGATTTTGTGCCGTTAAGTGGATTATATTTCTGTCAGGGTACTCCAGATTTTACAGACGCAAATCTGAATTTAACATATGGCCTCAGCCCTAGGCCAGGGTCCTATCTGAATTATTCCAGACTTGTACGTAGAAAGCTGTGCTCCAAACATGAATCCAATTACCAGCTGCAGTCAGGCAATTGAACGGCTACAGAAGAAATACTCTAAGAGACTGGGGGGGCCAGGGGGAGGGAAGCAGGGGGAGGAGTGGGGAGAGGACTATGATTTGTGTGGTAATCAAGAAGAGAAGGTCAGTTGTAATAGAACAGGATGGTTTAGAAGACAAAACTAATGCAGGATGCCTTTCACTCTGTTGAGGGATGCTATCAATAGATCTACTGCTTTCATTACAAAAAATGTCACTAACTGACAAGATGAATATAGGCAGGGAAAGAAGGGCTTTTGATGGATCAGGTGATTAAAACTTAGACTGCAGACGAGCAATTAACAAACACCAAACTGATGACCTGTACAGGAATTTAAGTATATGAAGGGAGGAATGGAAAAGGTGCAGCAGTGTGCACACACGCATGCAGCTGGTTTTGATTGATGACACTGAATAGGCTTTTATGTGTGTTTTCTACTACTGTGAGCTACTGAATAGAAACACCAAAAATGTCTATTGTCCCTGAAAGCACATGGTTTTGTTAACAGTTTTATTGCAATTTAAGCAGCTAGCATTCTGCTTTTCTAGAGGCAGCGGGACTAGAAATGAATACCTATTGATCACCATTTGTATGGTGACTGTGAGCAGTAGCTGTTCAGAGCCTGGTTTGAAGTGTCTTGTGTGTCAGTGCACGAATGCACCCATTACACGTTTCAGCTGCTCATTTACTGACAGCAGTCTGGGCAGCTGACACCCTCATTCCTAGAAAATTGCTTACTTTTTTATCCCTTCATCTCACAAGATGAGGACTTTTGAAAAATCTGAGGGTATGTTTTTTGCTAGGATTGCAAAATATCAGTTAAACCTTCAAGTGCATTCCCCTAGCCTACAGGTCAGCCTATAAATCAGAAAGAAAAAGGTTTAGGATACTTATGTTTGTTTTACTGCTGTTTGCATCATGTTATATGTGATTCTTGAGATATGCCAAATGAGCTAATACTTTCATCAGTTTAAAATACTGGCATTTATCAATTACAAGAATTGATTGTCACAAAGCTTCTAGAGAAGTGAATATTCAATTTATGGTTGAAAGAAATGCTACAGATTTCTTCAACTATTTCTGAGATTTTAATCACGTCTTTGATAATATAAGGTGTTGAACTGCAACTTTTAAGAAGAACATAGGAAAACCTACAGGCTTTGTTGAAAACCTCTACATTTTCATTTCAGAAAACCAGCTTTTAAAAAATGAGGGCATCAGAAGTTATGATGAAATGTCAAAAGCTATTTATTCTATAAAAGCGTATGGTGTTAATGTATCCATCAGTGCTGATAAATCCATCATGGCTTAATCTGTTGTGCTCAGTGTGGTAACAGGACAAGGAACAGCCATCTGCTTACCGTATTTGATTGCTGTTTCTATGCACAAATACAGTCCTGCTTCCAGCACTTAAGAGTGATTAGCTGTAACTTATGAAGCTTGCTGTGACATTCCCACTGAGTAATTACTGGAGAAAGCAATCGCAAGAGCATCTGAACATGGGGGCAAATTGTTGGCAACTACATTTGTGACAAGTTTAAGGTCTAACAAATCTCCCTACATGTGTGCCATAAGGGAAAGAAAAAAGGGCAGAGCACAATCTGTAAAGGACAGGGATGTCTGTTACAGATATTTTCCAAATCCTACTTCGCAAAAGCTTGAAAAGCCTGATTTCCTCTCTCTCCAAGCCCCCAAGGCAAAACAGTCCTTGATTAAAAAATGGGGAAAAAAATTTAATTGCTCTTTCTCTCACATTCCCCGTTCAGTAATTTATTTTTCCAGTAGCTGCACAAGATCAGGGATGGGGGCTTTATGCTGTGACTCCCCTCATCAGGCGGTGGTGGGGGCTGAGGCACAGGCATGACAAAAGCTTCTGTCCCACTGCTTTAATAGGTTATTTTATGCAGTGTGTTAAAAGGGGCTAGTTCTCCAAAGTCTGTCTTGAAATTACTAGTTTGGAGAGACCTACTCCCGAAACTGAACCTTCCAGCATCCCTACCCTGTCTTTGAACTTTACTCACCCAAATGTTTGTTTATAGAAGTGCAGATTAAATGTACAATGAAAGAGAGTTGTTTTAGCAGAACAGACTAAGACATTCGGAACAACTCCAAGCACCGCTTTTGTCCTCTTTTAAGTTCTTAAGGGGGATTTGAGGTTTTCTTAGAACTACTTATGGTATTTTGAGCAATTTTCTTTTTGATGGGCTGTAGCTATTACCCTTCTCCTTTTGCAGCATTTCATTACCTTCTCCACCTCTGACCAAACACCCCAACTCTCCTCTTTCCCCCACCTCTGCTCACTCTAAGGGATCGTTAAAATGAAACTTCATACTGCCTGCCACTGGGATTTCCTCCAAAAAGAAAAGGCTTAACTGTGAATTTAGAGTTGCACTGGACTGACACAAAAGTTAATTTATCTGAAATGCATGATGTAGTTTTTTGAAGTGTTTTGGGACATGTGAGAGATTCTGCATGTCATACAACTAATGTGTGTGTATTTTGCCTGCCATGATAATGGCCAGCTGTACCTCAGGATTGTACTCTCTGTGGTCATTTACTTTTCTTCCTGGAGAAGAAGTAACACACGTCAAACAAAGGTCAGAGCTCTTAGAGCCGCAGCCGTTTTCAAGAGGACTGCCCTGATGCTTTTTGAGAAGTAAAAGCAGTCATTGTGCAGTTGTGCCCTTACAAAGTGATTTTGAATGTGGTGGTGAAGGTTTTACTTGGTGCTCTTGGGCTGTGTAACTGACTGTGTGATAGAACACACCTTTTCAAATCTGGGGAACTGACCAAGAAAAGAAAGACGTTTTTATGTAGCTGTGGACTAAGATTTTTGGTTTTGTAAACAGGTGAAAATGCAAATCTTTCCTCTGAAAGTTCCAGAGCACACCCTATTTAAGGTCCATCTTAACAACAGAAATTAGCTGCCCTAAACAGTTGACCATATACTGAACTCTGAGCAACATTAATCTAAGCTGCTCTAGAGGCTTTGCCCTGACTAGGGCAGGGACTGAGGGGTTTGGGGGCCAGGCTGCAGATCACAGAATGGCAGGAGAAAGGCAGATCATACTCAGACTGGGGAAAAAGAAAACATGAAGTGTTGCAGTGAATTTTGCCATAAGCAAGTAGATGAAGCTTTTCATAACAGGAGAAACACTTGTGATTTCCAGTTCGGAGGATTTTTCTCTAGTTGCTCACTTGTAGCCAGATAAGACTTTGTGTGTGTGGGGCAGTCTGTGTGGGGATGTGTCTCAGCCTGGGGTCAGCCTGCCCAGGTGTCCTCTCTCTTCATTCAAAAAGGCAAGAACCATTGCATTTTTGTAACGGGGACATTTCAAAATGGCAAGGTAAAACCAAGTAGGAAAAAAGACAGAAAGAAAAAGGAGAGATGTTAAGACAAATCTTCCCTTCCTTACTTTGTCTTCTTCCACAAAGATTCATGATCCCAGTTTTCAGCCTGTTCAGCTAATACTCAGTGCAGTCCTCACTGGTTCTTAGGGATTTGTCCTGACTTTTCCCAATGGCATTGCTGGACCCCAACTCCAGTGCAGAATCTTAGCTCTTGTCATTCGCTCTGCCATGCCACCAACTTATCCACTCTCCCTGCTTGCCTGCTCCTCAGGGAAAGGCATAACCTATCTTTTCTCTCCTGAAGGGAGGAATGTGACATGGGCACAGAACACATACATTGGATAACTGAGATTCCATGAATAGGTTTACTTGAATATCTCTCTAGTTCCTCTTCGTCAACAGAAGGCATCCAGCCAGTTTCAAGTGTGGGCTTCCTCTTGGGGCCAAAAAGCCAGTCAGTGTGTATGAAAACATCTCCAGAGGTGCAGCTGTGCAGTGTCAGTGCAACTCCCAGTGTTCAAGGCTGGTGCAAAAATGTTCCTCAAATCCCTTTGAAAATATCTCAGGAGGAAGATGTTTGGTCCCAGCTTAGGATCTGCTGTGAGAACAACTGATTATAAAACAAAGGGAGAAGTGCTAGATAAACAGTTTCCTGTGGCAATAGTGCTCAGGGCCCTGATTATGAATGAGTAACTGGATCCCTTTAAATCCACTTAATACTGCAGCATAGACTTGTTTTCAGCATCCAGATGCCTTTTTATTACTTCACAATTTTTTTGACTCAAAGTTCAATTAATTTTACATATCTAGTGACAATTCATGTATGATCTAGAAGAAATTATAAGATGGTTCCCCAGACTAGTCCTTATTCTGCCTTTCGGTAAACTCTGTTCATTCAAAGTTGGATCGTAACGGGACAATTTTCTTTCTATGCCATAACTTGTTGCAGTACTAATTACATCTTTGCTTTAAGAGCTGAAGTCACCAACACAGTGTGATTGTGTTGTTCTTTGCCTTGAATGAATAGTGGTGACTTTTGTTTGCTGCTGCTGCTGACTGGATTTCTGCCAGTCATACAGCAAATTAAATATTATATATCTCCCATATAACCCTGGCTAATTTAGATCCAAAGTAATTGCTTCTAGAGTAATTGATTTACATCTATAGCCAATATTTCTGTGTGTCTTTTGTTGTTTTAATTATCTAATGATCTGTTTGTGCAAGCAATAGAGAATAATGTCTTCATGTTTATTTCATTTTGCATCACAGAAAGTCAACAATTTGAAAAGCAGAGGTTTTCAGTCCAAATTGCATACAACCTTTTAACGTGGACATCTATTTGACCTGCACAACTCAACAATAATGGGATAGTTTTATATACAAGCATTACATATAAGAAACATCCTGTATCGTGTTGCACATGAATACTTAATTCCCTAATTTTATATGTGATCACAGGATTTGCTTTTTGTTAAGGAATAAATTTGTAGCTTATTTTATTAACCAAATTGAGAAAAGACTACCTGGGTTTTTTTGTTGGGTTATTTTATTTCTTTTTCTTTTACTTTTTTTTCCCCCTTGTAATACTATGATTTGATGCTGTTTGACTGTGCCTGTTTTTCAAGGCTGATTACAGCATTTGAGCACATAGGATGCAATCAGTTCTTAGCTAATTACTTTAGCTAGTTCATTATTAATTTGCAATGCAACCTCTTCCAATCTAGCAAGTCAGCATCTATGTCATGCCAATGACAGTAAAAAATTAAGCAGAAAGGACTTAGGAGCTATGGAAGGATGGGAAATGATATTACAGTTTTATTTCATCATTGCTGGCTGAGGATCTGTCTGTGGCAACAAATGGGAAAGCTTCCTGCTTGTCATCAGTGGGGGACTGGAGGGTGGGAAACCGACTGTGGTTCACTCACTCACCAGCAATTATGTCAATCTGAAGATGAGAGGGCAAAATGTTGAAAATGCCTTTGTGGAAACCAGTCAGAATGGAGACTGTAAATCTACGGCATGTAGAAATTGAAGATGTGAAAGAGGACAGTTGGGATGAGAGAAGGGTGATGCTGATATCAAATACTTTTACGAAATACATGAACAGAAAGCAAAACCACTGTGACAGTCTGTGCTATCGAAAGGATTGAAGAGGGTATGTACCCTCAAGCACCTTGTCAATAACCTTGTCTGAAAAACTTTAAATTCTCACTATGTCAGAATTCATTGGAATCACTATTTAACAAACATTTCTGGAAGGAATAGGCAAGTCATTTGCTCCCACCAATATCTTAAATAATCTTTCTTTTGTTGCTGCAACGAGAGAATGAGAATAAAATATTGAGAATTCTGCACCATGAGAAGATGTTTGCAGGTAAAATTAGGTATGTGATTGTCAGTCACTGAATTTAATCAGATTCCTTCAGATTATGTTTTTTTAAATAAGAGATTTGATATTATTTCCCCTTTCTCCCTCTTACAATCTGCAGTTTTTTTGCTGTTTCCACAGAAAAAAGGATCCAAGTGTACTTTACGCCAATATTGAAATTTCAAATTGGTCCCAGTGCAGGTTTTCCCGAGTTGCTATATAGCCTTGCTGCTATTTAATTTCTTTGGCCTTTTAAGTAGATGCTTGTAAGTTACTTTACTACCACCAGAACTTCCTTCTCTATCCAATATAGTGCTCCTGCCTGAAGATTACAACCATATTTTCACCTATTTTACTGATGTTGAATTAACCATAGTTTTTAGTGATTATTATTATTATTTTGGTAAATACAAAGTTTTTGTGCTGTTTTCCATTGCTGTATATTGTACATATTGTTTTATAAGCTTTACAAACTGCTTCCATGGCTGTAAAATCCATGAAATGTAGAGTTTCAAAGATAGTTACGTAGTGCATTAAAAAAAGTTATACTCATTTTATAGTGACTTGTTAGGTAATCAATTTAAAGGTCTTCTATGCTGCTCTTTAAATGTGTAGGTGTAATTCCTATAAGCATTAATAAGATTTATGTTTCGTTTTCACTGGGGACCATATTCTTTAATTTGCTTCTCATTCTTTCAATACATAGGTAACAGGAATGTGGTGTAGAGTAAAATACTACAGCATATTTGCAAGTATTTTCAGTAGTTGATTTTGCCAACTTTGTCTTCAAATTTATTCCAGTCAGAGAAGCATAGAAACGTAATAGCATCATTTTTATCACATCTTGCCCCTTTGTGCCTTTCCAGGTCGGGAACGGAGTGAGGGGGGACGAGGTCAAGGCGCAGGGCAGCCATCTGAGACGCGTCCCTCGAGGAGCCACTCTCAGGGGTTCAGTCACCCCGGCACACGCACCAGGTGCTCCCTGCTCGGCAGGGGCAGGCACGCACGCACTCACTCACAGGCCAAGCGAGCCCACGGAGACACAGAGGCGGGAAGGGCTCTTTGTATAGCATTCTAAAGTTTAATGGGTATCCACACCCGAAACAATCCAATGACAAAAAGCCACCAGATAGCTCGTGCAAGTGATTTTATAAGGGGGTTGAAAGGGGTGGCGAGAGCATCAGGGTCCAATGAGGTGAGGGTCCAGGGGCGGAGATAAGGTGGAGTGACAGCGTTACAACCAATAGGGGAAGGAGAGGGGAGGAGAAAGGGAGCCGGAGCCAGTGGGGAACAGAACAAGGGAGAACTTTCCAGAACTGGGATAAGAGTTTACAAATGATTGACAGAGGGATTAACATAATAGGGTGTACACCAACCAGGAGATAAACCATTACANGTGGAGAACCGCAAAACTATAGGATACACTGAAGAGGGGGAAAGCTTTTAAACAGTGGCAGTTTCAACCACTGCAACAACATCTGTTTCCTGATAACATGGCACCCTCTCTAAGTTTTATTTCAAAACTGATACATTTAGAAGGACATAAATCTGACTCTCAGTATTGATTATCCACCACAGAGAAAAAGACTCAGTGGATTAAAATACTGAAGTTGGAACTCCAGGTCATCCCTGAGGGAGGTGCTGTCAGAGCAACCATCCAGGCAAATTAGAAGATGGCAAATTAAGAGGAAAGATGGGGCAGGTGGCATCCAGAGAAAGGTGAGCAAGCAAAGAACTGCAAACTAAACTCAGAAACCTGTGAGCGTACTGAAAACAAAACCCCAGAAGTTTCAAGAAGAAAAGTTTTTGGAACACATTCTTAAAAATCCTGGATTATAGAGAATTAATTTCCCCCTCCAGCAAGTGGGTATGTTGTACATTTCTCTGCTGTCTTGCATTCATGCTGAAATTGGCCCTGACATCTGGAGACTGCTGCAATATCTAGGCTTATATAAGTAAATTTTTTTAAAAGGGCAAAGTCATATTTTTCTGTAGTTAGGAAAATCTTTTGAGTTTCAGGTGCATAGGCAAGAGTTTCCTGAGGAGGATTGAACTTTAGCAGATATTTGGGATAGTGTGTGTGGGAGTAAACAACTAAGTGATCTTAGGTACCATTAAAATTGTACAGAGATATGTTCAGACTTTAGTAACTCCATCACATAAGCAATGCTAACAGCTGTACAGATTTCTACAGGCTCTATTTAGTAAATAGACTTGCAACGTTCATCAGAACCTACCAAAACAAATTCACTGAAAGCCATAATGTTTCTGTAGTATAGCAATTCCACAGTCATTTTCAGGCACTTTTACTTGATATCATATATGGTTATTTAAGAGTAGCTTACTTTTCTTTCGGTGCACAGCAAAAAAAAGTATGGATTTGCTAGCTAACTTTCCATCCTTGCCCCAGAGCTTGACTGATCATTTCTTTCATCAGAGGTCATCTGTGCTTCTAAAAATGAAACCTGTGTGGCCGTTGTTTGTTCAGTTGTTGCATATTAGCTCCTCAGTGGTTAAAAAGATCTGAACAAATAAGAGGGCTTACCCTACATTATATTACCCTTTATTAGTAGGAAATTGAAGTCTAGAGATTATTATTAAGCCTCAGCCACTGAAGGCTACCCATACTCGGGTAAAGACCCCTCAAACTGACCCCTGATCAAGCTGCATTAGGAGGGTAAAACCCTAGTTACTAATTAAATAAGCAGTTCTGATGGTATTATTCTTCCTCATAGCCATTTTATGACATCAGCTCTCTGCGGCACCCACGGACAAAGAGAATCGGGTTCCTCTTGGAGACTCAGTGCTGTTTCAAGGGCCTGACACTGGGCCATCCATGGCTTGCCCACCCTGTTATGTTTAACACACTGGTGTATCATGTGTCAAAGGGCTTTTCATTGAAGTTTGGGGTGAACAGGGACAAGGTTTCCATTAAAATAGAAACTTTGCGGACTTTGTTTTCCAAATGGAAGAGAAGCAATTTAATTTCTGCCTTGTTGTGCCAGGAAATACAGAAGGAAAGAGCTTGAGGAGTCTGAGCACAGACATCTAAAAATAGGGTATTTGAGTAACTTTGGTGCCTTTCCACTACTTAACTCAGATTTTTACTAAAAATTTAACTTTACAGACATGTTTACTCACCTCGAGGTAGGAGTAAGATTAAGGTAAAGAACTCTTTAATTTTTGCAGTGTTTCAAATGGAAATTTCAACTGAAGGACATAATCTCTCTGCCAATGTCACCTAAAAGTAAATAAATTCCAAGCAGAGTATTTATTATTTTCTGTGAAAATAGTCATCTCTACTTTAAACAGATAGAGTTCACTGGAAACAAAATAGAGATGGATCTGGGGTTTATTTTGTTTTTCTGATTTTTTCTGTGTGAAGGAAGTGCTGAGGTTTACACAGAACTGTGGTGAGATCAGAAGGTCCAACCTGGATAACAGAAAGTCTTGTCACTCAGGATGACATAAAGGATCATCTCATCACTGTACTATGGACTCCACTGCTTTCCAGTCCTGATTATGGAGAACATATGAGCAAGAGCCAGAAAAATCAATGTGCATATAATCAAAATAAATAATCGGCTTTTCTTCCTGACATTACTGATTTTTGGTTTTTTATCTTTTGTACAGTGTGCTCTTGGGGAAAATATATGGGCCAGGGCCTTGCTTTTCAACTAATGAAGGCCTTCAAGACTTCAGCTTCAAGAAGAAATAAAGAGAAAGAAAAAAGAAAAAAAATACTAATTTAGCTAATTAAAAAGGTGTCATTACTTATTTTTGTTTGGTTGTTTCACAAATCAAATATCTTAATGCCTTAAACAAAGTAAATCTTGTTTGAATTAGAATATTTTCAAATTTAAAAATGATCCAATTCAAATGTGAGAATTTCTAGCAATGAAAAAATTGCAATTTGTTCCAGTTGCTAAATATTGTCACCATGAAAGAATTTGTTGCACCTTATTTTTCCTATCCGTTGCTTCTTTGCAATAGGCTTCCCTAATAATTTTTCTAACTTTTTTTAGTTAATTAATTAATGAACATCCTCATCACAGGGTACCATCCTGCAGTATTGCAGCAGGCTTACCAGAAAAATGTCACCATGTCCCTGCAGGTTGTCACTCAAGGATTTAGACCCAGCACTGTCTTCACTGGTTGTCTGTGCTGTCTTTTCCTCTTTCCCATCTGTGAGAGTGTCCATGTGACCTTGCCTAGCTTGGCTCTGCCTGGATGTTGGTGGGTTCCAGTGCCAGTGTCACCTGCGCCAACACCTCCTTTTGCAATAATCCATGGTAAGAGACAGGGCAGTCTGCCTGCTTTCCCTCTTCCAGAATATATATTTTATTAGCCTTTAAAGTTAAAGGATCACAAAATATATTTTTCAAAGCAGCTGGCACTGCTTAGAAGTCATAACATTTTAAACATCTCTGTGAAAGGTGGATTTGTTGAAATATTACTAACAATCTATAAATCTTTATAAAACCAAGATCAAATTTGAAGTAACACTGTTTATTTTATTGCTCATCTGTGTCACAGTAGCTCTTGATGACACAGAAACTTGAAGTACAAGACAAATACTCTTTGTCAAACCCTATAAATTCCAAGCAGTGTTTGGAAATTTTTGTTTGAAGTGCCATCTACTAGAAAATGAAATCTTGTGAAAACAAAACATTTTGTAGAAAAATTAACTAAGATAGATTTTTTTTTTTTAGGAGAATGGCTAAACCCAGTAAATTTGAAGATTTTTTTTTCTATTTCTGTAGTAGTTTTTTCTTCAATTTTTTTGTTACTGTTTTTATAATATATAGCTTTATTAAGGCTTAAAAGTCGAATAAGGACATTTTAATCTCATAAAAGCTAAATTTATATTTATTCTAAATGCATTTTTAATTGTTTGTTTGGTTTTCCATTTTGCAACAGAAAGTCCTAAAAGTTGCATAAATTGCTATTCTTGGAAATCTTTGTTCACTTGCACTACTGACATTATGACTCCCACTTTTGCTCGAGGCTAAGAAGTCAGGCTGAGAGAGACTTGCTTTCCCAACCTGCTAGCTTGAGGAAAATCAGATGGAAGAACTCAAATGTGAACAGCGTGGAGGCTGGAAAGGAGATTTGCTTGAGCCTCCCAGTGCAGTGAACCTGAGCCTACGTGCACCCATGGGTAGCAGTGATAGATCACTGCAGACTCTCTGCAGGGACTGTTGTGCTCTGCCATGTCTGAGAGTGCTCCTCCTATAGCTCAGTGCTTCCTCACAGTTTTCAAGAGACAAAACAAGCCTCAGATGTGAGAAAAGAAACACCTTCTTCCTACAGATAAGGTGTGGGGAAATTAAGGTCATACTGAAGGCTACAGGGAACCTACAGGTAAATTCCTGATTAGCCCAGGTTTTCCTCTGTTCCACTTCCATTTTTAACTCAATTTACAAACTTCCTCTGGGAGGCAGTATACCTACACTTCCTTGGAGACAAAATTAATTGTTTTCAATTTTCATTTGATCATTCATCTTTTTCTCTTTGTTCTTCTGGGATAATGATTTCTACAGAAGAATCAGCATTCATTCATTGGTAATTACCAAAACATGGTATCTGAGATACCATTGTGACAATTTTTCTAAATTTAAGTTGCCCTTTGAATAACAACTGTCATAATTAGGTAGTGATAAAAGTGACACAAAGCAGGAAAATATCTTCTCTAGAGACATCACATTCTAACAAGGACCATCAGTGTATGTTTTTCGTAGCTTAAAACCAAGCACATAGATTATGTCAGATGAGGACATAAATTCTTGCTGCATGCCATACTGTGTCATAGTATAATGTCATGCAGTTTATACTTACATCACATAAATGTCAGACTCTGTCATGATGGAGAAAACAAGTGGCCTTGTCCCAGGGCAGCCTGAACCCTTTTTTTTCCCTCATCTCTTTGTTAGAGAAGAAAGCCCCCTGTTCCAGATGACCTTGCAGCCTAATTGGAATGTGCATGTAGGACACATCCTGAATTCTGGTACTGAGAAATTTGGTGCCCTCTATGTAAATCTCTGCTTGAAATACAACTGCACTGTGAGCTGTTATGACTGATGAAATGTTGTGCAGCCAGAATGAATCATAACGAGGTAGTTATAAGGGATGGGAGAGTGTAAATAAATCAAAGCAGAGATGTTAAAGCAATCTTTTAACCGTAACATTTCGTAGAAAGTGAAGGAGGTGGGGAACACTGCTGTAACAGTTTTTCTGAGTTTTCTGTGTGTCAGTTGTTAAACAGTCCTCCAAGAAATCTGCAAGTGTTAGTATGTGCTCTTTGAAAGAGCTCAGCAGTGCTCTTCTAGACATTAGTGCTATGTTCATACATTCAATATAAAGTAACATATGCTGTACATCTTAGGAGTGGGAGAAATCTCTTTTCCAAAGATTTTCTCATAGGAGTGGCACCTACTGGAAAGAGAAATTAAACTGTTGTGTATGATTACAGAGATTTTATTTAGTGTGAATAGGTTGTTTATTTAGGGATCTGGATACTTCAATTTGAACAAATCTCTAATTGAGGAGGAAGTTCACTGTGACTCTTCAGAAGTCTTTGATTTACAGTCTTGTATTTGTTTAGATTAAGAATTTGTCCTATTTAACTGCTGCACTTCAGAAAGTACAAAGTATGGAAAAATGACTAAGCACAAAACTCCACATTTATAGCATTTATGTGAATTTGTTGTTTTACTTGAATGCATATCTCAAAAGCAACTACAATTCTAACAACATCTTGTATCCTCATACTGTGTTAGATCAATAAATGCCTTACATTTCCTTTTTCACTTGTTTGAGAACGTATATTCAAATGTAGCAGACAGACTTAAAACTATAGGACTTTGTTATAAAATCAGATTTTTGCTGATTTATATATAAAATATATATGCATATATTTCTCCAGGCTGCATGCAGTAGGTGGTTGTCAGGGGTGTTTCAACAGCTTCAATACCTTCATCTATGTTTTCTCCTTATCCTTCACATACTGGACTTTTGCTTTCATTTGTTTCATCCTGTAATGAGATTGGCTTTTGCCATCTGTTAATTTGAGTCTGTTCCCAGCTAAATCATTTGGGGAAAGAATTTGGATTTCCTCATTTTAGATTGTAGAAGGAATTCAAAGAGAGAAATCACATTAGTTGTGTTGCTATTTACTTCCCTGCAGGGCTGTCCTTATGATTTCTTCTGTATAGGGAATTTTCAGTGATTCCATTAAACCTTTTCAGCTCTTTGGAACAATGATGGGGAAAAAAAAATTTATAAATACAAAGAAAAGACTTTCCAGAGAAGATGATTTAGGTTTCCTTTCCAAAATGAAATGTTGACTTTGACCCAAGAGGCTTAAAAAGGCCTATGGATTTTATGTGACATTTTCAGTTACTGAGGTGGGATGATTACCAAGATACTCAAATATCAGGAGAGAGGAAAGACCTTGATGTATAAATACTATGCAAAAACTAAGAGTTAGTTTATGATCATGAGGAAACCCATATGTTTTGAATTACCCTAGTTGCCTGTAACAGTTTGTACATTATTGGCTTCATTTATTTATGGTACTGGCCTTGGTGCATTAATACTTCATAGACCTGTATAGCAAGTGATGATTGACAGATGTTTTAAGGCCCTGATTCAAGAACATATTTTGGCTCATGTAGATGCATATTCAGGTGAAAGTCAAGTAAGTTAAAGCCCTGCCTTGGATGGAGTGAAGCATGAGCTTAAATGCCTTCATGAATCATGATCTGCATAATACTCCCTCAAGGTAAACCAAATAGATTCCTTATTCTTTTTGTAGTGAAAAATGTAGATCCCCAGGCTTTGTCATTTTGTTTCTCAGCAACTTCTTTGATTTGTACCAAAAAAACTTCCCTGAAAATTGCCACCACTGGAAAGAAGACTGAGCAAGAATTTGTGGACAAAACAAGCAGGAGCACTAAAATGAATGACTTCCTAATGATGTTGCTATGGAAATATCAATAAGCAGAGATGCAAATTAAATGATTTCTCTGGCACTTTTTGTTTCTATTCTTTCCTAGCTGTGTATGAAAAGGAATGTATTCAGGATGTCTTAATGTTGCATCAGTGACTGTCACTTGGCTGTCTTATAAAATGGCAATTAGATCAGTAGGTCTACCATAGAAGGGGCAATTTTCTCCTATTCTTACAATGAGGGATGGAAACACAGTGGTATCCATTCAGAAGATATACTGCAGTGGAAAACTCTCTGCCTGAAAACATGCAGTGCTCTGGGATGCTCAGTAGCAATTTTCAGGTCTGGTCACACCACGGTGGCAGCCTGCCTTTATTTTGGCCTGCCCAGCCTGGAGTGTTTTAATTGCTGGCAGTGGCTGCCCTTTTGTTTTTATGTATTCCCTCTCTCAGTGTGCCTTCCATTATTGTTTGTTGGCAGCTCTGAAAAAAATGGTGATTTCAACAGTGATTGCTTTCATAGAGTCATGAGAGAGTGCACCTTTAATATTATCTGCACTGTAGCTAGAAAGCAATAGTTGTCCTTGGCAGCATGCCAGGGAATGGAACGTGACATTTTAAATGGACACTACTGGTGCATCAAGCAGATGACATTAAAGGGAGGTTGGGATAGCTAATGAAAAGCTGGTGTGGGAAAAATCCAGGTTGAATTTGTTGTTTACAGGCAAATATACCTGATGGGATGGGGATATAGTTGATTGCAAGTCACAGTGGGAATAAGGAGCAATTGCATGACAAATGCAGCTCTCCCAGGGTGACATCAGTTAGTCCTTGCCTATGGAGATTCACAGGCTAAGCAACAGCTTCTGAAATGCCATCAGCAGTGGCTGGGATTCTTTGGCTGAGAAAGAAATTTCTGCTGCTTCATGTGGGGAAAACAGCTTCTTACAGCTCATTTACAGATGTTAGTAAAAAAAACACCTATAAAAAAGGTGCAAAAGCACAGAGAGCAGAGCTTAGCGACAGATAAAATCAACCTGACATCTTACCATCATTGAAAAGGTAAAACTAAAAAACATATATTAAAAAAATCAGTCTTAAAGTTCTAGTTCATCGTATTTACACCGTTCGTATAACTTTCTACTGAATGCTATAAGTAATTTCTGGAAACATATTTGTATAAAGATATTAAGGAATCACAAAGTCTGTGTGCTAAGTCCCAGTCCCTATGAAGTGAGTGGGACTTTTAGTGCTGGTCTCGGTGTGACCATGAATTGGATCAAATTGAGTCTTCAATAATATAGCAATCTCCTGGCTAGCACAGTCAGTTTTTAACACAGCTATTTTTACAGTTATCCAATAAAATTCGATTTTGAGAAAGGTAATAAAATTTCAATATCTAAATTTGGTATAAAATTTTTCTTTTTATTATAGTCCTTCTGCATTTATTTTTCAGAATTCTCAAACAAATAGCTCATGTTAGGCTTTTTTTCTCATTTTTTTTTCTTTAGTGCTCACATTTATGCACAATCATGGGTCAGTGTTAAAACAGCAAGAACTTCAGGCAGGTTTTTCAAAAATTTCACTACAAAGATTCCAACACACAGATCCAAGCTGGATCTGCAAAGGTATTTATGAAATATTAGGAATGAAGACTAGGTGTCTTCTGGCATTTTTGAATGCTAAAGCAAATACCATCACACTCTTCTCCAATTTTCTGAAACTTTTTAGGAAGTTGTGAGTTAAAAATTACCTGCCTATGAATATTTTGGTGTATTGCTTTTGTTTATGCATATATGCCTGAAATGTACTGAGTATCTCTTGTTCACACTAGGAAAATCCAAACCAGTTTTACATGTACAGCTTTGCTGTTTCTTGACAGAGTGTATTAAGCCAAGTATTTGATTCAGCAGTGATGTTTTTGTTGGCATAAGGTTGGTACTTCCTTTGTGGAGCTGCAGGACCAGCAGATGTTGAATTGTTGGGGTTCTGTGAGCTCCTAAAAAAAATTGCTTAGAGAAAACCCATACCCATGGACATCCTAAGAACCCTGCATGGTTATAGTCACCATTAGTTTACATTTTTAATTTTAACACACCAGTGGCAACTTCAGGAAACCACAAAAAATAGAGATCATAGTATTAAAAGCTCATGAAATATGACTATTGCTAATGGAGATGATGGTTTTAAGACAAGATGTAAAAGAAATTGCAGGTGTGTTCTTGTTTTCAAACAGCTTCATTCTTCTCAACAGAGGCCTTTTGCTAGTGAATTATTTAGGATTACCTTGTTTGCTGTGATTGAAAAGAGTTCAAATTTAGAAAGTGGGAGGCCCACAAAATGTGAGAAACTGGGACTTCAGAATAAATGAGAATTTGAGACTGTGATGAATTCTTATCCTGTCTTTTTCCTTTGCTTGTGAAGCTCATGAGCACAGCTGGCACTTGGGGAAGGAACTGCTGAGACTGATGATTTAGATTTTTTGACCTCATGGCTGGCTGCTTTTGAAAAGGGCAGATTCTGAGACTGGTAGTCGCTGTCTGCTGTTTATCTGGGGCACTGAGTGAAAATTCCTTCTTGATTTCCTGCAACCTCTTTTCCTTCAGAAACAAGGGAACTCAATTCAGCTTGGTCCCAGAGGGAAAAGAGGAACAATGTCAAACTCTGGGCTTATTTCTGAGCCAAGTACCTGCCAATGGCAAAGAAATAAATGAGTCAGAGGCAGAGGGTCCTATCCCGGGGCTGCTGCAAAGGGAAAAGGATCCTTGCTTTCTGGGAATGGAAGGCTGCAAGAGAAGATTTAGGAATACTTTTGTGGGGGAAGCAAAGATGGGTAGGAGGACCTCATTTTCTATTGCTGCTTGGTGGCTATGGAGCTTAGGGCAAGATGAATCAGCAAATGCAAATATTCAAACCTGGGTTATCACCATATCTTAAGAACTGTGACTTCAACAAGGCATCCTTAACAAGGATGAGCTTCCTCTGCAGGGTACTGGACTGAGACTCACACAATCAAGCTCTAGGATGTATTTGAGGCTCAGGGTTTCAGTCGTGATGCAGAGCAAAGCTCTGTGGTACAACATTTTGCCTCTGCCATACACTGTTGAATTATTTTCAAATGCAGATTGATTTCTGGGACTACTTTCTAACTACTTGACATTTTAACAGTGAACTGAAATATTCAGCCCTAGCTTAAGGCAAACATGATTCTTCTTGATGCACGTCTTGAGAACTGGGAGCCCTGTGGGGTGATACTACTAGTCTACAGTATTTCAGAAAATAGACAGGCTGAAAATCTGAATGCAGATATTTTCTCTGGTACAAAAATGGACTTGCAGTTACTGAAAAATGGCAGCTTATGCTGGAAGTTGAAAAAGGTATGCACATCTACTAACTGTTTCTGTGGTAGCATACGTATTCAACCCAAAATTCGTAATGGATTAGTTAAATTGTTTAAGAATACAGAGAATCAAAGGCAATGAAAATGCTGTGAAATGTTGGCACATTGAAAACTTACTCTTAGGAGACAGATTGTTCAAATTGAGCTCTGTGTAACTTATAGGACCAGAAGCATAAATGGCAAACAGAAGACATGAATTTATTTTTAGGCAAACCAGGTAAAAGTTGCTTTGCTTTGCTTTCTTTGTAAAGAAAACAGAGATCCTTTCTAAGCATACATATCAAATTGAAGGTATGCGTGCTTATTTACAGGCTGAAAAGACTCTTGTTTCTGTTATAAGTCTATGAAGTGCTTGATGTTGTAAGTTGCAGTTAGCAAATGTCTGTGAGTAGAAGGGGAGCAAGAGAGTAATTACCTGGGAAAAGTAACTTGAACCATCTACTCAGAGCACTTGAATTGCATTTCCGGTATTTTCCAGATGTGTGTCTTTCCTCGTGTGTGTTCACTTCTTCCTAAATCAGAAGTAATTTAATTCAGTGAGACTGTGGGGTTTTTTGATGACCAAATCCATATTTAACACAAGAAAAAAAGCCCACAAACCACCCTCTCTGAAAACAAAACTTTAAGTAATTCCAACTCATAAGAAAGTAGAAATATTATCTGGATTAAATCAGGGCAGAACAATAAGCCTGAGCTCATGGCTGCCAAGCAACATCTAGTAGCTGTAGTCCATAGGAACATTCAATCAATGAGTCTAGAAAAAGCAGATCATGATTCAAAAGCTTGGAAGAACCCCGAGGCAGCCATACCTGTTCATACTTGTAGGACAGGAGGGGTCTGAGGACACTTTCTCTGTGCTCATGCACTACAGACTCTACATTCAATCCATGTCCATCTGCAGAGCAGATTCAGGTTTCAGAATAAGGCTGCGAGAAGGAAAAAGAGCAAGGATCTGCTGATTTAGGAAATGACACGAAAGAGAGCTAACAGCTCCCAATGAGATGCATATCTCAGAGAGCTCCTGCAGGGTGTCCGCTCCTCTGCAAAAACGGTGGCATGTCTAACTGGGCCAGTGGCAAAGGGGTGACATGTTAGTGGAAAATGATAAGCACAGAATTAGCTATTATAGAATAAATGTCAGTAAAAATCACCAAACAAATTTCTCCTCATTTGTGATTCCTCGGTGTCTAAGATTCATGTGGAATTTCTCTACTTAAGCAACTGGAGGAGACCCAAGGAGAATGTCAGTCATAGCCTGATTAGCATGAACTCCTTAAACTAAGGCTTCATCTTTGACAACTGTGATATAAACTTATTCTTCCAAGAGTAACCAGAGGACAGGTACCTATAGATGTCATCCATCACCTTCAGATCTACTGACTTACTTGCAACCTGCCTTCATAGACTCACTTTGTATTCCTTGACCTTAGATAGAATTGCTTTTTAGAGTTTGAACTCTACTGGACAAGTTCTGGCCTGAATAAGAATTTTCTTCTCTTTACAGGAAGCTGTGGAGACCTTATAATTGAGATGAAAGCTTCAGACAGATGTGTAGTTTGTGTGCTTTAAAAGAAAAAAAAGCAATAAAAATAGAGTAGTGCTGATTATTTTTTCCATGCTCTGACTAGGTACTGGCTTTCCATGAAAGCTGAAAAGGGCCAAATGGGAATAAGGGCCAAATAGGGAATGCAAGAAGGAAAACAATTCTTAAAGGAGGGAGGTTTGTGAAAGAGGAAGCTGGGCATTTCACAATGTCACTCCCTTTCTCCACAAGACCACTAGTTTTAAAACAGTTTGAAGCAAGGACAGCCTGCTTCATCCACACTCTGAGTAAATATCTGAAAATAATCTTATTTTAGGATAGGATTTTGCTGCTGTTTTTGCAGATGGGAAACATCTAGACAGTATTGTAAAAGGCTAGTTTGTGGGGGTTTTTCTGCCTGGTATTCAGCCACTTGGGTTTTGTTTTGGACTGCCTTTAGTTAAGTCTTTGGTTTTAAGAGCAGTAGGAACTTCTGAACTTCTGGCACTCCTCATATCATCTAATACATTAAAATCCAGGGCACCCCAGAACAGGGAGGCTGTGGAAATTTGAACTTGAGTGATTAATCTAAACCTCCATATTGGGTAGGACCCAGAAACAGAATCACAGTTCTGGGATTTCCCATTTTTTCTGTTCAGAGTTTTTTCTAACCAAAGTGATGAGTGGAAAAATTCATGCCTCTTTTGTGGAGGGCTGAGACAAGTTGTTGCAATGCTGAAAACACAATACAGCTCTCAGCATTGTGCTCTCCAAAATTGTCTGCTAGCATAAGATCTCTGGCATTAAATCCAGACTCATAACATTATTCATTCTTTCAGCATTTCCACAAGTTATCATGTGACATGGAGGTGTGACATAGGGATGCTGTCAGGGTGTGTATTTTGGCTGGTTCCTGCCCAAACCCATCCAGTAGTTGGTGTGACTGATGCTCTGTCCAGCTGTACATGCTCATGTGAATTTCATAAATTGTTTATCCCATTGACAAAATAAATGCACAGTCAAAAATAAAATTCTTTATTAACAGGAAGGTTGGGACTTGAAGAGACCTGCACTAGGACATGGTGAAATCCAGGCTCTGTCAGCCCCTCAGATGACTGCATCCTACGCTGGTTACTGACACAGAGTCTCCCCAGGTATGCAAAAAGGACTGGGCAATTAGAACTGCTTTTTGAACACTGAATTACTGCCTTTGCAAATGTTTATGTTGCATACAGTCCATCTAATTCTTTCCAAGACCCCACCGTTTTTAGTTTGCTTTGCCTCTCAACTCCTCTTTTACTTTAAACACTGCCAAAAGAGGTCTGGATAGGAAAGGAAAAATTAGTTGGAAAATGAAAGTAAGCATCTGTACACAATCATATACTCCATCAGTGTGAGTACAAGGCACTTGAGTCTTATACAAAGCTGTGAACATTATGTGCCAAATTTGTTGCAGATGTAGGCAGAAGCTAGAAAGTATTGAAAAACAGAGAAAAGACAGTTAAAACAGGCATACCAACTTTTATGAAGAAAATCATAATTATAAACATGTTCCTTAAAATTAAATTCGACACAGCTCTTTTTTTTCCCTGTCTTATGAAATATTTTTCCTCCAATACATAATTAGTAGAAAGAAACACAACAAGAGGTGGATTAGATGCCTTCAATAGTATAGGTTTTACCCAGATGTAATTTTTAAAAATGCATCTTTGCGGCCATGAAATTCCTGTGGACTCATTTTTAGAGAAGTCAGTTTCTCAGCATATTCCAACTTGCTGTGAGTAGTGAGACTGGTAAGCTTGACATTTCTTTCTGTGGTGAATGTGAGTTTGTTGTGTTATTTTATCACACAACAGATGCTAGAAATAATTTCTGTATATTAACATAATTCCTTAGAGGATATACTGACTTTAATGAAGAGAAGATTTAATATTTGTGTCTGCAGACTTCCCAAATGACTTTTCTTCTTTTTAAAAAAAATTTAGTTTAATTTTTAAATTACTTTTATGTGGACCTTAACCCAATGAAAACAATGCAGAAAAACAAGAAGCTTCCTTCTACCTTCTTTTTTTTTTTTTTTATTAGACATTTCTTATTTTAATGAAGACACAATTAGGGAGAGCTGAGCAGCAACAAATAGTGAGGAATTAGAGTTTAGCCATAAGGTTCTGATCCTCTAGGCGACTTTTTGCAACAGACTCGGACATGTACTCTGAATGATGCAGACTCTAAAAGAGCTTAAAATTAAACACCGTTCATATGTACAAATGGCAAAAATAGTTTCAATCATTTTTATCTTTAACAGAGATATTGGCTAACACTTCCTTTTTTAAAACAAAACAAAATAAAACTGTTTTGGAAGAGAAGAGAGATCTGTTTTTCCCGTGGGAAAAGTTAAGTATTTTGCCCAGTGGTTGAACATGGTATGGCTTGTATCCAAAATCATGTTAATTTTTTAGTGCATGATGGAATATGTATTTTAGTACTTCATTAATTCATTTTTCTCTCTGAATCAGGCTTCTCATGTCATTACATGGCTCAGCAAGAAGGGAGGAGATCTTGGTGCAGCCTGGGGATTGCTGTCTGACTCAGAAATCTAACATTCAAGGGAAAATTAAAACTATTCAGATTCTGAATTGTATAAATTTCCATGCCAGTGTTCACTAAGCCAAGATTGAGAACCGATTGTTTTTGTCAAAATGCCAACATTGGAACATGGAACCTTAATTTTAGACATTTAGGTGGGATTTTTTGGGCTATGTGGCTATAAGATAGATGGAAGCAGTTAAGGGATGGCAAGAATGGACTGTCCCGACACGTAGACTTTGTCTTTCAGTTTGGAACTTGTAAAATTTACCAGAACAAGTTACTGGAAGATCCATATATTTTGTGGTGCAACCTGTGTCACTTGAGTCAAGTACAATTTGTGGAACTTGCACCTTTTTTTGTAGACAAAATTTCAGTGAACTGAAACCTGAGTCAAATCTGTGTCTGGAATATCTACAGACTCATGGAATACTAAGTCTGATCTCGAAGATGAAAATGGGAAAGGGTAGGGTTGGCTGGTCTATCCCCACTACTACTTTGTGAAGGTCCACCTGAGAAGACAGAGCATGTTCTCATCTTAGCAAAATATTGAATATGGTTGTTGTGGCTTTGGAAGAGCAAATATTTCATATTTTCTCCTGTCTATCAAACTCAACAAAGTTGTGTCTTTTCCGGCACTTGAAACTAACAGGCATCTACAATTTTAAGCACAGTTTCTTCTATTCAGGGCCATTGTTAAATCAAGTTTCATTCAGAAAATTTGTATCTAAACCAAAAAAGTCCAATGTTTCTTTTCCTTCTCCCCTACATTAACAGTTTCAAGAGAATTTACTAGTGTGGTGTGCAGCTTGATGGAGTTGTGGTAGTGGAGACCTCATTGTTTTGATTAGGGATGTAACCTTATTCACTGTACTTTCAGAAGTACACCTTGATTTGTAGTTGCCTGCAGGTACATAGGCACACAAATATACAAACATCTGCTTTCAAAAAGTTCATTTTAGAGACTAAATGTAAGTTTGAATATGAATGTATACACAAGTAACACAGCAAATTCCCTGTGATATTGAGATAGTTGGTGTCATTAGAGAGTTATGCTTTCTTAAGAATACTATCTTACCACCAGATGCTCTTTGTGAGATAGTTTTCTCCATTCATAACAGAGAATTGATACCAATTGTACTGCTGAATTAGTGCTGCTCAGTGTAACAGATCACTGCATCTAATACAGAACTAATCAACCATGTGCCCGAATTTTCACTTACTTGCATGCCTATTATTGTAGAAGAATGTTATTAAATGACTATATTGGGGACTGAACAAATTAAAAATGTCAGAATTTGACTGCTCTGTAATGTATCTTAGCCTGACAGAGCATACATTTTCTTATAACCTTTGATAATGTAAGTACATGCTGTTTTAGCTTCCTATTAACTTTGGGCTAAAGATGCTTGATAGGCAGCAGTATTTAGCTCTCTCCTCATAGGTAATATCATACCTCCAGAGTAATCTTTAGACCTTGCTGTGCCAACTGCATGGTTAGTTATCTCAGCAGCTTTTTATTCTGGCATTTTTAGGGAGTCACTACAAGTTCCTAGAACCTCCAAGAAGTAATTCAAATAATCGTGGGAAAGAATTCTTTAGTGCTGGGGTTTTGTTACTTAGAACTTTATGAAGGACACACATCAGGTATTGGAAAAGCAACTCCCTCTCTGTCCAGCTGAAACTTAGTAAATGAGAGTCTTTTCACATTAGAGTACAGAAATTCAGCACATGAAGGGTACAGAAAAAAAAAATCGTAATTCATGCAAGATGAAGCCAGGGTTTCAGTAGGTGCAGCAAACTTGATTCGCCTCCAACACTCACTATCACCTTCTCATTCCCTTAAAACTTGTGGCATTGACTCCATTAGAAATGGCAAGAGTTACTGACTAATTTGCTAGTTTTCCTAATATTCAGTAGGTTTGAACTTGCACCTCTAATTACATTTCTTTTTGCATATCTTACTTTCAAGATTTTTAGTACTTCTGTTCCCATTTGGGCAGCTAAGAGAGTGGTTGGTGCCTTCTGTGTGAACCAGTACTAGAGGAGAGTGTGTAATCTCTTTCTAGGCATTTCACTTGAGTTTCTTGATTATGGGGTAATGACACTCAGTCTCAAGTTGAGACCCAGCACAGACCTCAGGATTTTGGAACTGCAGCTGGTAGCCATGTATGGTAGATGTGAAAATAATTCAGTGCAAATATTTGTCTGTGTATGCAGTACATATGTATATATATATATATGCACACATGCATATATTCTCATTTATACTCATAAATGGTTTCTTTCAAGAACATTCTTTCACTGTCCTGTGTTTCCATACTCATGATTGTCATAGTTTGGAAAAAACTGTGATTCCCAAAGGTCTGCTGCAGTAATGGTTTTGTAAGAACCAGCTTAATAAAAACATCAGGCCTCTCTGTTCCAAATAATTTTATTACAGTTAGCAACTCAGCCAGTTGTCAAGTATGTTGTCACCAATGCACTCTCTCTCCCTGTGAATAATGGCACAAGTGAGTGTTGGATTTCTGTAGCATCTCAAACATATAGGCACTGTCTTAGAGCTGCACAGCAGTTTTTCTCTACCACTTTGGAAGGAATGGTAGTTGAAAAAACTTCCTCTATTTTGTGCAAAGGCTATTTAGACATGACAAGGTTTCACAGGCATCAAATTAGTTTACCTGCATCAATTTACATGAAAAATATGCAAAGGCCACTTCCTGGACATTGTCTGTATTGGTCCTTATTTTTCTAAACCAAATATGGAATTCTTAATAGCTGTGAGTTCCTTCCAGGAATCAGTTCTGGCCTTGACCTCTCCAATGCCTGTTACATTCCTTGTGTTTGGATGGGTGTCTGAGCAGGAATAACCTCCTTAATGTAAAGAATTCTGTTGTGAGATTTTATAGAGGTTTTATTTGCCTCATGTATAATTCTTTTATATATATATATAGTGATGTTTCAAATATTTATTTTCTTTCAAAAGTATGACAAAGTTGGTTGCAATTTATCCTCTAGTAAATCTCTGCTTAAATTATACTGCATTTTAATTGCCATTTTTTCAAGAATATGCTACAGAAATGTTCTCTGTGCATCAGCTGAATGTGGAAAGGATGTTATCTTAGTCAGCCTTCAGCGATATGTTCAAGTTTTCCTCTACTTTAAAAAAACCCCAATATGGTTTTAAAATTTGACCTAGAATTGAGAATTGTGACTTATGAGTAATACGGAGACCTCTGTAACAAATTGATCCTCAAATTTTATCCTCTTATTTATGATGCTAAGTAATATGTTGGTTCTATGAAAATTTACCTTTAGAAAACACAGCTGGGTGTGATTCATTGTGAGTTCTGGGAACCAATAAAAATGTTGAGTTTTTGGAAGTGTATTCTCACTGATTTTTTTTTTTCTTTTTTTTTTCCCATCTCCCAAGACACATTTAGTGCATGGTAAAGTATACTTTTCCAGGGAACAGATGTGATAATTAAGAACTGGAAAAAATTTCAAATATCCATGAAAAAATAGTTGTCAAGTGTATTTCTAAAATTAAGAGCAAACAAAATGTATGCTGATGTGTGGATGATTAATGGAGGAATGTCATTGTCTTTCCATGAATTCCTTTATGTTGTTTTACACAATCATGCATATTTTATATGACCACAGAACTTTACTGAATATACTTGACTGTAACGCAACTCAATAGTTTCTCCTGTTTATTTAACTCCTGTCAATTTAACTGTTAATAGATTCAATTTAAAAAAACCCCAAACTTTTGCTGTTTCAGCTAGAGTAGTATAGTAAAATATAACTGTTTGTCATTTTTCCTTCTTCCTCAACCTGAAGGGTGTGTATCTAAATTATTTCCCGTCCCTCAGGTGCTCTCTTTATAAATATGTTATCTGTATTCAATGCCTCTTCATTCTCGTTCTATTATGTGTGTGTGCAGTAATGAAAGAAGATAACTGACAAGGCAGTGTATCAAGGCAAGAGAATTTGCTATTGCTTCTTTGCACTTTTTGGTAGAGCTGCTATATTTAGCACACATCTTGTCAGCCATGAATTGTCTACCTATATGCTTTTTTTTTTTCCAACCCATGATATAATATTGCTTCTTTATACTGCATAGATAAATATCCCCAAGTTTCACCCATACAGCTATAATATTGGTTTCTACAGTAACTGATCAAATGTTATGAGCAGGAAGATTATTTTGATGAGGAAAAGAGGTGTAAATCAAGTATAATAGGTGTTTGTGTGGGTGCTATAAGGTTTTTGTTGCCTGCACCATAGGTAGGGTTTTAGTTAAGGAAAATTAGAGCTTGCAACTCAATTTCTTAGGTGAGGAGTGATTTATGATTGTAAACATACAGGAGTGCAAGTTTCAAAATAATAAACCTTTGGTAAATGTGCACATTTCTCCATTTAATATATATAATTATTTCCTGTGTGTAGCATTAGTGTCCCATGAGTAGAAAACTTCTCATAACATGTCCTCCTGCAGTGTTGCTAAGCTCAACTGTTGAATACAATTTTTTGTGTAGTATTAGTTTAAAAAAAAAGTGCTGTATAGTCTTTCTGCTGTGGGCACAGGAATTTACAAGTTGCCATTGTTTTTCAGTGCAGTAGAAATATATTGAGAACTACCAGCATACATATAACGTATTTAACATAAACAGATCCACAAAAAGTGGATTCCTAGCTTGCTCTTTGTGAATGAAAAATTACTTGAATATACAGTTATACTGCTTTTTGTTTCTCTTCAGAACTAGGAAGATGATGCAGAACCTGTAGGCACAGAGTTCTTTTACAAGAGTGTCTACTCAGCCCTTTATGGTGTTGATAATGTTCCCTGTAATTGATGTAAAGTATTGTAATAACTCACAGTACAGTAGTCCATGTTGCCTATCAAGCTTAGTTGGTGGGAAATGTGGCCTTTTTTCTCCTCATTTAAAATGTATCTCTGCACAGCAATCATGATGTTTCTAAATCTGCAGCAATAAAAAAGAGTAGGAACTCTTACTTTAAAATTATTTCTGGAAAGCAATAATGAGAAGAATCCAGCTGTTTCATTATGCAGTGACACACAGAGCTAACACTGACTCCAAAGCCTATCCTTGTAGATTGTGCTGTCTCCGTTCCTGTACCCAGGGCTTGTGTCAGAGATCAGTCGCTTGGGCAGACACTGGGTGCAGTAAAACACCAATGCAATCCTACTGATTCTCAGTGACTCCACTCCCGCAGAGCTCAGACTGAGCACTATGAAAAGACTCTTGGAGAGAAAAATGGATCCTGGTCTGATGCTTTGGTGCTCTGGGAGGATTCCTAAAATCCTTATATCTACTATTGATACCTTGTTAAGACCAAAAGACAGATAGATGTACAAGAAAACTTGACAGGTATTAGAAGTCTCATTTTCTGGTGGTTTAATATTCATAGACTGTCATGAAAGCTGTCACCAAGCAAAACAAGAGATGTCCAAAGATCATATGCAAATATACAAAGAATACGAATATACATATACTCAGAATACACATAAATGTTTTAAAAGATGGCATAGTTTAATAGGGCATACAACAGATTTCTGTTCTAAGAAATTGTTCCTTATGTTAATGTGTGGTTTGGAAAACGGGATAAAAGCTGAAATATTGAAATTTTCAGCTGATAAGAACAATTACTTTCATATATTGAGATTAAATAAAATTCTCTACTGGGAAGAGCAAAATAAATCATTTGGAAGAAGAATCCCTTGAACTATTCAGAAAGTCACTGGATGTCACTTTAGCATATGAACTTTTCACTTCTCCAAATGCTCTTAAAGGGAAAAAAGAACATGAGATAGCAGAATGGATAAGAGTTTGAAGCAAGTATTGTAAAAATGTGAATACAAACTTGAAGTTTCTGATTCAGACTACAGGGTGAACTATGTCTTTAAATGAGAGATCCCTAAGTTATAGTGTTGGTATTTCAGCTGTTAACCTTCTGATCCTCCAGCTCAGGAGTTGCTCAGGGTTTCCCACACTTTGCCTATCCTCACAAATACCCAAAATGTACAATGTGTCTCCATTTTGTTATGAAACTGCTTTTGTGCTCATAGAGCGAACCTGGTTTCCTGCTGCATCTCTCGTCAGACCACCTGCAACTTCTTTAGATTCTAATTCAACATCATGTCAGGTTATTTTGCCAGCAAAAATATTGAGTTCAGCTGCAGCTGCATCAATTAGCTCCTCAAGTCTGCAAATAATGACACCAGTGACACTTTTTTGGGTGAATGACGGACCTGCTGGTGAGTACATAAATGTAATGATCAATCCTCCCTTTCATGTCTCTGTGTTTAAACATTCTTTTATCACTATGTACTTTGAAAGTGACAATCCTCCACTCATAAAACACATACAAATATTTTGCATCTGTCACAATCAAGCTTTGCAGATACACAGATGTGCAGCAGCACAGATGCTGGTTAAAAAGTAAATATATATATATATATATATATATATTCCTGTTGCTCAGACATAATTTTGATTCTGTGCTACCAACTACTGTATTATATGAACATGAGCTAGCATGTGTCCAGATGGCCAAGAAGGCCAGTGGCATCCTGGCTTGCATTAAAAATAGTGTGGCCAGTAGGACCAGGGCAGTGATTGCCCTCCTGCATGTGGCACTGGTGAGGCCACACCTCAAATACTATGTTCTGGGCCCCTCATGACAGAACAGACATTGGGGTGTTGGAACAAATCATATGAGGAGCAGCTGAGTGAGATGGGAGTGTTTAGCCTGGGGAAAAGGAGGTTCAAGGGAGACCTTATCACCCTCTGTAAGCCCCTGGAAGGAGGTTGTAGTGAGGTGGGGGTCAGTCTCTTCTCTCAGGTAACAAGTGACAGGATGAGAGGAAATATCCTCAAGTTGTACTAGTGGAAATTAGGGTTGGTTATTATGTTAAAATGTCCTCACTTAAAGGGTTGTCAAGCATTGTAACAGGCTGCCCTGTTGAAGGCATTTGAAAAGCAGTAGATGCAGTGCTTGCAGACATGGCAAAGGGATGAGCAGTATTAAGGTTATGGTAGGACTTGATCTGAAAGGTATATTCCAACCTAAAAGACTCTATGATCTTATATAACTGGCATCTTGTGGTCACTGAATTTCACTGTGTTATTGTTATCTTGTGCTTGTTCCAGATAAGGTCTCTCATCTTGTGTCAAATATGTGAGCTCTCCTAGGGGGGTTGTCTTCCACCTCCCAGAATATGTACAGGATCTTCTTTTATTTGGAGTAGTTTGCCGAGGCATTATTGCCTTATAAATTATTAAAACCTGCTCACTTGACTCCTCTGGCTCTAGGCTGGTTGGTGTTCCAAAAGTGGAGAATTTTTGATTTCAGGGTTTAAGATGCCTGCTAATTTGCTGCTTACCCAGACCAGGCTGATTGTCTTTCCACTGGGATAAAAGAGTTTTAACCTCAATGTATCTTTAGAAGGATGAAACCCTCCACCTGTGTTGTTGTTGGGTTTTTGATTTGGTTTGGTTTGGTTTTTGAGCAAAATACAGATTTACTAGGATATGTTTGGAAAAAGAATTTTAAATTAAGAATCTCTTTTGAACAAATTTTTGAACCTACTTGAACTCCTCCAGCAAAAACTAAGCTGTTCATTAATATTATGCGAGACATCTCCATGTTTTCTTTCGATTATGTCAGTCTCTGTCCATGTTAGCAGCTCACTTACTGCTCTCATTCACCTTAATCCTGTTTTCATAAAGGCAAGTTCCTCAAGTACTAGAAGAGAGTGTCCTCAGGGAAATGTTTCAATCAACCCACTTGACTCAGCATGTTGTAACACACACTGGGCTATGATGGTGATGTGCATGAGTTGTTTTCTTTCAGTTGTTTTGGACAAAGAGTAGCATATTCAGGAATGAAAGCAGCAGCAGTCATTTGGAAGCAGTGGAAGACAAGGGTGTCATCAAGAAATATTTGTGGGGTCATTCAGATGCTGCAGTGAGCAGTATCAGTTGAAGATACTTAACTGTGCTGAGAGGGACACAAGAACTGTAGGGGATTACTAGAATGATGAGGAGCATTGCCATCAGCCAGATGAGGAAAAATAGACCTGTGGAGCCCAGACAAATGAAAGTCATTTCAGAGGACTGCACAGATGGATTAGAGCTGCAGTAGTAGTAAGCGCCAGAGGTTTATTACTGACCTCATGGGCCAGTCTCTGGGGCAGGGCTGAGAAGTGAAAAGCTGTACCTGTTTTCAGTGGCTTCCAGGGTTTTGATGTGTTTTTTTTCAGGCTGACAATGAAATGAAGCAAATATTTTCATTGTTTTTCTCCAGTTCTGGAAGACAGAAGAGTGCACATCAGGCATCTACTTTAACTTGCTGATTTCAGGGAATTATTTGTGATAGTAGAAGTACAGATGTTAAGTCCTGCTCAGCTTGACGCAGAAGAAAGATTTTTAGTTCACATCACTTTTGGGCAGAACTGGTTCTTGACATTTTCATTAAAAGTAGCCACATGCAGCACTGCTTGCTTATTTTACCTCTACTTTATTTTCAGGAGAAGGAACATCCCTTTGGTCCTCAGAGTGTCTAAATGGAGAGGAATGATGCATGTCAGTGTGGGTGCATGTGTATTCACTTCCCTCTCCATACATTTAGAAATCATAATGGGAAATTTATCCTGAAGTGGAAACACCAGAGGACTTGTTTGTGACCCTGCACTGATATAACTCTCTATTAGTGTCATAGAGTTGGTACTGATTTATACCAGTGTGGGGTCAAAGAGCGCAGCCTCTCAGCACCCAGACCAGCTGGAATTCTCCTGCCAGCGATGGTAAATTGTCTGCCCGAGGCTTTTCTCCTTTGCTGCTTTGCTGTTTCAGGTCTCTGTCATGGATTACTTCTCACTTCTCCCTCTTCTTCCAACAGGATGTGAATGTGGCATGTTCTGAGGTTTTGCATAAGTGGAAAGGGTTAAGCAGTTCTGTGGAGGTACTGTGCTGACAGAAAACACATCTAATGAAAAACAAGTCAAGATGAATACCTTCCCATAAAGTCTTCTCTCTCATGAAACTTGACAGAAGAGCACAACAGAAGCAGCTGGGTTTGCTTCTTATCTCTTGCCTTTCACCTGGGTTTGTGTTTCCTCTCTCCTAATGTCTCTTGTCAGCTTTTGCTGTGTCCATCCTTCCTTTTTGCTGAGCCTCTACTGGCAGACAGAAGAGAGGGGATCTAATTTAGGGGATAGCCATCAATAGACTATAAATTTGTCAGCATGTCATAAGCATACTTCAATATGCTGTGCAATTTATATGGCAATGCATCCATTTTTAAGGCTAGCCCTGAATCTCAGTATATCAAAAAGCAGGATACCGAAGAATAGACTACTGCTGCCACTTATAATAACGTGTCCAGAAAAACGTTGTGTGAAGGGTCTTGTATCTATCATTAAAATTGTTTTAATTCTCCTTTTAGTGGCTATGTAGCATGTATTTAGTAGGAGTTATTGCTAGGATGACTTCATTGATAAAACTCCATTTCATCTAGCATGAAGGGAGAAAAAAAGATGTAATATTCTCTGGTGCATCATGTGGTTTCTCATTGTGTGGCATTGACTTCAAGGAACTGAAATTTTTCTAATTAGGTTTTTTTTCTCTGTCTCTGGGTTCCTGGCAAAATCAGAGTTGATGTCAAAATGTTTTATAAATTGAAGGGATAGAGAAGTTCTGGAGACAGCATTAAAATATATACATTGTTTTCACTGATACTTTATAGGGGGGCTTCTTCACTCCGGGCAGAACAAAACTACCCTATGGCCCTATTCTGCTTCTGCATATCAACCCACATCCCACCTGGATAAACTCACCCTCTCCTCTGTGAGGGAGGTGGACAGGGACTGTCTCTCTGGCCATGGAGAGGGGAAGGAAAGTGACCTCTGCATTTCCATTCCTTTTCTGTTCTAGTCTGATGGCAAGTACTGAAGGGCAGGGCATTAGATGAATCCAATTGCTATAAAACCATGTCATTATTTATTTGTTGTTTATCTAGTTATTTATTTCCCCAGGAAATCCAGACTATCCTGAACTGAGGAACTGCCAGAATTGAATTACCTGATGGGCCTGATCTTGAAGCCACGCATAATTTGGTCTGACTATTTATCAACTGAGTGGAGGGAAAACATTTTAAAACAAGACAAAGCATACATTGTGGAGACTCACAAACAACCTAAGAATGTGAGATACAGACCAGAATAGTTGCAATCATAAGTGAAGACAGAAGATGACTCCTCCCTCTGTGTGCCTCACTGCCTGCAGAGGAATGTCAGATTAGTGTAGAAGCCAACACAGACATGAAAAGTACTGTAATGCAGTAATTAAATACTAAATCAATGCTGAGGGGCATCTGAACCATCTCAGTCACTGCAAAGCAGGTGGCAGTAAACAGCCATTTCCAGAAGCCAGAGGAAGTGTTTTCAGGAAAAGAACTAAATATGCTTGGTATCAGAACTGGGAGATACATGCCAGGCTAGAGGACCAGTGTCAAGGTCAGTTCAAAGCTACTCTACTGATGTGCTAGTCTTAGTTTGGACCTTGGTATCAGGAAACTGCAAGGAAAACAGAAAAATCTCCAGGTATTCTGAAAGTTATTGTCTGTGAGCTTATACACTGAATTGATCTTGTTTACTCAGGCAATATCAGCAAAAGTCTTCCATGAGAAAGGATTTAATGAATGCCAGCGTCCTACCAGCCGCCTCAGGATTAGCACACAGATGCAACACCTGATTTACAGCAGCAAGGAAAGACTGCTCGTGCTGAGTTCACCTTCTTTTCCAACAATGCTCATGAACTTCTGGGAAGTAAGGAGTCTATTTCCAGGGGGAGAACAAGTCAGATACAAAGTCTATGGGTATTGACTTCCTCGCTTTCAGCAGGACATTGCTGCAAGACATTTGCTGTGTTTTCCATATGACATTGCTGCAGAGACAGACAGTCCAGGGCCAATGAGGGATGGAGAAGTATCTGGTAGACAATGATTCCTTTGGGATTGTACTGTCTAGAAGATGGAAGAGGGCCAGGAAAATCAAAGGCGCAGTGTCTGCTAAAAAAATAGTGATTACAGCTGTGTGCATGTATGATTGTGGGGGGTATTCTGTTTTCTGTTTTGATTTAATTATTAAGCTCTTAGGAAATATAATTTCAGTTCAATTTCAAAGCAAAATTTTTTTGTGAATTAAAAACATGTTGTGATTTTTTTTTGCTCAGAAATAAATGTGTGCATGTATGTAGTTGAAGCTATATAGGCTGTGATCATGGCATTGTAAAGGTAAGCTTAGTTTCTTATGCCATTACATTATAAAATTGTGTGTAAAACTGAAATGGTTCACTGAAAGGGAAACCATAAACTGTATAAAGATTCATGATCCCTTACTGGTCTTATTTTAACAAGAAACTATAAAAGGAAACATTTATTTTCCATGCTAAAAGTAAAGGTCACTCAGTAGCTTTCAGTTTTCTTTCCTTCTTTTCCCCTTCTTTTCCCCTTCTTGGCACTCATGTCAGTTTCTGAAAATATTTCATTCTTTTTTCTTTCATTTATCCCCTTTCAAGCTCACCATCTTTCACTCTAACAGCTTCTTTCTTCTCTATCGTTATTTCCCAGCAAACTAATATCCTTAGGGGTTCTCCTGCCTTTTATTGCAAAGAGTTCATATCATCTGGCCCTGTGAACTGGAGGGCAGATAAGGAACTATTTTCAGCACTATAATGTTCTAGAGGTAGTCTGCAAACCACTTCAAAGAGACTCATTCTTTAGTTATTACTAAACTTTCTTTTTCATACAGCTTCTGTTGCATCTCAGAACAATGGCAGAGAAACAGTGGTCATTTGTAAAAAATGGCTAGAAAACATTAAAATTTGTGTCCTAGACTCCAAACACAGAAGTTACTGACATTTCATTATTTTGTTGAAATACAGGGTCAGTCAATTCTTATTTTTAAGAAGTCAGTTACTCTTACTCTTGAATATTCAGAGACTATATAGAGTACAACTGTAATTTCTCTTATGCCTGGGGTTTCTCCTGGGTCTTAACACTCCAGGAATATAACATTAAGAGTTCACTTTCAAAGAGTGGCTTCTGCTTCCATGGCCAAATTCTATGCAGTCAGGTCCCGGACTTACAAAATAACTTCTCCTTTTAATGTACCAAATTTCTGATAAACGTAGTTCATGGCACCTGCAGGACTCTTTTAAGGTGCAGCAGTTGATTTTATTGCATATGGCTATCCAAAGCCCTGTATATTTTTAAAATGTTCTGTGCCATTCAGTAGCATAGAGGTTCTCATGGGGTTTTCACCACTCAGATTTTTACTTTACATGCAGTCCGTAGGCTTAAGAAGTCATTGAACTACTGATTAATTAATTAGGCTTTAGAAAAATATTGAAAATTTAACATTAGCATGAGATTTTTGTTTCTTTCCTCTCATAGGATATGCTTGCTTTTAGCTGGCTTTCTATTTTTTTATATTTATTGCTCCTAAATAACATCTATAAATAAAAAAGCCTTTCTTGTGTTTCCCAGTCCAGTGATTTTTTTGCTATTTATTTTTTTGGCAAGAAGTCTTTATTTTAAGGCAATACCATATTGACTTTTCTAATTTTCCTTCTCTGCTCTACTAACTCGAGTTGAGTTTTTGTGGCAGCTACTTCAGAAACCAGAGTCTTGTGACAGCTTCATAGATTTTACACAGTAATTTATGTTGTACTTTGTAAAGCTGCACACCACGAGAGCTACTGCAGGTGCATGCTCTTTTCTTCTTTCTCCATTTGGAATTGAAAAGCTTTTCCTTATTTTTAGTTTATTTTTGTTAATTTTATTCAGGCTCCCTCTAGTTAGCATTCTCATCATCTCTTTCTGTTGAGTAAGTACCCAAGGGAAAAAAAATCTAGTTATTCCACAATTTGCTTGACTTTAATCACTTATTTCTATAAAAGAAATGTTTGGCTGGTAATATAGCAGAAAGGAAAGTATATTTTTTCCCCTGAAAGACTAACACAAAATTCAGGGTTATTTTAAAATTAGGTATTTCATCTCTAGAAAACCTTGAAATAGCATAATTTTTGCTTTAATTAACTTAAATGTTACATTTTAAAATGTGACATGACAGAAACTAAATTCTAGCAAAATTCTATCTAGAGCAAAGTAGCAGCTTATAATTCTGAATTTCTAGGCAGATTTTCTCCAAAGTACTTGTAAATCAGTTGTTGGATGTTCTTCAATGATAGTTATCTGTCACCACTGTAAGACTGATACATTTTAAAATGTTCTTTACCTAGTGGGCGGTGATCTGCTGGAGTGGCTGCGGCAGAGTTTGGCAGTGCATGGCCCTGCCCTCACAATCCCCTCCCCTCTTGTGCAGCCTGTTTCCTCTCTGTGCCACGACCACTTGCTGCACTTGCTCATCTGAGTCGCCTGAGCTGTTTAGTAGAGAGCCTTTGCCATCCCACTGCCTCCTGCCCCAGCTGTGGAGCCAGCTGTTGTCCCAGACACACTCAGGGGACTCCCATAGAATGGTGTGGAAAGGACTAACCTTGGCTCTCATCCTGCTGAGATACTGGCAGGATGGTGGATTTGCCCTTTTGATTACAAAAGAGGAATGTCATCGCTGGCACACGCTGCTGCTGGCAGGGGTTGCCAGGGCCCTGACGGATGTCAATATATTGGACCTTGCTTCTGTTTTCAATAGAAAATTGCATCTGCTCCCAGAGCTCATTAGGTATTTAAGGAAACTAAGTACATACTGAAGGGAGACTCCACTAAATTATTAGACTTGATTAGTAGAATTACTATAAATGAAAAGTTATCTCAGTGAAATTATCTCATTATTTGATAGAAGAGCCTGTTCTATGCACATAGCTCTAAATAGCGTAGGGGCTGGCTCTGAATCCTCTAGGATAACCTGACATGACAATGGATGAGATTTCTCTAGATGAGAAGTGTGGGGTGGTACAAGAGGAAGGCCAGAGTCATGTGCTCTTTCCACACTGCACCTTCTGCTTCTTCTGGATTAGATGGAGTAGTGATGGGATCTGAAGTAGCAGCGGTTACATGTAAGCCACTCATCAAAGGCTCTACTCCTAGATTCAAGACTAGTTAAACACATGTAAAAGTTTTGAAGGACTGGACTTAATATAGTTTAGAGCACAGTACAAAATACAGTGCTTTTTATATATCACACCTTTAGAATTCTTCCAATGAGGTACTGTAGAACCCTAAGGTATGAGCAATTGTAACACAAGGAATATTCTCTTTAGTACTCGTATGGAGTAAATCTGTCCAGTTGAACCGCAGCTCCAAACACTTGAGGAAATTGGGTAGATGTACTGAAGCAGAAGCACTGACAATTTTGGCAACTACTAAAATGCCACTGAGTACAGCAGAAGAGAGCAGAGCAGATTTCTTTTCAGCCAGCATGTCTTCTGTCTCTTTCTTTCTCACAGCTGCCTTTGTCTACTGTCTATGCAAATACCTACACTACATGCCTCATGAGTTTTCTGTCCTTTTGTGTTTTTACTAGATACTTCATTATTCCAGGGAGGTTGTGGAAGTGTTTGTGTCTGTTTGTATGCACAGTGAACAATGCCATGGACTATTCATTGGAGTGATAAATTGTGTTCACTCTGATGTCAGGTACCTCTCATTGACTTCAGTTTCTTTCCTATTGGATATGTTTTAGATTAACCAGGCACTAGTCATTAATCAAGGAGGTATCTACAAATAAATTTTTCATCATAATGAGCTGTTTAGTTGAATTAATAGTATTTGCCCTTTCATTATTTGTCATGATGTATGGGTGTGGTACCAGTGCAGTGCACCCACCTTGGCTGTTGGTGTTGCTGTGCTCTCAACATAAAGCTCAGCAACAAATAAAATGCTCAGGTAATAATAGGTCAGGACATCCTTTTCTGCATGCAGAATTTATTTCTAAAATTTTAAACACTGCACTACAGTTTTCTCATAGTAGATACATATTTTTAGCTGATTTGTTGTCTGGTATTGGTAATATGGTGTATAGCCAAGTGGTAGGTCAAAGTGCCAACAGAACAAAAATAGGTTTTGACACTTGCAATGATATAGATTTTGCAAAATTACTTTTAACAATAGGTTTAACAATAGGTGCAGGAGTTGTATTCTACACACGAAGATTTAAAATTTCACTGTACTCTTAACTGCAAATTCTATTTGTAGCGAGGAATTAAAAAATCCTTTTTGTAGGAACTTAGCTTTTAAAACTTAGATGGAATTTCTTAAGTAACTGGTTTCAGGCATTTTCATTTATAATTTTTCTGCCTAAGAACATGTAAGAGAACTGATACTCTTCCTGAGATGACAACTAATATCTTTTGCAAGAGAACGTAATTTCCCTTATGACTGACTGAATTCTGGAAAACAAGGATGTATGTAAAGAACTAGTGAATACAGCCCATAAAATATTTTTGTTGTGGATAGAAGCATTTTGTATACATTTAACATTAATTTTAATAATGTATATGCTTCCACTGAAAACAAAATTACTGTGAAAATTAACCTGGATATCTAGGTCTCTTTATTCTTAGAGTGTCCTCATAGATGTATTAGAAATTTTTTTTTCATACTATTTTCATTGAAGCGTTATAGGTAGTAAAAGGTAACCTCTGAAAAGGGTTGTTTCCAAGGAGGTTTGGATTAGGACTAGATGACCTTTAAAGGTCCCTTCCAACCCAAACTATTCCGTGATTCTATAATCTTGTGTCAGTGACCTATGGGGACTGACAAGACCCACTTTGCCTGACTGCCTCTCCACAGAATCTGCATTTGGGATCCCCTCTCTGAGCCCAGGGTTACCAGTTCTTCTTGAGCAGGGCCCTAGGTCTGCCCCAGAAGGCACTATGCCCTGCTGCCTTCCCTGAACTCCTTGCACATCACCTTGGATCCCTGGAGGGAGCCCAGTGCTGCCCCTGGCCCAGACTGGGACCTGTGTGGGCTGTGCACTAGTCAGGGATCCCTGACCCATGCTGGGATGCTCCTGACTCCAAGCCCTGCTCCAACTGAATAGCAGTTCACTAGTTGTTGATCTCAATTGCAAGGGATTCATTGTATCACGGAATGGTGTGGATTGGAAGGGACCTTTGAAGGTCATCTAGATTCAAACCCTCTGCAATGAGCAGGGACACCTCTCAGTAGACCAGGTTGCTCAAAAAATCCAGGGCTGAAATATTTCTGGGAAAGCTTATTCTGCCAGCGTGAAGAGTGGAGACATTTGGAAAACTGAATCCTAATTTCAGAGATGGAACCTGTTCCAGTTGCTCCCTATATGGTAAATAAAGCCAGCATATGACAAAACTGTCCTATTTGTAGAAACAAAGGAAAGGACAATATCAAAGCTAACAGCAAAGTCCAAGCAGCCAACAGAGAGCTCTCCAATGTGGAAGAAGGGTGAGGAAGAGGTACAGCTTGCAGAACGGATTAACTGGAACTACTTTCCCCAGACTTTGTATTGTATTATTGGATGCAAAGCAAAAATTGTGGCTTTGTGTTCCTATGGAGTTGTGCGGCCTCATGACCCAGTTCAGAATTTAAACATTTGCAGCAGCTTCACAACAATGACCGTCTTCATCCTCTTCAAAAACTGTGTTTACTCTAGCACAGTCAATGTTGATGTCTTTGTGGACATATAAAAGAGCAATGTGATTGAGGAGAGCTTGTTCCACGGCACATTTATGCCAGGATTTCAGTCCCATTGTGGCAGTGAAAGATCACTCAGCTGTTGCAGATGAGGCAGGAATACCTAGTGCTAGGCACAGCTGTTTGAGGTGTTCTTTGAAAAATATCTGGGCTCTGGATGCATTCAGCAGAAACTGATGTTGACCTGTAATGCAGGATGAAATTAGTTTGCATTTCTAATGCATGTCCTGAAGCAGCTGCGTTTCCCAGAGCAATGGATAAGCTTTACAGGATATCACCAAGTTGTCTTTAAAAGGGAAGTTCTCTCTATGGAATGGAAAGATTACATGCATTGAAAAGTGCTGTGTGATCAAGTTAGCTCAGCAAACACAACTAGATACTTTGGGATGCAAATTAATCTAAACTTTCATAGAGAATAATATGAGCCCTTAAATTATCTGACAAATCTTGAACTAAATACACAGAATGTACTATGAAGATCAGACATCCCTCTTTCTTCTACTACCTCTTCTCCTTGATTACCACTCGAAGTGGGAATGCCCTGTATATAATGTCTGTGATTCTTCTACAGTCATTCTCTGAGACTCATAACTGGTAAATTTTTTTGTAGCAAGTGATGACACTGGTGTTGAAGCCTCACTGCTCATCACATGAGTTTTCATTCTGTATTGCTTGGGCACACCACGTTTGGGCTGATTTCCTGGCAAACCCCAGCCTCCTGTGTTCTCCAGCTGGCTGCTACTGCCCTCCAGCAGCAGAAGTCCCAAATTTGCACTGCAAGATCTTCCTGGAGTGTGGAGCTATGGGACAGCAGGTATGTTCCTGGAATACTGCATACAGTAGTAAAAGCTACAGTATAGCAAGAGGAATAATAGTCACAATTGTCACTGAAGTGTTTTGACACATGTTCGTAAAACTCCTTTAGAACATACACAGAATGTATCATTTATTTTAATGAAATTCTGTCTAAGCTAGGCTATTACTCACTCTCCCATCTCTGATTTCTGTAAAGTGCCAACTCAGAGTATCCTCTTAATGATGAGCCTGAAGAACTTGGGATTTGCAGATATGAGTTTCTCCCAGCATATTTGTGTTTTGAGAGAGATATTACTGAAGTCACAGAAAACTTGGAGAATGGAAGTTCATCGGCAGAGTGAAACTCTCCCAAAGACATCCTTTTCTAAAATTTATTTCAGGGAAAATTTGGAAAAGAGAGGTTTATCTAGTATGCACAGCAAGTAAGGGGCATGGTACAGGTGGAAGAAAGAATGTGGAGAAGTCATTCTGAATCCTTTGAATCCCCTTGACTGTGGGACAGAGCGGTGCCTGTATCTCTGTGCTGTAGTTTGTTGAGTGCTCTGAGCCGCAGTGTGTGAGCAAGTATAAGTATGATAAATACTTTTATAGATCAGTCACCACAGCGGTCTGCAGACTTTTATCTACAAGAGAACTCCTGCTGTAACAAAAGCAATGCGCTATGGTCATGCACGCCAAGCAATTCCTCTGTCTGGTACCAGGGATAATAAATATTTGGCTGTGCTGGAAAAATCCTGAGTGCAAAAACTGTCCTCCCTCTTTTGCCAGGGCATCTGGTCCCTGAAAAAAATGTCACCTTGTTGAACAGCATTTAAATCAAAGTGAAGTTTAAATTCCAGCTCTGATTCAGATATTTATAAACCTGTCATCTGCATTTCTAAGGAAGGAATGGTTTGACTAATAGCCAAATTGCTCCAGGAAATGCAGAGGAAGACCATTTGGAGGTCAGATAATATTTAATCAGGAAACTTTTCAGTACATCTTTGATGTTCCTATTAATTTTATCTTTTTCCCAATTCATAAATAATATCCATCTGGAGAAACTCAGATGCATTTAGTTCTGTTTTATTAAGCAGGAAATAATCCACTGGTCACACATTTTTAGGAAACCACACTTGGCTTTATCTTCTCTTTCCATGGAGAGTAGAATACACACATAGTAAAATATGCTCCCAGTAATGTCTTCACTACAACCACAGATATTTCTTGTATTTCTCTCTTGTTGGATCACCTGAGAATAAACCCAAGCACTAACAAAATTTGCTGTTTACCCTGGATATCTTGAAATACCGTGGCTCTCAGGAATTACTTTGTTGCTTTATTTAAAGGGTATGTACTACAATTGATTCCAGTGCATCATGACATTTACAAAAGTGCTTTTTGCAAGAAAGCCTCTAATCTAGGTGAGAAAAGAAAGCATCCATAATTTAAGGTAATTCTTGCTATTCTACAGTAAATTTGTGTGTGTCAAAGAAGTTAGTTCTGGAAGGCACAGGGTAGAGGTGGTCTGGCAGCAGAGGACACGTGGTGGGTGCACAGTCAGGCTCGTGACGTCCCCTGAGGGACAGATCGGCACATGCAGACCTCCACAGGTCCCAGAGGTGATCCACTGCCACCCAGCCTTGAGGGTGACTTAGGTCAACGCTGTTTCTGGCCTCTGTTCCCCTCATGAGGTCATGTCTGCCACATGCACAGTGGGAAGACTCTGAAAATCCTCCCAGCAGTGTTGGCAAGCAACAAGTGCATTGTTTTGTGTGGGCAAGCACCCACTGCCATGACATGGTTTGACCTTGAGGTATTCTGCCACATGCTACGAGATGTCATATCACAGTGAAGCAACATTTTGCTTCCCTCACCCAGGTTACTGTGTGACGTGATGGTGAGATGTACCATCATAACTGAATTTATAAGTTATTCTGTCCTATGTAGTTGTTCATGGCATACTTTACTAAGATATTAAAACCAAAAATGTAGGAAGTAAATGAAGAGAAGCTGTGATAATTCTTAAAATAAATCTGAATAGGGGTTTTGTGCTTTGATTTGACATTTCATACAAGACATTTTTCCTCTTTCTAGTTGGTAGCAGAGGGAAGAGAGAAGAGAGCTAGTCTTTTTAGCTTTTATATAAATGCCACTCAGAGATTCATAGCCTAAGGCTACAATGAGCTACTTTTGAAACAAGAATGATGCACTGGATCAAATAATCTGAGTTTTCTTTTTCTGACTTTTCAGTTTAATTATTGTAAATTAAAAATAAATTTCAGATAAGTTCCTAATGTCTTTTGCCATTCCCAGTCATACTTGTTACTTTGTTCAATTACAAACCCTGTTGCAATTTCAAATTAGTAGGCCTTTAAAAATTCCAATCTCGTAAAAATCCTGTGCAAGGTATATAGAGAAACTTAGCTGCATGATTTTTAAAAATAACTTTCACAGTGTGTATGTCAGGACCTGAACAATACTTCCCTGCTAAAGACTTGTAAAGACATCTGCCCTTTGCTTCAGAGCAGTGAAGGCACAGTTGACATTTTAGATGGACTTCTCTGTCCCTGCTTCTTTGTGGCACTGCTTCTCCAGGCACTACGCAGGCTTAGCCTCTCTTGCTGACGCAGGTAGGAGTCAGTTAATTGTAGGAGAGATATTTTTGTGCTCTAGTCACCTGTAATGGTACATTTGAGAGATGAGAATAAGTGCCTTAAATTCAACATCATCCTAAATCATTTCCAAATCTAGCTGCTGCAGAAAAGAGTTATTTGGGAACAGGAGACTGGAGGACATGAATGTGGGTTTTCAAAATAAGAAAAAGTACACCGGTGTAGTAAAAGTGATGAGAAAACTGTTGTGCTTGGGCTACTTTCCAGCAATGTTTTGGGCATATTGACACTGGGGAGCTACAGCAGAGCAGCAGCTGTGATAAACCGAGTCTCCTGGCCCTGCCAGCACAGGGGCTGGGTGGGTTTGTGATCCCTGCTGAGAGCTGCTGTCCTGGACACTGTGCTGGAACGAGCCATGGAGCGCACCACTGTGCCTGGGCATGAGTCATAACGTCAGGTAAAGACTTTAAAGGCTGTACCCATTTCCAAACCCTTCAAGGTACAAATGGAATATTATAGTTAAAAATAGACAGTGCTACAGAAGTGTTTTGTTTAGATTAACACATTGTTCCGTTATAAGTTTTCTTTATAAGCTAAATGCTTTAAATACAGAATACTGAACTGGGTCTGAGACAGATATTTTAAGAAGGGAATGTACAGCTTGGAGTATCCAAACAAGTTTAACTTTGCTTGTCAGAAAAAAGAGAAAACCCTACCCTAATATCCTTTTAAACTTCCAAAATTAATGTGAAACTTTTTTTTTAAACCTATTGTTTCGAACTATCTTAGAAAAGCTGTTTAAAAAGAACTTTAAGTATCATTTTACTGTTCAGGACTATGCATTTAGAAATATTTTTAGGCTGCTTTCTTAAAGCTGCAAGATTTATCTACTTTTAATTCGTGATCCTCTGCTTCCTAAAGCTTACAACACCCTTGGCCAGTTTTTGGTCGGATGTTATAAGAGGTGTGTCCAGGATGTTATGTTTATTTCTGGGAGAAATAGCTGAGCAAAGAGAGATCCTATTAATGTCCCAGGAAGCAGCATGAGCTTAACTTTTACAGACACCAGAAAGTCCTCAAAGGAGTTCACAGTGAAAACTGTAGGAACTGTAAAAACATAGAAAAATATAATCATTTAGACAAGTTAAATTTGCAATCATATTTTTGGAATAGTGCATCTCTACAAACTTAAATATATGTGTGATTAGTGGAGTTAGAGCCAGTGTGTACTAGTAAGTGCACACAGTACTTTACATTTACCAATGCATAACAAGCAGGTTTTTTGGAAAACTGCCTGTAAAATTGAAATTTAAGTGATGGGGTTTTTTTTCTGACCTCTTCCATTGAGGCACATTTTCCTTTTTTTTTTTTTCGGTGGATGGGGTTTGCCTGTTTTCCCTTTTAGTTTTTCCAGATGATAATTCTCTGCTTCCACCTGGCTCTAAGAGTCATTAGTGGGTGACAGCTATCTGAGGCATCCATACAGCTCTTCTGTCCTGTCTGTTTGAACTGCCATGTTTCAGATGTGTTATCAAGACATTGCTATTGTGCAGATACAGATTAGTTCTTGAGACTGATTTTTCTGCTTCACCAGTTCTTTTGTAGCTGCCAGAACTAATTGCTTACATTACATTACCAATCTGTGCCTCTATCACTCCTTGGATGATGCCATCCGTTGGAATACAGCTGCATACTTAAGTGCACTTTTTAACTACATTTTACTATTGCTGCCTATGTTTACAATTGACAGACTTGTTTCTGATTTTTTCTCTGACCACCATTACGTGCCAGAAATTGTAGAACAGTTGAATTTATTAACTTGCCTTTTCTACCTCTAAAATTTCCATATTTTTCAGTAATTTAATAGGAGATAAACAGAGCTATGTATGAATTCTTTATACAGAGAATCTTTCCTTTCTGAGGCCAGGTAAAGTTTCTCAGTAGCAACATTGTAGTAAGAAGTGATACTTAAAACACTTAAAACTTCAGAAAGGCAGAATAAAAATCTGGAAATACATCAAAGCGAATCAAGCCGACATAATAAAAGGGAGTGTTACAGCCCAGCTGTATTGCATCTTCATTCCAAGACATAAAAGCCCTATATCCACTAACAATGCTGTGCTGTGACATCAACTTTGGCTGTCAGTATAAATTGCTGGATGATGCCTGCACACGTTCAATACTCACATTAATTTTAACTAAATGTTTTCTTGTAATTCTAGAGATATTTTTTGTATAAGTCTTACTATTCCTTTCTAAAATGCATTTAGAAGGAAAACTGTAGTCTTGCTTACCAGAAATAATTTAATGCGTGTGTGTGTGTGTCTGTGTATTTGCATTTGAGACTATGAAGAATTTAATTTTTATCTGTCCTTTATATCACTGGTACACCAGCTGTTGTTTAAATGTTGAAGAGTAGTTATTATTTATAATTTTAATCATAATAGTCATTATGTACTTTAACACAATGTGAATTAGAAAAGGTTTATAAATGGTGTAAGAGGAAGATCGTGCTATGTTTGGTGACTGGAGTTTTAAACCCTGTGTATTCAAATCCAGAGTACTGAGATGTAATTGATGTGATGACTCTCAAGATTTGTAGTAAGTATTTGAATAGCATTCATTTTTTGAGGGATAAGATTTTTGGTGCCAAGCAGAACATTTTTTTTTTTTACATGAAAAGTGATACAGAATAGCTTTTAAATGTTAAATATGACATTTCTTAATAATACCAGTTTTCATCATTGCAGTTTTGTGGACATGAGCTGACCTTTTATTTTGAAGAAAGAATATCCCTGTCCTACATACTTGTTAAATTACCAATACTTGTATTGTTAAATGTCCAATACTTGTTTAATATCTTAAAAGGCACTCAGAATAAATTTTTCTAACATTGGCTTTCTTAAGACCCATGACGCAAACCAATTAGAGACCTGGAACACACAGCTGAAGGCATTTCACTGTTTTATTTGCTCTCTGTCTGAATTATCAGTCTTGCAAGCATGTATTTGCCACAGGGAACTGAACTTGTTTTTGAGTAAGGATTGAGTTCAAAGTGAAAGTTTTGGCTAACTCATCTTGATATATTCAATTCCAAAGGCTTTCAACTTTCTTCAGCATTCCTTCAGCTTCTATCCGCCTATCCCTTTCCTTATTTTGGTTTATTAGTTGCTAATATATGAAACTTGATGCTTTTTCCCAAAATGCATTACACTTCTCTAAGCTGAACAGTTTTGTTCATTTTACACATCTGTGAGGTGAGGTAAATTTAACGTCTCAGAATTTTGCCAACCCAATGCTTTACTGACTGGTTCTAAATCTCAGCTAATATGAGGAGGGTTTCCAAATCTGCATGCAAGGAAGTACAAATTCCAGCATGGGATCTTGTAAACAGGGTTTCCCATAGGTGAGATTGCCAGTTTTATTCCTGCCACAGAGAGTACGGGACAAAGGCAGAGGAGGAGAGAGGGTAAGTAGAAGGAAGGCTGCTGAAGTCATGAACCAGATAAAGCACCACAACTAAGTTGTACTGTGATTTCCTACAGACTGTATCTGCTCTCAAATCATTGCAGCTATTTCCTTATGGGAGGTGGGGAGTAGAATTTATTCCAGTAGTTTCTGAATTAGATTTCTCAAAGGGAGAAAGGAGTAGGGAGAAACACAAACCTCTGTGGCTGTATTGGATGCTGATTTAATTTACATTTGTGGTGATTGGATTGCAGTAATTTCCCTGGGGAGCAGCTTCTGAGATAATAATTTCAATAGAGAAGCTTAGCAATGGTGGACTGAGGACTTCCTGAAACAGGATGGCCTACAGAAAAAAATGTCTTTTTAAAGTCATGTGGGTTAAGTCAAATTTAATAGGAATTCAAAGGATAAGAGAGCATGGAGAGACTGTCTAGCAGGCACAGTAAGTTCGTTTGTGGAATAACTGTGCTTGTAAAATTGTTTGGTATAAAATGATCTTCCAGGTAATTGCATTCAATATTCTTAAAAAAAAATCTGTGGGAAATTTGGTGGAGAAATTAATGAAGAGCCTGGTATATTTTCAGTTATCCATGTCAAGTATTCAAAAATCTTCACAGCCATAAAGTCCTTAGAGCACAAGAGTGGTCAGGGTTTAGCCATTTGTGTGCCTAGAAGAAAAATCTCAAGTTCTGATTCTGATTTCTGTTCCACTTTTGTGCCAATGTTGTCACATGTCACCCTACAGAGAAGGAGTCTCAGTCCTCTTCTTTAACTGAAGGGCTTCAATCCAGTCCACCATGGTCCATCTCAGCAGTTATCAGTCATTTTTTAATAATAAAAAGTGGGAAAGAGTGAAAACAGCAAGTGTTCTGATTAATGGTAGGATAAACAAAGAGTGAAACCAAGCAAAACAAGAAAACTTTTTATTATCTGTCTCAGAGCAGGGTAAATTAGAGCATTTATGGGTGAGATTTGGGGTATATTTGGGCTGCTTTTTCTGGTTGCTTAATACAAGAGAGCTGCAGAATCTGCCTGATCTGAAGGCCCAGCATAGTGGGGATTCTGGCTCTGTTGCAAAATCACCTTTGGTGTCTCTATTAATTAGCCAGCAGGGCTGTCATGCTGCCTTAGCTATGATTCATTTGTTAAACTCACTTGGATGCTAAAAATAGTCTCCTCTTGTTAGCTCTGGCTTCAATAGGACAAATTTTACGTGATTTGTGATGCCGTGTGAATAGACAGATATGAGCTACTGTGATGGTACTGGACGGTCTGGTAAAAAATCAAGCCAGAAGTATTTGTAGCAAGGAATGTGGGGGAAATGTTTTGTGTCACACAAGAAAAACCCTCAGGAAGACCTTACTTCATCTCTTCCAAGCTCTTTGCTTCTTTTACATCCATTGCAGAATGGTTGCTATCAGCACACATTAACACTTGTCATACCCTTAACCATCAAAAACACCTCTAATTCACTCTGTACAAAAGCATTTTCATTGCATTTAGTAACTGGTAACTCGCTTGCTGCTTCTCAGGGTCCATCCCAACATGACTGTTGTGGATCAGCCTACTTGGCAGCTGGTTAACTCATCACCCCAGCTGGCCAGGTGTCCAGTATTGGCTGGTGACTAGCTTGATAAGAACCACGTTGCATCCAGATAGATGAGCTGGCAGGTATCTGCTGTTCATGCACTTTGTACAAGTCAGGGAGCCGGGTTCCACACTCTCCTTAGAATTCTCTCTGTTCTTGATCAATTCCTTCACTCCCTTTAGTTAGTATTTTTACAAACTTGAGAGCAGAAAAGAGAAGAAAATTTAGATTTTCTTTGTATATCTGTAGACCCCAATATAATAAACTCCTGATCCCAACAAACTTTCTCACAATGCTTCCCCTAGTACAGTCATGCCTACCTGTAAATACAATCAGTCATTGCTTTCCTCTTTGAATCTCTTCTTTGGCATCTTGAAAATTCGATCTTAGAGTCCCCAGCTGCTGGTGGCACCTGACAAAGACAAGGGCTGCCAAGGTGTTTGTTGCTTTCTTGACATTTTTCCCATGTTACACTACTAAACCATGGCTTTTTTTTTTTTTTTTTTAGTAAGATTTGCACACCTAAGAGAAACCAAGAGAGTGGCAAAACAAATTTTGTATCCTTTGGATATGGACTGCATGATGATTCCTGGACTTTTTTGTTTCAGTTAAAAGGAATTTTTTGGCAACCAAAATTATAAGGTATACAAATAAACAGTTTTATTTCAATTATGCCTATTTAAAAATTATCCACTTAAAAACATCAGAACAAATGCCTTCTATTTGCTTTCTTCCAGAACTATTTTAGAACAAAGAATTAGTTAAAAGAAAAAGTGAACCTATAAAATATTTCTCTGCTCTTGAATCCATTCTTTTCAAACCGATACCCAAAAGTAAAACAAATAAAAGTCTTCATCTATAAATTTCCCATAACACTGTGTGACTCTGGCCACTGTTGTGTGAGACCTCATGGGTTCACAGGGTCATAGTACAGAAAGCTGATCATCCAGGAAAGGCTGTCAGATAAGTCATTATCCAGAACTGGGCTTTCTTCTAATCTTTTCTTCTTATAAGCCCTAAAAACTCAATTTGATTTTTCCTTTATGAAAATAAGGAAGAACTGGTCTGAAAATTCTATAAAGGTTGAAAGGAGGCTATTTGACTAGTGAAGGTAGTTTCAAGGCTTTATAGTGTTTTAATCCTTTGGTAACTCAATTAAAACAAGGACAAAAGTCATTCTTCATCATCCCAGCCTGGACTATGACAGGGTTTCTCAGCTGAGACAGTGTGGCAAACCTGCAGCCTTCCTCAAACACAACCTAGTTGTACCAGATGAGGATCAGGCCACTGCTGCATTTTTGCTTCTGCAGTTTAGGGTTTGAGTCATGCCGATTTTTAAGACAATTGATTTCAAGCACAGACTGCACTGGTATGTAGTGAGAAGAGAACTGGGCTTCACAGCACTTTTGTATTGTTTTGCCCAGGAATCCATAGCCACATGCAGTTCCCAAACCTGTAAGAAAAATTAATAGTTTTGTTCCCAGTGCAGTCAGATTCTTTGTTAAGTGCTGACAATTTAACTGCTTTACTGTTAAAAAGGCAAAGCCAAGCTTAATTGGTAGCTCTCTTGAGGGAACCTTCTGATAGTGCCAAACAGACAAGACAGTGGAATATCCAACATAACCGAGAGCACTGAACATGAGACCAGAGTTTGAACAGATTTCTCCTCTAGATCAGCTTTCAGAAGAATCAGGCCATGTAAAGAAGGCCATGAAATGATTTAAGTGTTGCAGCAGATGTACCTGAAGTCCAGAGATAGATTAATCACCTTAGTTTTGCTTGCAGTATCCATGAGCAAATAAATTTGGAGAGATCACAGTAATGACATTTTCTGTGTTTCTTTTCTGATGGCTAGGGAATCCACTGACAGTTGGATGAGAGAGAAGACAGGTAAAAAAAGGGATGGAAGGTGTTAGCATTAAAAAGTGGTTCAATGCACTACTCTATTTTAGCGTAGATTTCTCAGAATTGTTTCCTAACCCTAAACTTTGGAAGGAATGCTCTCAATTTGACCTGGCTACTCTAATGAATTTTTACTAGGAGTATCACAACTTTGCTTTTATAAACCTCTGTGTTGAAAACACATTTGTCATTAGGTGTTTCATGGCCTAGGCATGCACAGCATGGAAATTATATATTTAATTTAAGGGATTTATTTCATCAAAGCTTTATTTGTCTTATTTATGTAGGTGCACCTAGACAGCGTGATCTATCTAGGTTGTTAGATAGTGATGCTTAACAATTTAAAAAACCTGGTTATAAAGAAGAAAAAACCTGCAATCAATCTCTCTTTGCCATCCTGCTGTCTTTTATGCTCTTGCTGTCACTTAAAAATCTTAAGATGGAGGTGTGACCCTTACTAATACATTCCCATACGTGTCTAACACTTCTTCTTCACAGCCCCAGACTTCCTCATGCACAGCCATCCCTGGAAGTGTGGATTTATTCTTTTATGAAATCTTAGAAAAAGGTGCAAACTGAAGTGTAAATAACATTCATCTCACCAAATCGATTGGAATGAGACTGCTGCTTTTAAGGTAGATTAGAGCTTAGGGGAAAGTTAAAATTTTCTCACTCATGCTAAGTCTGGGTAAGGGAATGCTAAAGTGCATGGGCCCCACATTAGCAGAAACTGATTTGTCTCAGCTTTTTCTCTTGTGTGGTGAATATTATTGAAAGAAGATAATATTTGGCTATGTGGAAGAATATTTTGCATTATAAATGCAAAGTGTGTTACTTTTATGGCCCTGTTGCTTTTTATTGCTAATCAATTGTCATACATACAAAAGGAAAGCCATTTGGTGAGAGATGAGCTAGAAGCATAAACACTAAAATGAGAAACCGACACTGACAGCTCAGAGATAATTTCCTGACGTGGAAGAGAATGAAGCAATGGTATCTCTTTGCCACAGTGGCCTATCAGACTTTGAATTTATTTTCAGATAGTTTCAGAGCATCTCTCTGGCTGTCAACATATCAAGCTTGTTCCAGAGCCCATTGATGTCAATATGAGTCTTTCCATTCACTTCACTCAGCTTTGATCATACCCTTGAAAAGTTCAAACCTCCTAAGTGCATTTTGGGAGCTTTTTATGTGTGGGGCTGGATCACTTCTATTTCCATGTTTATGAGTGCTGTACCATGGAGCTCTATATAGCTGTGAAACATATATCTTCTTATAGGGAGGATAAATATCTAAGCATTTGGTGTCCATTGAAGTTTGGGCTCAGCCCACTCAAAGTTACTTAAGTTTTGCCATAATTTATGACATTGTACTGAATATCTTCCTGTAATTTGTCATTCTAGAATGATGTGCTACTCTAAAAATGAACTAAAAATCTGTTGATCGGCAGTTTCCAATAGGAAATCTGAAACCCTTGTGACACTGTCTGAGTTATCTGCTGTAGAGAGATGCATCCCACACTGCAGACATTTTCAACTGAATGGGAAATAGGCCAGTATTTATAGAAACTGAGTCTTCCTTTATGGTACTGAAAGTCTGTCTTTTCTTCCGCATGAAGACGCTTTGCCATTTCATTTTTGAAAATGGAATTTCCAAGCTGTTGAATACCAGAGACCTAGACAATTACAAGTAAATCTGGGGAAAATTCAAAAGTCCAAAGCAATTTCAGATAAAAGTTGGAACAGAATAATTGGACTTCAGATAGTTCTAAAAATGGAAAAAAAAAAAAAGTCATCTGTGTAGAAAATCAGGTTACGTTCACAAGGAAGATACATACTATAATTTTATTCCTGAGCTGTGGAATGTATTTTTGCTGGACTTTCTGCCCTCCTGACCTTTATTTTGCACATATAGACAACTGAACTGTGTGCACACACTGTTTTAGCCTAGTAACACTCTTTGCTGGCTATTCTAACCTGAAGTCATAACCTTACCCTGTTAATGAGGCTGATAATTGAAATCATTGTCAGCAACTTAGTTTTAAGTAAGATAATTATTCCTCTATGGACAATAGACCCCTTTTCATTAAAAAATCCAAATCTCCTCATTCCGTGCTTAATGAGGATAATTTGGAGATAGGTCCCCACATATACCTATACACACATAAATTATTTTCATTCTCTTGTTCTAATAAATTAATATTTCAGATTCAAAAGCTGGTTAAGGAGTTTGTTTAGAAAGATACCACATATTTGGTGGGTTTGGCCTTTATGACAGGCATCTTTTGAGGCACTTAGAGCTGAAACATCTTTGACTGTGGACAACATAAAGGTAATATTTAAACCTATAACAATAACAAACATAAGTCATAGTAAGATTAGAAAGCATAGTAAAAAATGTATGTGTGGACTTAAATCAAGGTTCAATTAGAACTTGTCAGTTGGAAGTAACAGGAGAGGAAAGAGACCAAGGTGTTGTCTGATCTGATCATTTGGAGAATGACAGAGCTGCAGAATGGAGCTGCAAAAATCCAAGGACAAATTATGTGGTTTTCATAGGGTTCAAGATACATAAGTGCAATTGTAGGAAATATGTAAGAAAATATAGAATAAAAATCAGAATACATGTAGTTCTGGTCATTGTTTCTGAAGAATAAAAAATGTAAGGAAAATAGATACAGAAAAAAACTTCATGGGATGATGAAATGAATGGATTATCTCTCTTATGGAAAGAGAACTTGGTTATGAAAATAACCAGAAGAAAGGTGAGTGAACAGATGTTGATAAATGCATCTAGGGCTGAGAGATAATTATCACTAAGGAGAAAGAGACAGTTAAAAAATAATAATTTACCAAGTGGTAATGAATAAATTTAGACTCAAAATTAGAAGGTTTCTAATAATCAGAAGAATGAAGTTTATGGTTTGCATAAAATGAGCCTTTTGGTACTGGTGCTCTTGAGACTGGAAGAAGAAATACTAATGTTAAAAGGATTTGAAACTGTTGAGATTGCTCTTTGCATGCTGTTTGTCTGGCAATGTCCCATCTTTCAAGGTTTCCATCAGTTTCCTCCCTCATTGCTGTTCCCTCACATCCTTGGAACACTTTTCCCCCCAGACTCTTCTGATCCACTGGAAGAGCTTACAGAGACATGATGAAAGGATGGAGTTTCCCAATACTCCTAAAATGTTAACATTTCCTGCTGTCATTTTTTATCCAGTTCACACAACATAACTGTCAAATTTGGGGCTGGAGAAGAGTTCTTCCTTCAGACTGGTAGGCTTTAGATTTTGCTCATTTTTGGCTTCTTTCTGTGGTATGGACACAGTAGCCTGCTTAGATTAACTGGGGCTTTTATTGAATTTTTTCCTGCTATGTCAGGAAAGTGGCTTATTGGTTTCTTGGCAATAATTCTAGTTTCGGAGGTTTTATTGTAGTTTTTAAGCTTGTTAAGGAAGTTAAGAAAGTTTTATGGCTTCTGTCAAGTGAAATACATGTTGTAAAGTGTTCTACAACTAAGCATCTATGGGCTTAGTAGCCAAGGACAGAAACAAGTCTAGATTTTGTCTGCTTAAATAAATTGAATTGGAGGATTTTAGAGAAATTTAAAAAACCCTTTTATTTTCAGCCGGACCACCTAATATCCCCCTCTTTCACTATTCCTTTTATTTGCAGAACTTTGAGCTGGACTGCTTTCAGTTTTCTTTGTATTATTTTGTCTGACACAAAGATATTCTATATGGCTCCATTCCTATCTTCAGTATGTGTCTGACAAACTTGTTTGAAGATCTACTACGTTTGGTGATAAATGTCACAAAACAAGAATATTAGTCAGTGGTAAGAATTTTTCTGTTTTGTTTTGATATGAAAAAGCTTTGGTTTTTTATTCTCTATGACACTTGCCATACTTGTTAATGATGGAGTGAAATTTCTTGTTGCCAAAGGCTTTTTACTGATAGGTACGAGGAATCTAAAAACAGAAAGAAGGAAATAATGCCAAAGTGTAAAGATTTTAGTAGTTCACAATTATTTCAATATTTCCTGTCAATAGGATGTGAGATCATCCATCAGTCATTAAGATGAGAAGCGGGGTGCAAGACTCAATATTTGGATGGAAGCAGTGAGCCTTAGAGCACCAGAGGTCTCAAGGCAGGGGATTCACACATTTGTGCTGACTAAAAAGCTGTCTATAAAACTTGTGAACAGAGTTGCTGTAATGATAGTAATTTTCTTTTGGAAAATACTAAGCTTTTTAACCTATCGCATGTACAGTGGGATTTTTCTCTGCTTAGCTGCAGGACAAGGAAGCAGAACATTTTTAATTGAAAAGATTATGTATCATTCTAGTATGCAGGATATAAGCACAAATTGGGGCTACCAGGAATAAAAAAGCAGTGTCTTCCTTTAATGTTGCTTCTCATTAGATTTTTATGGGAAAGTAGCTGGAGAGTTTGGCACTGATGTTAAGCAAAATAAATGAATTCTCAATTCAAAGCCCATGAAAATGGAAGGCCCTGCAGCAGGTCCTACAGAGAACCTTTAAATTTTTTTTTAAAGAAAACAAGTTGTATTCTTTGGTATGTACTAGCTCACAGCAGAGATGCAGTAAAAAATGGCCAGCACTTTTGCAAGACATGTAATATATTAAGGTAGTTCAACCAGAAGGTAACAAGGCTATGAATTGCCAAGATGAGATCATCATCCTGGCTATTCAAGCATATTAAGAAGAACAACCATGAGATGTTTCTCTTGAAAACTTTAACTGACAGTGCTGTGAGCTTCACAAATACTACCTTTACTCTGTCTGCATTCAATTGCCAACTTTTCCTAATCCACGTGCTTGTTCTGTGTCTGTGGTTGTATTTGTTGGTTATATCGACACTGAGTTGTCCACCTAGACACTATACCTAGCTGGCTAAAGGAAAGACAATGAATCCTTTCTTCTTCCTCAAATCAGCAGTAAAATGTGGGAAGCTGCATGCTTGTGTGCATCTTTTGAGGAAGAAACATTTCTCTCTGTTCTGTGAGAGAGCAGCATATTGTGCTCAGCAGAGCCGAGTGTTGGAGAGGTCCAGAAGAATAAGAAAGCATAGCTTTTTTCTTCATTATCACAAAGAATACTTCTTTTTCAATTCCATATCTCGGTCTAAATCCAGATCATGCCTAAACTATAAGGTTACCAATTAGATATATTTGTCAATAATTTCTGTAAGTTTCCTTCAGGAAAGAGAATTTTGATATTGAGGTAATGCTTGGCTAGGACTACTGCATCTAGGCCAGGCTTTTAGATCCAGCCAGACCAGACTCTATTTAGAAGATGAAAAGAAGGATCCTCCTGCCAATGTAGATCTGGTACTTACCATATGTCATTTTTTACAAGCAAGAGAGACTTTCACAAGTCTAATAGTCTAAAGACTCCTTTAAAATAACTGAAACGTCTTGCTGAGGGAATGTACCAAATTTTTAAATGCAGGAATTCATCTTGACCTACAGAATTTATTCTTTTGATTGACCATTTCTTTTCCTTGAATTTTGAAATTTCTGTTTTGGAAATATTTATCTGCTGCTTTGAATAGCAATACAATTTTAATGGCATTTATTTCAGCAGTTGTATTTATTTCTGGTTTTGGATATCTGTTTTTATTAAATAACAAACTTTCAATATATGCTGCATACTTTTTAAAAAAGACATATACATATTAAGTTACTTGGAAGATTATTGATTGTTCAGAAAATTGATTGATCTTTTGACATTTTGGGAAATTTCATGGTATTGGTTTCCAGGACTTTATTTTTTTTTAAATCTTTAAGGGAATAGTCTTTCTAACCCTCAGCTAGATCTTGTTCACTTCAGTGGTTGCTAACAGGGAAGCCAAAATATTATAATGTTACTTGAGATAACGCAAGTTAAAAGATTTTACTCCTTAAAAGAACAGCTAGTTAAAAGAATTGTATCACCCTATTAATATCACAGAAAGGTGTCTAAGATATTTTGCAGCCAGTTAGAGTACAACCAGCTTTGATTTAGGGGTTTTTTTAGATTAAAAAACACAATACAGATAGTAATCCAATGAAAAGCTTGATGTCCTAAACAACTTGTACTTTGACTGATCCACGAGAGTTGAACATAACCTGGTGCTGCATTGTTTGTGTGCACTGTGGTCACATTTTCATTTCGCAACAGAGAAATTAATTGAGGAAAAATCAGACATTTTCTGTTCAGTCCTCAGTTCCTGTGGTGAAACTATAAAATCTCATCAGAGGGATGCAATTTTTTAGACCTGGCAGGAGACAACAAACAAATTTCAGCAAGACCTCTAAATTGCTGGGAAAACAGATTCCCAACCCTATGGCCTGAATAGCGTGTGAACAGCAAAAATTGATGAGCAGCCTAAGAAACATTTCTGTGTCTCTCCCTTGCTGCACTCAGCAACTACCCTAACACACAGTTTTCAAAGACAAAAAGAGGTGCAAGGAAGACAGAATAGTTGTGTCTCCTCAATAGGAACCTTGACATTCCACCACAGGAATAATCAGGCTTTTTACTCAGGCTGACTTTTTTTTTCCCCCAAGCTGAAGATATTAATTTATTGTATTAATCTGTGTAAACAAGTATTAATCTCATAGAACATGCCTGGAACAAAGACTAAGACAGAGACAACACCCAGTCAGGATAGGTTTCCTTTACAGAAGCTCTAATTAATAGTCTCATTACTTTTCAATCTAGGCTTCTATGCCTCTCAGAGGGGGAGCAATGAAGAAGGGAAGGTCTCAGACAGTACAATGAAAAAAAATGCTGAAAAGAAGAGGTTTGGCTGTCGTGTATGTTAGTGATGCATCAGTGTGCCTCAAAATTGATGTTGATGTAGCTAGGAACAGAACCAAAGCCTGTGCCAGAGGTGGCATATTTATAATGAGACTAAATGAAGGGGCTCATTAGTTTCACAAATGGTGAAGAGCTGCCTGTTCCCTCTCTTATTATCTCTCCTCCATCTCCATTATGAGGGTGTGCATGTGAAGGGGCGGGGAAGGCAAGCAAACGTTATCAGGTTTGGGCTGTGAACTGATCTGCATAGCCCTACTGGGAAATTAATGAACATTCTGTTGACTCCTCCTCCCGGCTCCCCCCTCAGATAAATGCCGAATTAGGAATTGGGAAACCTAATGGAAGCAAGACTTTATGAATTAAGCCTTTATATTTGTCTTCAATTTGGAAGAAAAAAGCAAAAACCCCAAAATATACAAGAGATCTGCAGGAAAAAAAAAAAATTAAAGGCACTATGGAGTTTGTGCTATTTAATTTAGTTGTTTGATGATCTGTGGATCTAGGGCAGGTCATAACATGCAACAAAGGCATCCTGGGTGTGATTTACCAAAGCAGAAATGAGTTTTGACCTAGAGTGACTGGAAGACTGTGCAAATGACCCTTGGAATTGTCAGAATGGCACTCAATAAGTAATTGCAAACATTTTTTTTTCTTTTACAGTTTTTGTTTGGAGACAAGTCAGGCAAATACTCCATACTAATCCCAACACTGAACAAATAGTAAAAGCAGCCTTTACTGCTAGTGCTGGGAGAAAACATTCAATTAAGTTGCTGCAGTGGCTTAGTGACAGCAGCCTTTCACCTTTAGAAACCTAGCCTCTAGTTATCTGTCTCGGGTCACTAAAGAAAATGAGTTGATGTTCTCAGGCTAAGCCCTAGGACACATTTCGCTCAGAATCACCAAACCACGGTATAATTTGGAGCTTTGTCCGTGTGTACTTAGGAAAAATCTAGGCCTGGAAAAAAGCTGAAATTCAAGATTAGAGTGTGTTAAGAACCAAGCAGCTGCCCAGAAAATTAAAACATTGACATTCCTAGCAGTTTAATTGACATTAGATTCACTAACATGTCAAAGCCTAAGGGAAACTACAGGCAAAATAATGATGTATGAATTTGAAACCTGGATGCTGGGAACAGAAGGATTGTTCATAAATGGAAAAAACCCCTCTATCATGTGGACAGGGATTTTAAGGAGCTAGAGGAGCAAAGCAAGTCTGGCTGCCCTCAGGGCCATAGTAGTGAAGTTTGCAGCACCTTCACTGGTTCTGTCATCTCTACATCAGTGTATATGATACTGGGATTCCCCTATTCATCCAATCATTCCTGCACAAGTGGACAAAAGTGTCAAATGCAGGACTGTGGGGAAGAGACCGCTCAGCAGGATGGCTCAGTTATAATCATCCTGCATCATCCCCATGCCTCTGGCCCCTCACAGACTAAGGGGTGGATGGGCTGCAAAAATGGCATCCTCAGACTCCCTGCTCTTCCAAAGCCACCGTTCACAGTGGACAGATGGGACTGCTGATACAACCACCCAGTTTAGTTTGAAGATAAGTGTTTATGATGGATCCCCTGGAGACCTGGTGTGAGTCTTTTCTTTAAAGTGAGCTCATCAGGAGTGATCAGTGACCTCATAGCTGTAAGGATATATTTAGAGCAAAACAAGTACCCAACCAGAATAAGGAAACCCTATTCAAAGAGCAGGAGCTCAGAGATGCTGGGTGAGGCAGAGCAAGCCACAAAGCTGGAGAGCAAATATTCTCCACATTTATGGGGCATTTCTTTCCTCCATGATCATCTTTTGCCTCAACAGATTTCAGCATCTCTCTGACTTGCACAAACATATGCACTACTCCTGTGGGTCTCTGTAAAAGTCACCTTCTTTCATCATTTCTGACACTTGGCTTTCTGCCTGCTCCCTGCCACAGAACAGTCCTCACAAGGTTCTCCCAATTTTGTTGCAGCTGTCCCCATCACCACACACCTGTCAGAAACTTCATCAGGTGTTACCTTTAAAGGGAGGGGAGGAGAAAATTCCTCCTTTCCTCCACAGAATTGCATCTAATCCAAACAACACCAGCCAGACCTTTACCAGCCAGGAACCTTTGCCTCTCCTACATGTTGCCTCATACGTTGGTAAGGGCTGGCCCTTGGTGGGCAAGGGGAGTGGCTTTGGCTGGACAGCAGCCTAGATCCCAAGCTGTCCAAAGCAGCTGTGAGACCAAAGTTCCTCTAATTTGTCCTGGTCCTGCTCTGGTTTGATTGCTTTTCATATCATTGTAGACTCAGAATGCTCTCATTTTCTAGGCTGATAAGCCACAGAGAGACAGAAAAGTTGGGCTGGAAGACTGTTAAAATGACAGGACCGTGTTCCTTGTATTAATTTACTCAAAAAATTGAAATTTAGCAAGCTTTTATCACTGTGGAATGTCCTTCAAGAGTCTCTTTTTTATTTATTTGATTTTTCAATAGTAGAAGAAAAATCATTTTATATGTTGGTATATTGCAGTGTGCAGATATAACTGGAAAGCAATATGAAACAATCTTAGGAATGTTTTTTATGACATTAAGATTCCCAAATCTTTGTAATTCAATTTTTTCCATGATGTCTGAAAACATTCTGGTGTTCCCCTTCCCTTAGGGAGCCCAGACCTCTCTCCATATACTATATACTGCTTTTATTGAAATTAGAGGCCACAGAGGCCTATTACTCTTAAGACTGAATTTGAGTAGAATTTTGAAATGAGACGCCAGTGTCTTCCAGCCACTATAATGGCTGATTTTACCATTTCCTTTGCCTGAATGTAAGGTATGGAGAAACAGGTTGTTAATGCAGTTCCTCATTAAGCAATTGTAATCATAAGATTTTAAAAATTGCCAGCTACATTCAGATCACACCCTGCTTTCAAATGATCTGATTTTGAAGTACAGTAATTTGTGCAAAGGAAGCACTTTAGCAGAAACTGGCAGTATAAGAAGGAGGGAACCTGACTTGAGCATCATTATCATCTTCCATTATGTTTTGACCACAGGTTATCAGCAAATAGCCTTTAGAGTTTAATTATATGATGGAGTTTGCTGAGAAGTGTGAAAGACAAAAGAACAAATAAGTAATGGAAGGCAATTTTTCCCCCTTCCTTTACTCTGGGGCAGCCATAATTAAAGTTAAAGTGCTGCTGCTTTGCTGGAAACGAAGTTAGGGAGGTGAACTGTAATTGCAAACACTGTTTGCTCAGTCACTCTTGGCAACAGCACCATGTTAACTCAGTCTTTGTGTCTCCTGTGAATCCTCCAGATTGACGAAAACATCTTTTCTTATCCAATTTGTTATCACTGACTTCAGAAAGTCATTAAAGAATATCAGTAGAGCAGATTGGGATCTGGATTAAGAAATCAATTATTGCCAGGAAGTACCTTTCCAGACACTAATTATGCCTTGACTGGCATTTACAGTATTCCTTTAATGGTATGTATGGTCAGTTTTTAAAGGTACAGGGCAGACATCAGTGCTGTGTGTAACACCCACTTGTTTTCTGCTGTCTGTGTGCCACTTCAGGCTAGAACAGATGTGTGCTGCCATAACTATGAAATATCTAAAGTGGGTATTTTCATATACGTAAAAATAAAGTCATTGACCTGTTCATTTAGCCAGAAATTAAGTATTACCCTGGCCCCAGATAACCAGGATAGGCTACATTTACCGGGATAGCTCCTGCCTTTCTTGGCTGTTCTGCAGATTGCCAGTGACAGAGAGATTAGGTCCTCACAGGAAAGACCTGATAGATATACGACAGGTGTGCATGGGTTTAGACATCTGTGAAAGAGAGAAAGGCCACAGGATAAGTAATCTTACTCTGAAAGATGGAAACTGCTATAGAGATCTGTAATGGAAGCAGCCTAGACAAGTATAATTTAATAGGGGAACACGGAAACGGGGCAGTGTCGGGGGACTGTCTCAGAGGGAAGGTGGGAACAGGGCTTGTTGGCACTTCTTGCTTTATCTCTGTCTGATTGCAAAACACTGTCAATGTGATTCTCCACAGGGACAAACGTTGAATCTTTCTGCTTTATGTAGCCTCAAATAGAAACATTATTAAAGCTAAAGTTATGCTGCATCCCATTCCTAATCTTCCCTCTGTCAAATCCTACTCAGATAAATATTGCTGGGTACATTAGTGGTTTATGCTTCCTTCACACTCTTAAAATGCAACCAGTGCCACTATTTTATAACTGCCCTTACTGTAAGCAAAATTTCTTTGAAGACAATACTCCTCAACTCCCCTGCCCCCTGCAAAAAAAAAATCAACCCAAAACCCTCCCAAAAAACCCATTAATCCCCCTCCCAAAAACTACCACCCCAAAAAACAACCAAACAAAACAACCAAAACAAAGATTGTCAAATAATGGTACAAAATGTAAGAAACTGGAGAGGAAAGATGAGTAAAGAAAGAAATAAAGCAATTGTGGATTACATCAGGGTAGATGCAATGAGTATAACTTGTGTAAGAACTAAAGAATTTTGGCTCTTTTATGTGGCCAACATCAAAATGACTTACAATATCTGTTTGGAAGACTTGTATAGAAAAATTTAAGTCAATAATTTCTAATTCTTTAGAACTCACCTCTCAAGGTTTTGCATTTGCTTTAGTTGCATTGCTGGTAGCTAACTGTAAAAGCATATATGGTATAAATCACAGACAGATTTATATTTATTGTGGTACTTATAAACCATCTTGAGAAGTAATGTCATACTTTTTTTAATTTGAAACTGTTTCTAACACTGTGCACTGAAACACACTTTATTTCAGTTATCTATGACTACTACAGAAAATCAGGATTTCAAGCAGTTGATACAGAGACAAATGCTGCTCAGAGCAGTTTAGTGTACTGAACTTAGGGTCTACCTCCTAACAATAAGATATGGACCTGAAATTTAGCTGTCTGAAGATAGAGTACCATATAAGTGCCAAATAAAGAGAAAAAGGTCTCATTTTAGTTCTGTAAAATTCTGATGAAATGAATAGTCTGTGAATAGTTTCCTCTGTGTTGTGACTCTCCTAACTAAGCATGGTGAGTGCTGCTTAATGGATAACAGAAACAGATAATTGTGCTGCCTTCATACAATAGAAATTTTAAAAGTGTGTAATTTCTTTTTTAAAAGAGCCAAGTGATAATTGAATGAATTATAAATTTAAGACTGAACTCACAAACAGACAGCTATTGAGATTACATTTTTTGGTATAGTTTTGCATATTCCATTCCTGTAATTAGACTCATAGAATGTTAAGGGGTTGGAACAGATCTTAAAGATCATCTATTCCCAACCCCCTCTGCCATGGGCAGGGTTACTTTCTGCTAGACCAGGTGGCTCAAGGCTTTATTCAACCTGGATTTAACACTGCCATGGTTGGGGTATCCACAACCTCCCTAGGCAACCACACTAGTGTCTCACTACTCCCACAGTAAAAAATTTCTTCCTAATATCTAGACTGAATTTCCTCTCTTTCAATTTGTACCTATTACTCCTCAAGCTATCATTGCAGTTCCTGACAAAGAATTCTTCTCCAGCTTCCTGATAGGTCCCCTTCAGATACTGGAAGGTTGCTGGGAGGTCTCCACCCACCCTTCTCTTCTCCAGGCTGAACAGCCCCAACTTTCTCAGCCTGTCTTTGTAGTGGAAGTGCTCCAGTCCTCTTATCAACTTCATGGCCTACTCTGGACTTGCTCCAACAGTTCAGTGTCCATCTTGTGCTGGGGACACCAGAACTACACTCAGTACTCCAGGTGGGGTCTCACAAGAACAGGTATAGGTGTAGAATAATCTCCTTTGACCTGCTGGCCATGCTGCTTTGGATGTAGCCCAGGATTTGGTTGGCTTTCCAGGCTGTGAGTGCATATTGTCAGCTCATGGTGAGTTTTTCATCCACCATCACCCTCAGGTCTTCCTTTGCAGGGCTACTCTAAATGACTTCTCTCTCCAACCTGTGGGTGTGTCTGGGAGTGCCCTGCCATAGGTGCAGGGCCTTGCACTTCACTTTGTTGAACGTTATGATGTTTGCATTGACCCGCTTCTCCGGCTTGTCAAGGTCCCTCGGGGTGGCATCCCTTCCCTCCAGAGTGTCAACTGCACCTGGAGTCCTCAGTGGACTTGCTGGGAGTGCATTCGGCCATGCTGCCCACACCCCTGACAAAGATGTTGGACAGTATCAGCCCCAGTGCTAACTTTGTGATTCTCTGTGAAGTGTAGAATGCAGCATGTCCATTCTATAAACAGAAGTAGAACGTGAATCTTCAGTATCTTGGTCAACACCCATTTGGCAAAGGTCTGTCTGATTTGGTTGTATAATCTGTCATGTGTTATATCATCTGTGTCACTCTAGTGTGGACTTGGCTTTTTCTTTCCTTGCTTCCTCCTCAGTCTGAAGCAGGCATACTGCTTGTTCACTGGGAAATCACAAGTTCAATCACACTTTCACAATGTGTGCATCAGCAATGATGCAAGATTTAACTGTGGAGGGGTCTTCAAGCCTCTTTATCTCCAGTAGGTTATTAGCAGCTTTACATAGGCTTCAATCCTGATAAATATTCCTCCTGGATTTGTAAGCACAAATTATAGTCAAGTTCTGAATCAAATCAAACTAAACCTCGAATATGTCTATCAGTATAAGTTATACCTTTCCCCAAAACTACAAGCACAAATCAGGTATGCAGGAGCATTCCATCTCAATTCTCAATCTCAAGAACACAGCATCTTGCCTTCAGGATAAATTTTTAATTCAGTGCCTACCCTTGTCTATGTGATTCTGAGACCTGTAATACATTGATAGAGCAGAAACCTACGTTAGTAATGTGCTGCAAAACTCAGTTCAAATCCATGTAGGTATAAATGTACCTTTACAAAGATTTAAATGAGAAAGAGTTGTGCAGTCAAAAGGTGAAAATGAGTCACAGCCTGTAGGTCCATCTCAAAGCACTAACAAAAGCTGAAATTGCCAGAATTGTAAGATGCAAGATTAATGCAGGGTTTGTTTCTCAGGATTTAATGATCTCAGTGAATATGAGTCATGTGGATCAATAGCAAGTTAAAAATCTTGGAAAAGTGAATTGAATGTGGAGTTTTTTCTCTGCATGGTGTTTTCAGACTGTCTTGTCACCTCTTGCACAATGCTTGCCAATGCAGTGGCACATCTTTTCCTGATGCCAGCACCTTAAACTAGTGCAAGTGAGCAAGCAGAAAACAAATGTTTGAGACTTTGAGTAGCAAACCACACCTTATTGTCATGTCTCAAAACATAACAAATTCCTGTGGAAGGTGTGACGAGAGGAGAGCAAAAATATAGTTCTGCCTCAGAGGGGGATGTTGCAGCTGTAATTACTGTTACAATGGTAGCCATAGCAGGCTCTGTAACTATAATTAACTGGTTGTGGTGGAGCAGAGGAGCAGAGTGATTCAGGATGCTTGTGGGTTCTGCCAAGGATGCAGAACTGTCAAGGCAGGCTGCTGAGATGGATCCAGGTTCCTTTCTGTGTCAACATAGAAGAGGTGAATGAGGGGGATAGCTGCAGCTTCCTGAACTCCGATAGGTTCCTTCTCTTGAGAGTTGCTTTTCATGTATAAAAACGTGTTTGGGGCTCTGCTATAATTTGAGCAGGTAAAACTTTTCAAGAGCAACTAATGAACAGGAGAAATTTTAAACAGAATAGTATTTCCATTGCTTCCATAAGTAGTTGAAAATAGCAGGTACAGCAATTTCCAGAAAGCAGCTTCTGGAGTTTACTGTGGAAATCCTTATTTATTTGTGAGTTTATCAGAATGTGCAGTTGGTCTGTGCTTAAGCTGGAAAGTTAAAGGATAATCAGTCCTTCAACGAAATACATTTGTCTTTGTGGCATGAGTCTCCTTATCCTTTTGTTTTAATTTATTTTTTGTATTTAATATTTCTCTAACCCACCAAGTGTACAGCTTGAGCTGAAGCAGTGAACTCCATTTTCTGAAAGCATAGGAATGCTCCTGACCATACTGTGTGTCTCTACAGAATACATTAGAGTTGCACTCCACAAAGGGGGCACCTCCTGAGATAGCAGCCCTGTTAATTACCCTGCTGGTTTCTATTGCATTCATTCTGCTGGCGTATGAGGAAGACAAGGAAGCAATGACAGATGGGCAAGCACAAAAGCTGTGAAAAGTCAGTGATGCTCAGAGGTTTTGCAAGTGTGATAATGACCTCAAGATGATCTGATTTTTGTGAAAAGAGGCTTGTTTTGCAATTGTCATCACCACAGTCTCACATCAGAAAAGGCTTACTTTTTTATTTATACATCTCCACTGCCTTTCTTGTTTTCTGCCAGTCACTTTTCCCATACTTCTAAACAACACATAGTACAAAAACTAATTCTAATTCTTAGTGTGTCTAGCAATCAGAGTAGAATGAGTTGGGAACAAGTTTTAGTCCAGGCGTTTCTGCTGACTATGTGATACCTAATTTCAGTTTCTTCTTCTGTAAAACAAGAAAGGTTCATCATTGCAGATTATTTTTAAATGAATGGTGATGTACAGGTAGATAGTAGAAATGGTATTTGTTTATCATGAAAGTTGAAGTTATTTTGTACTTTGAGGTTTTGTCCTTTAATGTGAATGCCATGATTTTTTAATGCTTAGAAAGCATTTAAAAAACCCCGTCCCTTTTTCATGCAAATTTATTTAATACATCTGCTGGAATGCAAAATATCTTTTAGAAAGCTTTAACTCATACCGTTTAAGATGGTTTATTGTCTGAAAATAAACAATTCAAAATCCATAGTGCAAACTACTATTAGCTGCATTTTCTATTTGTTTTTATTTTAAAAAGATCAAGTTTTAAATGCAGATGTAAATCAAATAACTTGTTCAAGTAGCTGAATAAGCCATCAAGAACCCTTTTAAAATCTGCTGCAAATTTGGACTGTTTATTTGGCAGTTAGGATGAAAATGAGTGAAATATTTTGTAGGTGTAAGGAGTCACCTATGACTTGACTAATTTCAGGTTAATTTGACTCTAATTTCAGGATAAGTTCCTTTTTTTTTATCGTAGCCACACTAGACTGGGCTCCTAAACATTTTCTTGCTGGGGTCCTCATTAATTTTGTGCTCCTCCTGTTTTATTTCCCAGCTTAACACCTGTAATTTCTTGATGGCTATACAAAGGCTAAAAAAATTCATCTGAAGCCAAAGAAATAACTTAGAAACAGTCTTAGGTCTTCAGTTTCTTATGTCATCCTAATTCATATATACTGAATAGAGTTCAGAATAGGACATACTCATATCAATAGACCAGTAGTAAGAAAAAGTTAAAAGGAAACAACCCAAAACCAGAAAACCAAGCATACCTGTGTTCTGAAGTAAAGATGTGCAGTATTTGACATATATCATTAAATTACCTTTGCTGAATAATTCAAGCCTTTTCTCCCAACATCTTAGAGTTAGTGTGGATGTTTAATTTTATGTAAAGTGAACACAGCACCTTTGTTGCCTTCTTCAGGAGAGATTTTTCATGGCATTGACAGCATTAAAGCAGTGGAGATCACAGAATCACAGAATGGGTAATTATGGAAGGGACCACAGTGGGTAAACAGGTCCAACCTCCCTGCTGAAGCAGGGTCATCCCAGAGCACACGGCACAGGATTGTGTCCAGACAATTGTGGAATATCTCCAGTGAGGGAGACTCCTCACCTCTCTGGGCAACCTGTTGCAGTGCTTGATCACTGCACAGTAAGGAAGTTCTTACTCGTGTTCAGGTGGAACTTCCTGTGCATCAGTTTCTGCCCATTCCTGTTGTCCCACTGCTCAGCACCACTGAGCAGAGCCTGGACCCATCCTCTTGACACCTTCCCTTCGGAAACTGATAAACATTCATGAGGTCTGCTCTCAGTCCTCTTGTTCTCCTGAGCTCTGACCAGAGCTTTCAGTCCTAACTGCTTGCATCATCCCATCAGCACTGTTGTGCCATATGTTCTATACATTAGGGAATAATCCAACACATTGCATGTAAAAGCACATGGTCTTGGCCACTTTCACTGGCCTTAGGGTTATGCTGTCATTCACACAGAAGGTTGGAAATGGTATTTAGCAGTCAGAGCTTCCAAAAATCATTAAAATTTAATTTGCTTTTGGGGAGGGAGGCGTAAAGCACAGGAGATTATGTTCAGTTTATGAGCCCTGACCTTTCATACTTAGCCATTTCTCCAGTTTAATTTTGGTTCATGAAGTGCATATTTCATATGGCTCTGGTTATTATTACCTACTTCTTATTTTATTATTACTTGAATGTATATGGGAGGCTATCATTTCCTTTATTGCTGTGGGAGACAGCATCCTGTATCAGGCAGGAAGTGCGGGGGGAAACAGTTAAATGTTCTCTGTGCTGAGACTAAAGTCAGCTTTAGAAAAAGGAACTGAACAGATGCTCGCTACCTTCAGACGTGTTCCTGCCATCGGTGCTGAGAGGACATCAAGCTTTTTAATAGCAAAACCCCATGCACGTTTGGGCTCCCTCAAGCCCTGCTGATTTTCCAGCCATCTGAGCGGATGTTCAGCTGCTGTAGGACCAGTCACTTAAAGACTCTATTGCAGCTGAATGACGTTTCCCTTTTTCCCAATGCTTTTGTAGCTGCTCAGTAATGATCATCATGGGTCACTGTTTATTATCCCAGCTTCAGAGTAATGTTATTTTTCACAGCCCCCCACATGACTGTTTTCATTCCATTCTCTCCTTCCTTTTTCACTTTGAACCTCTCTTAATTCAGGACAGAAAAAAAAAGCCAAACAATCAAAAAATGCAACCTTCTCTGAACTGGTGGACAATGGCAAATTAGTGGGTCTGGCTAGGACTCAGATCCCTAAGATTAAGTGAGAAGATATGCCCCTATTTCTTAATGTATGCATTTTCTTCCAAACTCTCTCCCCCAGCTGTCCCTAACCAGAGCTGAGCAAGCAGACAAACATAAGCCACCTGAATAATGGAGCTTTAATTTGTGAAGTCCTTGTATCTACACCCATTATCAAATCTCCCAAGATAAAGAGCCAGAAAGAGGTCAAGACCAATCTGCTGGTTTAAAACATGCATCTGGTAGAACACTGAATAAATATATCCTGGCATTGAATAATACAAAGATAGTGCCATGACTGCTCTGTTCATTGTGCATAGTCTGTATGTGTGGGAAGGTCTCATTTAAGCAAAATAGTAAGGGGGAAGAATATCAGAATCAGAAGTACTTCCAATAACATCTGCTTTTTAGACAACAGGCTCCTATCTATCCATGGAGCATTTCCCAGCAAATTAATGAAGGGGGAAAAGGTGAAAGGAACTCAGTAAATAAGTCTGAAATCAACTATGGCAATGCCTTGTGGAGCTGTAGGCAGGTGATTAAGGCCTCCTTTCATCAATATTTGATTTACACCAGGCATTCTTTATTTTAAGTAATTTCTCTCCGTGTCTTGACAGGAGGGTTGGCTGCACAGCAGTCACCAGCATACAATTCTTCGGTGCTGAGATGTCCTTGTGCAAATTGGCAAACTGCATCCCTGCATGCACATTTGTGTTGGGGTTTGACCACCTTCACTCAGAACACACAAAGCTCCTCAAAGCAGTAACACCTGTAGAGGTGCAGATATTTGGAGTTAACAGAATAATGCATGCAATTCCTTCTGGGTCAAAATCCCTTGGAAAACATGCTTGTTTGGGAACCGCTGTTATGATGTGCTGAGCAAGATTAGGCAAAACCTGTATTTAGTAAATTGTGTGCCTGGGCTAGCCAAGTATGGTGAGAGTACAGAGCTTAGAGAGCTTGGCTGAAAGGATTTTAATCAAGAATAAGCACAACAGACAAATAGTTGGTGTTCTTTAAGCTCTGCAGCCTCTTGGATCCAAATTTATTTTTCTTAAAATCTCCTGTTTCAAATGTTTCAGGAGTTCCTTCTCATTCAGAGTAAAATTCAAGTGCTTTGTAAAATAGAGGTGGTTTATAATTCATAAGTAAATGTCTGAATTGGGACCTGACTCTGGAAAATTTGATTTTCAGATATCATTTAATATGGCTACAAGGAGCTTATCAGCTAATAATAGGGAAACTTGTAAAAAGCTGGAAGGCTTTTCTTTTTTAATCTTGTTTACTAAATTCCATGTCATGTTATTACAATGTTTCTGGGCATTGTATTGACATCCAACTGCTGTGTAGAGGTTGTGACGATGAAGTTTGAGGCAGAGTACCTTATTAACAGTAGCTGTTTTGGAGAAACTCAGCAATTTGGGAGGCTCTATGGGATGGTAAATTAGCCACTGATAACCATTTATTTATGAGAACATTACAGGCGAACCCGAAGGATGATTCTTTCCCACTGCTTTTGGCTGAGGCTATCTGGGAATAGGAGGATAGCATGAACTTTTCTGGTTTAATTCACTCAGTGTCGTTTGGTTTGAGCTAAGAAACTCTATGAGAGGCAGAGGACAAAGAACAAAGCATTCTTCTTAGCGTGTATTTACTGTCACAGTGAGAATGTGCTTCTTCCCTCTGCAGCCAAGTTCAACTTCAGCACAGATGTCCTCTGTAAATATAAGCAAACGTCTTTCTGCATCTTCTTAATCTCTAAGCATCTATGACCACTGTGTTCAACGTTGCTGTAGAAATCTCTTTAAGTAAGCATTGGAAATTAATGTTTAGGAAGTTATCAGAGTCCCCATCACAGAAATTTTTAAGATAAATTCAAACAAACTTTTGTGAGGAATGGCACAGCTCAGTTTGATTTCGCAGATTTTTCTGATTTCATGGAAAGGATTATATCAAGTCAGTGTCAAAACTTGTGATTGCTATAATTATCAGGGTGGAAGCAACCCAGATATTTATGATTCAATATTGTCCTTAACTACAGTAGCCTTGATACAACAATGCAACACTTCTAAAAGCAAGCAGGTAAAAAAACAGTACCACCTGGAAATTGTCTTAATATTACTTAAATTCTTAACATTGCTTTCAAAGTACCTTCAAAGTTGTTCTCTCATCCCCCACTGCCAGTGTACTCTGCAGTCTCAGAGACTGGGTCAATGAAGGGGCAAACTGTATATCTTCAAAAGAAATCAATTGCAATCCCCTAAAGACTGTGCTGCATTACCATTACAGAGGATGTCCAATGAGTAGCAACTTGCTATCCAACATTGGACATGTGTAACTTATCTCCCTGCATTATCCCCTCTTTAAAAAATCCCACGAATCTCCAGCTAGCTATATGGAGGATTGAATAAGGTTAAGCTTTTACCCTGCTGAACCTGGGGTAAATGGTGACTCAGATGCTGGAATTATTCTGAGAGCGTGAAGTAAGCTACAATGTTTATTTTTTTTTCTTATTTTGCAAGGGAGTTGAAACAAACAGCATAGATTTTAGGGTGTTTTAGGAAATGTTCAGATGTGATTTTGAAGTTTGTGTACATTTATATTTGTGCTGCATTTCAAAGTATCACCTTCCCTTACAGCCTCCTTGCACCCTGCAGAGGACAATGTAAAGGAAAGCACATTGTGAACACGAGGAAGTCAGAGGTTGCCCAGGTGGTGTTGCTCAGATCCTGCAGTCCCCAGCCCTGGCTGGATCTGAGCTCTCAGCCAGTGCTTTGGCTGCCTGGCCTGAGTGCCCACACCAGTGTGGGGAATGAGTGCCTGTGCACTCTGAAGGGTTAGCTGTGGTCACTAACAGCAGCTTGATCCTGTGAATCCCAACCCCTCGTGTTTTGAGGTGTTGGAAGAAATACTGGTTGTGATCTGTGTTTTCCACCACCACCTTCAGTCAATCCTTTGTTAGGAAACAGGGAATTAAAAGGAATTACTTCAAGACATTCAAAAGGACAGTACCTTGAATTAGAGCTATACCTGTGAATTTATTTGTGTTTCTGCAAGTTTCTGTGCACTGTTGAAGCAAGGTGTTCTGATAGACCACTGAATTACTAAAAATAAATAAGGACTGTTTTATTGTGGTGGGTTTTTTTTTTTTAGTATTTACTGAGACCACCAAGTGCCTTTTAATCACAATTCCATCATGTTTTGTCCAGCTTTACTTATATGATGTTTACCTGAGACTTTGAAAAGTTGACTTGCTTTTTCAGTTATAGTAGGCATCATCTAAACAACATCAACAGCTAAAATTTCCCAAACTCAGCTTCATGTGCTTGACATTGGAAAGTAATATGCTGCCAAAACAGAAGTCGTGAGAACTAAAGTAGCTTTTATTAGATACAGAAATTTATCTGAGTGATAAAATTCACCCATATTTAAGGTGATCTTCATATTAATAGAAAGAGAACTGTTTTGGGTACTTGGGTATGATAACTGTGATGTACTTATTTGACTTTTAGTTTAGTTTTTAGATGCCCACTTGTGGTGATGTTTTGCTACTTGCTAGCTAAATATATTTCCATTTGAAAATGTCTTTTTTAAACACGAGGACAGAAAAATGGGAGGAGTACAAAATACATTGACTTTTCAAGATCATTTTACTTAAAACACAAACTTTATTCATCAGATGATTTGTTGCAGTCACAGGGACAGCAGCACTTCCAGGTCACCCTGGTCTCCTCCAGAATAAATAACCTCCAGTATCCATCATCTCTTAGCTGATTCACACTTTGTTCCCACCATGCAACAGGCTGTGATGCCCTGTGATTTATCACAGCTGCCTTAGCAGATATAAGTCAGCTTTGTTCTCTCTAGCTTTTCTTCCCCCCTAGAAACAATATTCATGATAACTAACTCCTAAATTACCTTCATGAAGTAACACATATGCGTAGAACCAACCCACAAAGAAGCAGATACAATTTAAAACAAGGAATCTATGCCAGCTTCATTCCCCCTCTGGGTTATCACTTCTTTGTAATTTCTTACTGTCTCTTCTCCATGTGGTTTGTCTTCTTAGGCAGACTGCCTCTGCAAAAACTGCTGCCTATGTCCACCTGGAGAGCCCCTGAGGTTTAACCCACCCTCTTTTCTGAGTTCTCATATCCCCTACCACTTTTGAGGCAGCTTTTAATTAATCTAGGGATTCATCCCTGAACTGCCACTCTGGAAAAACAGGGAAACACTGGAAGCATGTTGCATAATGACAACTGGCTGGTTACAGCAGCACTGGAAACAAGATACCCTGTGCTAACAGATCACATATTCATAAAATAGTTGCAGAGCAATATACTGCACTGAGCCCAAGATCAATAATGTTTCTCTTTCTAGACTATTTTTCTGGATCAAAAGAATAAATGGTTTCAGGTACAATACTGATTTGAAATTTTATTTTCATCTATGTACTTAGATATATGTATTGTATTATACAGTGGATAAATGCCACATTGAACTGCTGAAAACCTAGTAGAAATATTGTCTGTCACGATTATGATACCAGCAGATATTAAGTAAGCAGTGATTATGAGTATGCAAAAACCATAAGTAGTAATCTCTCATCTTGCAGCAAAAGTATTGTAGCCTCAAAACCATATGTAAGGATTGCATTATAATAATTTCCTCAGTTTTCCCAGGTGTATGAGTGATTTTAATACCACTTGTTCTAGAAGTTAAGGAATTGGCCAATAAAAAGTAATCTTTGCGCATTTATTCATAAGTCAAATATGGTGCTGAAAGTGTGAGAAATTTAACTTTAGAGGAAGAAAGTGTTTCTAGCAGAAGATAATAAAGAATAAAATAAATCCACAGTTATAATATTTTCTCATGTTTTTCAGTGGAGATGCTGTGTTTGAAAGTTAGAAGCTTGCTTCTGCACGTTGGAAGTTGATGCCAATTCTCTTCCTACCTTCATTGCCCACAAGCTGTGGAAAGTCTTACCCTGCTTGAACTAGATGATTTTGAGAAAAAGTTTGGTTAGCTCTCTTAAGACCCAGTTGATCTTCTGGGTTGAAATTTATAAGTTAAGGAATGTATGTAGTAATCCCTTTTAGATAGAGACATCCTCTCAACTGGAAGAAGCTCCTCACCTGATGAAATCAGTGGTTCTCTGGCAGCACCTAAAAGTGGTGTATAGGTGTTCGCCTGGGCCTTGCACGTGCAATGTGGATCTGTTTTGGACTCTCTAGTCACTGCTGAATGATGCATTACATTCAAAGATCTTTAGCTGAAAAAAGGTCTGGTATTTTTCTTCTTGTACACTATTTGTTTAACCATAGGGGCAGTCTTTTTCTGAGGGTTCAGATCTCACAGTGAATGCATGTAAATACCCTTTTGCCTACATGAATTTCCAAAAGCTGGAGTAGGGAGTGGAACTGAAAAATGCTACTATGTTCTCATATTCATGTTACGGACAGGGAAAAAAGGTAAGAGCATTTTAATTCTTTATTGTTTTTAGGACTGTTTTTAGTTCTTCAGTCTCCACATTTTTTACTGGTATGTAATCTTTGTAATGTTTTCATTTCCTTGTGTTTTTTCATTGTCAACAAAATACTTGCAACAATTGATTTAACAGTAGAATATTTGCAGAAACATGCTGAAGATGCAAGGTGTTCTGCCTTGTTTTTTTTTTTTCTTTTTAAAATATAGGATCCTTGTTTAAACTCAAGCTTAAAGATAATTTTCTTAAGTAAATGTTCTGGTGAGTTTTTTATCTTGCTGTAGGAGCCACTATTAGTTGCATCTAGTCAAATGGAACTTTCTACAATGCACAGCTGGAAACTGTCCTGTTTCTTGATTCTACCTCACTTTATTCTGTCTTGTTGAAATGAGAGGTTCACATTTTGTTACTACGTATGGAAGATAAAAATTCTAATTGATTTGCAAATACCCTAACAGAATGGGAATAAGGCAGCTATAAATATACTAATATCCACTAATTAATTTTTACAAATATGACCTGTTACAATATACCATATAGCAAAGACACAGAGATTTTTATAAACTGCTGCACTGTTGTTTTCATGGTTGTTAAAAAATTAGGCTATGCTGTATCTGATGTGGTCAAAGCAGGTTTGGTGTGCAATGTCTGGACAAATGGAAGGCCCAAAGCAGACATAAAACAGGTTTAAAGCTCTGTAACATCTGAACACTGTTTCCTGTCTCTAGTTCTCATTCTTATATTTGGCATAAGCTACCATGACCTTTACTGCTATCCTTTAAAGGGATAGCTTTATAGCAGTGGGGGTGATTTGGCCTTAGATGTCTAAAACTTCTACTGAATTCCACTTGCACCATATGTGCCTGTAATTGTGTGTGTTGATTTAGTGCTGTGGGTTGTAATCCCACTCTCTCCACCTTCCCATCCCAAAAGAGCTCATAGAATTCACTTGCACTACTTAATTAAAGACTTTATTACACATAGCTGGCTGTAACTAGGGTTGTTAGAGACTTATTCCCTTCCCCCACACACAGATTTTTTTATACCATTAAATGTTCAGAAGTTTCTGTTGCGAGTGCCTGGAATAATTAATACTGGCTTGAACATTTTGTACTAAAGAAAAGTACATCTCACACCAGCATATGTTAAATCAGATATTCAACTTTAGGGACATGTGTACTTATCCTAGTAGCGAGTAAATTGAAAAAACAACCATATTTTAATGGGGTCAGTACATAGAAGTACTTTTTTTTCACTGAAAAATTATTAGGGATCTGCCAGTTTTAAAACTTGAAAGCCACTGAATTAAAGGCAGGTTCCACAAGAAGAGTGCAAGGAAATATTTTGTTTCTCTGTTTTTCTGTTTGAGATGATGGAACTCTCCTTCCCCACTTTTTCCCACATTTCTGTAAACATAGAGCCTGACTCTTAAAATTTCATTTTGAAACAAATACTTTTGTCAGCTCAGGGAAAAAAAAAAACGTCATTACTCATATTAATATTTCACTTGTTTGAGATCCACACAAATGTTCCCTTTCTCTTATAATGAAGAAGAAAAGTGTTACTTCTATATTTGGTATTCTAGCACCTCCAAAACACACTCATCAGAATTAATCTCTGTATAATTGTCAGTTATGTTTTGAGCTCCAGAAACGTCTTGTCATTGCCAATTCTGCAATACAAAATTTTTTTCCATTAAATATTCACTTTATAAAAGAATGGTTGGAGCCCAGCACTCCCAAACAAACAAAATTAACCAGTTGGCTGTAAAATCTCTGTTTATGTCTTTCTTTGTTCTTTCACTATTTATTGCTCATTGCCTCTTTTCTGCCTTAACCATCTATCCCTTTGTGAACTTGCACTGTCATAGTAGCATCATTAATGTTGGCACATAGATATCAATGGGGATATTTCCCTGACAAAAAAAAAAAGGTTCATGAAAAGAGGTGGTGCTGAATGCACAAGTTGTAGCTTCGTATTGATCCTTTGCCATAAAAAAAGTTTAAAAAAAAAATTTAAACATTTTCTGTTCTGAATCTTTCAGTTCTAGCATTACATCTTGCCACTTCCCCTGAGCTCCATCAACATGCCAGGAATGGAGATGTGATTGCCAGCCACATACTGCAGCTCTCACTCCCAGTAATGAGAAAACGGAGCTAACAGTCTGAACATCTGGATGACCACAAATTCATTATTTTCTGTCAGTCCAAGATTTGTCAGTTCTTGCATACCTTTGTCACATCTTAAAAGCAGAATCAGTGCTCCACTTTTAATGCACTTACTTGGTAATAAATTATGGACCACATGACTTAAGGTAGTCTTGACTGCCTAATGTAGAAACAGGAATATACTTTTTTGGACAGGCTTCAGCTTCATCTTCATATAATGTTATAGATTGGTGGTCTCGGGAAAACTTACTGGCGTTGCACAAGGATGTATTCTTGAGGCACATCATCAGTCATGGCTTTCTGTATTAAAACAGTGGGATAGTATGTCCACAGGCTGGCATATTTTCTGTATGCAAACACCTTCAATAGGTAGCCATTAATAGGGGAGTCCATTTATAGAGAAAAGGTGTATCCTGGTATGTAAAAGAAAGGGTTAAACACAGAGAAACTTGGTTTATTCTCTAATGCTACATGTGGTCTCCGAAAATCAAAGCAGAAAACATCATGGAGCTTGGAAAATGATGAAACCACAAGTCATTTTTAACTAAGTACTATATACCATGTTACTGAATTTTACAAGATACAGCAGAAAAAAACACCATGTGGTTTCATTTAAGCATCTGTTGGCTCTCCTAGGGGAACCCCATGAAGCAGATAAGTGCAAAGAGGACAAGATTTGGAGTATTGCTTGGTACTGAAGTATTCCACGTCCCTTTTTGTGCTGGAACCCAAAATCCAGTAGTTCAGAGAGAACCACAGAGGCTGCAGGGAAATGGAAATATAGTTCCTTGCCAATAAAACTATGTAGGAAGAACTGACATTCTCTTATAGTTACTTGCCCCTGCAGTTACCTCTGGCTGCTATTAAGACCTAGATCCAGCCTAGGTTCGAAGGTACCCTGTAGGTGTTCGCTGATGCTTTTGTTTTTAACATTAAGTTATCTGTCTACCTTCCCGCACTGCTGTTTCATATCTCTATGATTGCAATACTAGTTCAGCGCACTTACTGTGTACATAACAAGGTAATTTATATTGAGATAAAGACAGCTTCTTAAGCTGTATGTGTACACAGCCTTTTGCAATGGGGGTCCTTATTTCTGGGTGGGCCTTTGTGTGTGGTAATGATTTTGAAATCTGGAGCACAACTCTGAATTCTTTTTTTGTGGTATATGTCCATTTTAGTTTGACTGGCTGTTTACCTTTTTACATTTTGAGTCTTTTTTTCAGTTACTTGTGTAGTGTTTTGCTAGTACAAAACTTGAGTAAATAAGATCATTAACCTAAATTTCTGAGAAAAAAATCTCTTTAGCAGAAAACATTTTAATAGTAATTTTTTAGTAACATAGACCTGAGTTAGCAATTCCTAATTCATAATGTAGTTTCCATAATATCCATAATCCTATTAGTTTTTACACCATTAAATTTTTTCCCAAGAAATTAGCACAAAAAGCTAAGGACAGTTAATATGAGAAATTAGATACAAAACTATGTTCTTGACAATGATGCCAATCTTAATGAAAACAATAAAGTCCTTCATTGATTCTTAAAGATTGATTATAAAGTTTTTCTTCTATCTCTGTTAAATTACCTTGCAGAATTATGGCATGGGTATCCAACTAGGCTGCTGAGAAAAGAAACTCTTTCCTTTTAAAAAACTGCTGTTTCATAGCTACTGAAAGTAGCAGTGACGTTAGTTAAAAATACTTAAGTAAGCACTTTATTTGGGCAGCTAGTCCACTTCTAGAAGAATTGTTTCAGTTGTCACTATAGGGTTATGGTACAGGCATTTCTAAGTATGTTCACTCCTAAATTCTTACAATACTTATTTAGAAATCATCAACAGTATTTAGAAGATTTTTACACTGAAATATTTTTTTAAGTGTAATATTAAACAAAACTTAATTTGTTACTTAGAAGCTTTAGTGATTCAAGTCATTTTCTTTACCCTTAAAATAGCACAAAATATTAAAATCTTTGTCAATATGAAGAGTGATGAATGCATCAAACAACAGGACTTACAGAACAGCAAAAGCCACTTCCAGCCTTCCCTGTAAAAAATGTCTCTTCTTTCTACTTTTTGCTCAACTCCAGCTTAAACGATGTAAGACTGATGCACTCTGTACCCTCTCCAGCAGTGAGAATTAAACTGTTATAGAGCAAGTCTGTCAGGGCAAAAAAGGATATAGCACAGCCTGATAAATGCATGCCCTGGTTCATTTCCAATAATTCCAGGGGCTGATGAATTCTATTGCCAAGGGATTTCGGTATGTAAATTGCCCTGAGTAAAGCTTTGCTGAATTTTATAAGAACAGAGCGTTGTCTTTGTGTTACTAAACACAATAGTTAGTGGGTCTTGTGACCTTACTCTCCAGGGATTGGATCTTTAAAAAAAACGTGGTGAAGAAAAGCTCCACAATGTACTGTGGAGTATAAATGACACCCTAGAGATCCCTAAACCGATCTAGGAGTTTACAATAAAAATTTGCAAGTGCAAAAGAAATTTTGACAGAACATGAATAGTTGATGACTGGATATGGATAGAAAAGGAGCAGAGTTTCCTAGTGAAGTTTTCATTCATGTGGTAAAGTGCTGGAGGTGACAGTTCAGCAGCTACACGCTGTCTTACGAGGAGATTGCCTGGCACTTAATAGAGTAGTCAGGGCAGGTCAGGGGATGGCAATAGCCCATTGCCCAAAGGAGTTAATGCACCAAATGAGGAAGGTCACTCAGGCATGTTGTTGGGTTATTTCTAAAGCAAGATATAGAACGAGTGACTAATTTCTTTGTGCGGCTCTTTCCCTTCGTCTCATAGTTCGAGCTTGTTCATTCCTGAACAAATATTGCAGCTTCAGTGCAAATTAATCTCTCTGTGGCTGCTCACACACTGGCCATGTGTCCTCCTTTGGGTTTCCCTTTCCCAACAGCAGCAAGTCTAAATGTTAGTGACTTGCAGAGACCAAATCTTGAAAGTTGAAGCTGCATCTTTAAATTTGAGAGCTGAAGGTTGTTCACTTTGTAAAAATCTAGATTAAATGCTAAAAAATGTGTAATTACTATAAGCCAAAATTTCAGCAATTGCTTATTTAACATTGGAAAGCTTGTGTTGCTTTTACAGAATGATTAAAGTTTGCCTAGCTTACAGCTTTTTTCTTCTTTTTTTTTTTTTTCTTTTCCTCTTTTTCCCTATATGTCTTTCTGAATTGAGGAATTTGGGAGATTGACAGAGCTGGTGAACACTTTGATAAGAGAAGGGAAAGTCCTATACAGAGGTAGAAGGAGATGATTCTAGGGAATCTATTTGCATACCATTCTCAACTCAGCTTGGGAGGTATTTACTTCTGTTAACTTCTGTTCCAGTTCTTATAGGTGGTGATATTAAAGGCTGGAAAACAGCAATTTTTCTCCTGCAGCCTAGGACAGAAGAGGTAGTGATCTAAACTCCTTTCTACCCCCAGAACTACTCTGAACTTGGTACTAGGTTAAATGTAAATCTAGTTATTCTCAAATAGCACATTTGTGCATATTCTCTAAAACTATATTCTCTGAAAGTGTTGCAAAGTGTAATGGATTTGTCCTTTTTTTGCTCTTAAAAGCCTATCATGAGTGTAAGTAGAAGAAGAAAGGCATTTTTCGGACTGGAAGATTGTCTCCCAAATAACCATATGAAAAGAGAAGAAAAATTGCTTTTCAATTTTGCTTCTGTAAAGAATGATTAAAAAAGCAGCTCAGATTTTCCACAAAGAAATAATAATAAGCCTTTAAAAAAAAAACCAAAACAAAACCAAAAGTTTTTGTTTGTTTTCTTTTTCTTTAAAATTTGTTTTCTCATTAATTAAAAAAGCACTATAAGAATATTTTTCTAACACATTTAAAACTTGCTTCAAAGAGGTCTTCTGGATAAGACTCACAAGGAAAAGCATTTTATGTTTTAGAGCAGAAGATCAAGCCTTAAAAAGTGACATGGAGGGCACAAAGGATACAAAAGCAGGAATCTGCCAGAAACGAGCTTTTTTCTATTTTAATAGCAGGTATTTTTATTAAGTCTCATGCAAACTATGAGTTATGTGGAATCAATATGCATGCTAAAAATATAATTTTCTTGCAATTTTAACTTTTCCAGCCTCTGGTAGTGGCCTTATTCTGGGTGTTAGGTGCTACTTTGAGGACTAGCTAATTAACAGTGAGACAGAAGAGTAACTTGTGATGCTTATTCTTGCACCTAAATCTTGGGAGGGGTGTGTGTATGTTTAAGAGCGTTTATATGGTATTTTCAAAAAAGCTGAAGGGAGATTTTTGAATTCATAGAGACAATCAGCTCAGCCTGTGTCTCCTCAGCCCTTTATTTTTCTGAAGTTTCAACCCTTTTCCTGTAGTATTCAGCTAAACGTAGAGAATTGATTCGCCTTTTATTTTTATCCCCATTTATAACAATGTTTGCTGAAGAGACATTAATATTAATTGTGACAGGTTCAGTCATCAGAGTAAATATCTGCTGTCTCATTCTGGTTTTGACTCCATTTATGATGTGGAAACACTAATATTAGTATTTTAAACTTAAAACAATGTTTGGACTAGCATGGATGGTAATCACTTCTGAAAATGTTGAATACTGTGATTTATAGGATTCCTTGAAAACAAAGATTTAATCTTTGAATATTTTTATCTAGATGCTTTGTCTTATTAATGGCCAAAATTAAGTTGACATTATTAGCATATGACTGGTATTGCAAAGAAATTAAATATATTACATCTGGAGACACATTAAGCTGTTCTGCATGTGAATATATTATAGGAATAGGTTATTCTTCACAGCATCTCTTTAATTTTCTACATAATCCATTATTTTGTGAATGTAAGCTGTTGCTCTTGTCCTTTTGTACTTTCCCTAATGGATCTCTATGAAAATACCATTACAAAAACAATGTAGTCAATGAAAAAAACCCAGCAGGGGGCCCATGTTTTAATAGCACTAATGAATTCTCTTCTCAAAGCCATACTGCAATGAGGAAACCTAGCTGGAGGGCTCTCCTGAATTAGGTGCTGAGACCAATGTTGCCTACAACTTTCCTTAGTTTGTTTCTCCTAGTTACACTTACCTGCATGTAAACTGAAGAGAAAAAACTGGTTCATAACTTTGTGGCTTGGCCTGTGCTTTGGACACCTCTCCACAGTGCACAGAAGTACAGTTATCTCAGTCAGAGAGCAGGCACTGGCTATATTAAAGTCTTCGTACACCATGTCTTTCTTTTCCTTCATTGCAGTGTGAATTTAGTATTTATGAATTGTGCCAGATTAACAGAATAGCTTCTCACTGCTCATTATGCAAAAGTCCTGCATAATTTAATGTGGAAGAAACCGATATGTATATATATAAATTTATCAGTTGCAGCAAGTAATTTTTTCTATAGATTTTATGAACTAACTTCTATAATTCAGTGCTTCTAACTACTTGTATGAAGATTATTATCTGTCTAGTTCATTGAAACTTTTTCTTGAAGGGGCCCACATCTAACCCAGGGAGTCCTTCTAAAAGTGAAAAGTAAATTGCTCCCTGAAATTACTGTGATAACTAACCCATAGCTGGCATCTCCCTGAAGTAGTCATGATGTGCCAACCACTGCCAATTGTCATGATGCCCTCTGAAGGGATAGACAAATTTGGCCGGATACTTTTGTCTGCTTATAACCTGAATAAATCTGAATAGGTTCATGGTTCAGTACAGCTTTACTCCCACAGTTGTGACTTTCCAGGCTGGTGATTATGAATTGGGATTGAAGTATTTTTTTAGTTGACTAATAAAACTCTATCAGAAGGCAATAATTTTTAGTCTTGCATTTATAATGGCCTTAGCTTTACATTTTGGTTCAACAACTACTGTTCAAAATGACGTTTTACAAAGGGTTTCTCTGTAGTGCAAATGACTTCATCTCAGTCTGCTATCCCTGTCCTATTTCTGTATTAGTTACTTGCTTGTACTGAAACAGTTATTTCTACTATTAATTTTCTGTATCACAATAGTATCTAAAGACCCCGGCTAGGACTGAGCCTGTGCTGCAGTAAATGCAGTGCAAATGCATGCAAGGTCTTTATCCTTGCCATGAAGATAATAGCTCTAATTTATTTTTGTATCTGAGATGTTATCGCTACATTATCGGAACAAGTGTTTATCTCTCGGCACCTCCGTGAAGCAGTGGAATATAATCCTCAATTCAGAGATAAGGAACTGAAAGATTGTGACCTGTCCAAGGTCACATAAAAAAACCTGTGGCAGAGCTAAGAGAACATAAATGTCTGATCCTGGCTCATTGTGTTAAGCCCATGGCTTCTCTCTGGTTTCAATAAGAAATAGATTATCTCATATTGGCTTTAAATTAGGAAACTATTGAGGTGGGTATGGCAGATCAGTGAATAAAGTGACCTGGGCATTTGTCTACTAAAGTTAGCTACTGATTTCTACTTTTAATGGATGCCTGAATTCTTTTCTTTGTCTTGACAGCTACTTTCCTTTCTACCATACTGTTAGCTGGTTTCATTACCGTAACTGCACCCATCTCAGGACCTTCCCCTTGACTTTGAGTTTTCTTGGCAGTCTGAAGCACCCCAAAGTTTACAAAATCCACTTCAGGAATTCTTTGCATTAGGTTCAACTTTCTCAAGGCATTGTCATACCAGTGAGGCTTCCCTAAACCTGTGGATTCAAACTACTTTGAAATCAGCATCTTGAAGCAGACCTAGTATGTTCCTTGGCACTCTTGGAAACCATGTCCTTTGACCCCCTCACATCTGGCTAACCTTGAATCGTGACTTACTGTGCCTCCAATGTTTCATTTTTATGTATGTGGGCCAGATGCTGAACTGACACAGTGTTGGAAGAATTCAACATTGTTAATTTGCTCAAGATTTTTAATTTTAATTTTATTTTTGATGCAGAATTCCATTTTGATTAGAGATAATGCACAGTCTTTTTACTGAACTGCTTTTTAGTAATTGCTTTTTTTATCTTCCTGTCTTGACTACTCCAAAAATAATTAAAAAACCATGCAGCAGTCCTGCCAATATTTTTCAATGGAGTTTTTTAATGTAGTAATAACATTTGAGCAAAGAGTGATAGCACACACTGTAATGTGGGGCATACTATGTCATTGACAGAATTATATTCTTATGCCTTTCAAAATAAGAAGTTCCATTGAAAGCCACAAGTTTCAACTGAAGAGAAGCACAAAGGTGCACATGGACATATCTGAAAGAAAGATGTAGAAAGCTCTGCCTTTGAGGCAGTGAAGTCTGGTAGGTGGAGAACGAGGTTAAAGGCTCAAAGAGCAGGATTCTATTCCTGCTGCTGTGCCTGACCTGACCCATGACATTAGAAAAGTCACTTGTCTTCTCTTTGCTCCCGATCAGTTTTGATGTGTTTTGTATTCAGGTGTAACTTTTGGGCAACCTTACCTACATTCATATCACAGTAAACTTCTTGATCATTTTCTAGACAATTATACAGGAAGACTACCAGACTGAAGCACACACACAAAAAAGTTTTCAATTTAACAGCCAATAAACTCAACAATTTCTTACTTGCTTATAGTAGAAACAACCTCTACTGCAATTATAGACTGTATAGAAAGGATCCTACTGTGGACAGACTGATTTCTTCTATCACCTTAAGCAGCCAAGGGCATAGGTGAAACGAGGAGGCCAGCAGATGGTTTGGGAGAGCAGCTGTGCTGCCGGGTGCCAGCTGGAAGGGAGCTCAGGTGTCCCCCTGGCTGTGCCCATGCCTGGAGCTTCTGGGCAGCAGTAACCACTGCTCCACTGAGTCGTGTCCTGAGCTCCGACAGATGCGGTTCCCTGCGTAATCCTCTTGTATCCAAACACACACACAAACAGAATGAGCCAGAGTTCAAAGACTGAGTTATTGAACATAAACCATTAGTTTACTCTAAAGCAACTTGCAATTTAATAGATAACATAGTTTTGTAGATATTGTTGCAAAACCTTGGCATTAAGTTGGTAGCTTTAATAAAGTTCTCCTTTGTTGTTCCAAGATTTGCCTTGAACATATTATAGTACATGCAGCTGGCATGGGCTGTTCCCCCTGCAATCTGAAATTCCAAACAATGTGGCTTATATTTGTCTCTAGGGACAGGCATACTTGGAACGGCATCATTCTTACCTTGTCTTTCCTTAACATCTGTCCCTCAAATAAGTTTTCCAAAATAGGGATACATGTTTTGTCAGATTTACTTTAACCCAGGACTGTTGGATTTTCCTGCAGATGATTATGTTCTACTGGTTGGGGGTTTTTTTACTGCAGAATGCTACAGTCCCTCTGTAAGCCATAATATTTATGCTGTGGAAATCTTATTGTACTTTTCAGTAGAATACCTCATGTATTAATCAGAATCCAAAAGGCAGTTTGAGGAAACAGTATCAACCCAAAGTAAGAATTGAACCTGCATAAACTTAAACTGTTTGCCTCCAGACTGCTAATGCATCCAGGCTACCCATCTCCTCTGTAACTTCTCTTCTTTACCTGTGTCACACTTGGTAGCAATTTTATTAGGTTTTCTATTTGTGCTGAAAATACTGCAGGCCAGCTTTCCAAATACTCATTTGCTCTTTGCCTCATAGGCATTAGAAAATTCCTAGAAGCAACAGGGGCAGCAGAGTTTTTGGGTTGGTCTTATCAAAACGTAAATATTCTTCCCCAGCACATTTTTTTACAAATACTATCTTTTCCAACTTTCTATTTAGGCTTGGGGTTTGTGCCTTTAATAGGAATTTTCTCACAGCAGTAAACCCCAACTTGCATCTGTTTATCTATGGTTGCTTCAAAATTAATGACATTGTCTTGCTTTCTCACACTGAACTGCATAGAAAATATGGTGTAGCACACTCCATTTCTCCTAAAAATTCCTCTGGGCTGATGCTGCTGTTTTCCTTCCCTCTTCTCCACCTTGCGACTTCTTCCAAAGTATTGTTATCCATTGCAATTATTACATCCTATTCAAAATGCTGACATTGGCTTAGTTTCCTGTGATTTGTGTAACATATGCTGTTCCCTGTAATATAACTTATTATTTCAAACTTGTACCATCACAGATTTTGTTTCAGAATCCCTACTGTCTCTGGAAATAAAGTTCTCTGTCACATCAGAGTGCCGGCGTAACACAAGGACCAACTTCCTTTGTTTAGATAAATCAATATGAATACGTCAAAACAAATTTTGTATCTTTCAATAGAGTTTGAGTGTTTTCTCTGTTTTTCTAAATCTTTGTCCCTTTCTTTTTAACAGTTAATTAACCTCCACAAATTGCTTTCATCCATAGGTTGGTCTGTAGTGTTTAGAAACCTTTTCCACTTTACCTTCTGTTAATAGAAATATATGTGTTTTATATTCAGTACCACATGTTAATCACTACCAAAGAGAATGACAGAGCCTTCTTTTATTTGGTGTCTGAGATTTAAAGGGGCTGGTATTCTGTGAAATGAGGTTTATGGCTCATTCCAAAGTCTATTTCTCTACAGTATTATAAAAGTGGCTCCTTCTCGTCCTTTCTCTCCACAAGTATTTTCTCTCAGCTGCTGGCTGATACTGCAATAGAAAAGAAAAAGAATTAACATCTTCTGTTGTGTTGTAATATAGTAGAGTGAAAAAGAACCCTAACAACTGTCAGCACCTGCTCTGCCTAGAAATTGTATCTCAATTCACAGATGCTTGGTTACTAGGCTTTGTAATCTGAATCTGTAATTTTGTGTTTCCCAAAAGAACAAGGGCACTCTGTACCTTTTACTTTTATCCTGTGTTTGTCAACTTTGAAAATGGATGTGATCTGTTGTTGTTATGGCATCTTTTCCCAAAAGCTAGGCATTGTTTTACTTTGTGTTTTTTAGAAGTGTTATTCCACTTCTACTTGATTTCTTAGCTCATTTGATGCTGACTTTGGCAATTTACTTCATCCTGTATGTCAGTTACCTGTTGTGTACTGAAAAACACATTCCACCTAAATTGCTTATAGGTTAATCCCTTTCTTATAACTTCAGTCACTGACATCTTGCTTTTGAATCAGTTACTATCATTTTGTTGACCTTATCAATCTCAACAGTGTCCTTTCTTCTTCTAAAACAGCAATCAAAATTGAATGCTCTAGCCTCACTATGATCTCAATTGCACCTCAAAACATAATGATAACAATTCTGTTTACTCTCCAGACTCCAAAATAAATGTTTGTGATGCTTTAGGCTTTCTTACTGTGCTGCATAGCAAACTGCATATGTCAATTAATTAATCATGAATACTTGAGAAATTTTGAGAGCCAGGAGTAAAGGGTTGTAAGTCATGCGTGTCTTGGTTATACTATTAAGGTTCACTATCCTATTGCAGAGCCACAGAATATAGGAGGGGACAATTTCCAGGTCTAAGAGACCCATTTACTGGGCTGTTGAGATCTGTGACTTATGCAAACAGTTCACTTAACCTTTGGAAGGAGGACTGTCTTCTGTTTCATGAGCAAAATTTATTTATAGGATCTGAAAAAGCAATTTCCTTTTCAGCCAGTGATAGACAGTTCAAAAGCAAAAAAGAAGATCCCTACCGATCTCTACAGGATTTCCAGATATAAGGCAAAGACCTTTCTTTCTAGAAGTCAAAACAAAGCATGTTTCATCTCATGGCTATCACTTTCAGCACTGCCAATTTACATGAGTCTTTTTGTGTTATCAAGCCCCAGCCCTGGGCTTCCTGTCTTCAGATTTGCACTGCTGTTTTAATTTTATATTTTAAAAAATTAAAAATTGGCTTTAAAGTTGTAGAGAATAAATTCCATCCCTAGAAGGCAATTTTCGTTTTAAGTCTCAACAGTATTTAACTGCCCCCCTCACAAACTGCACTTAATTGAAAGGGGCCCATCTCAGATGGTTACATATATGTGTAGTTAGCAGCTGACAGCACTGCAGGTTCTCTTACTGTATTCTGTACTGGGTTCCATATCTACAAAAATCAGTGTGACAACTGTGAACCTCCTCCCACAGGAAGAGCACTAATCTGAACATTTTAGTCCAGTGATTACTGTCTCCCAAATTTTAACTCCTGCACAGTGATGTAGGTGTGACAGTCATAGTTAGAGTGCTACCTGATGATTATCAGAGGCATTATAAGTGGGATGTTGGCAAAATTTCAAAGGAACAGTGAAAGCAGCCCTTTTCACAAGATGAACTGAAGTTGCATGTTTATAAAATAAGACTGAGAAAATCCTAAATTATAAAGGAGGAAGAAGAGGACAGGGGCTAGAACCAAAATACTTCTTCCAGATACTCTTAAACTTTCAGTCTTGCAAACATACACTTCCAATAACATTTATATCATCTCATAGTTATGAATGGTCTTAACAAAGTTTCAAATATAAAAGAGTCACTGTATTGCATGTAATTTTAAGGTATTTTTAGGCTGGTCTTTCACTGAACTATTCTGAGTTGAAATCCAACTAAAATCTGGAAGCATTCGATAATTTTTCTAGTAGATTATATTCTGTATTCAGTGAAATTATAATACTACATGAAATAAATGGTAGAGAGAAAAATAATTCAGTGATTCAATAACCTAAACCAGCTTCAAACCCTTCTATGGTTGCAGACTTCAGTAGTCGTTTGTAAAAAACCCCTTTGTCTATCCATGCTGCTATCTCTTCTCTAGACAAAGGAGGGGTAATAATCCCTTTCCCACCTTAGGTGTGTTGTAATGATAAAACTTTCTATGGTATATGGTATTGATTGTGACAGGGATTGATGAATACAGGAGATAGATAAATAGATGGATATGTATGGGGGAAAAGTACATAAGTTAATATAGCATACTTTTCTTCTTTCAATAATTTGTTAATTACACTGAGAAAGAGAATGAAGTTGGTACTAGGTGAATATATGGAGATTATGAGACAATGACAGATGACAAGGATAAAAAGAACACAGAAAAGGATATTTTAAGTTTGTGAGTGAAAAATATGTTTGCCATTGCCTTATCTCAGTATTAAAATACTTTTGGTGGATTTTTATCAGTTACAGCAAACAGATTATATCACATTTGTCCCAGCTCTTCCCATTAAATTCCTGGTATTTCAGAGGCTTCCTTCTCCAAATCAGAAGTCCCTTCCAATAACAAGTATGAGAAAATGTTTTGTCAGTGCATGATTACAGCCTCCTTTGTAGTACGACAAGGTAAAAGGATATTCTCAGCTATTATGATGCTATTGTGGTTACAAATGTTTAATTCTGGGGAATTACGCCGTATTTGAGGAATAATCTGTGAAGGACTCTAGAAAACCTATTAATATAGTCTTTCTGCAAGGTCTTGCCAGCATTAGATCCTCCTTAGAGACCACAGCACTAGTAAGGGATAGGAAGCCCAAAGTCCATACAGCAATAAAAATGCATGTGAGACTGCTTTGCAAGGATCTTTGGTGACATGACCCCATCCCTGGCAAAGCTGTAAAAAATGAGCCTCCTTATATACTTAAGTTATTGTTTTCAGACAGCTTTAAATGAATAATTGCCTCATGACACAAACCTACTTAGCAAATTGTGTAACATCCCACGTATCAGTTCAATATGGGCCCCATTGTGTGCTCAGTCTCATCAAGGACTCTCTCACCTTTCACCACAGTTGCTTTGGGATAATGAAAGAACATCATAAACACAGCTTCCTGGAGGCAGAGATAAGGATGCTGGAAAAGTGCTAACATGATGGATACGTAGTACATGAGATCATGCTGGTGATTGTTTTGTTCAGAGGACAAACACCACTCAGCAGTCAGACACAAACTGAACTTTGACCTCAACATCTGACATTAGGGGACTGCAATGTACACAATGGGACTGAAAGTATGAGCATCAATGAACTTTATCTGCATTGTAGTTGAAATCTTGCAAAATGGTAAAATGCCACAAAATCTATCCCACAAGGACAGAATGTTAACCACATGTTATTTTCCTCAAGATGAGAAGAAAAAAGCTCAGAGCATGTAATTTATGTCATAAGTTTTGCACTGTAGATACTGTTTTGGCAAGAACACATGCTACCAAAAATCAAAGTGTGTATTTATAAGATACCCTTCACCACACGTCAAGGGTACCATAAAAGAAAGATGTAAACAATACTAAGTTTTGCACATTTTGGCCACGTACCTCATTTGAGGAGTTAAGAGTAAGCTCCACTGCTTGACAGGAGAGAATGGAAGAGATGGATTTTGGCAGAATATCTGTTTTGGAAAATGAATTCTACCTTACTATAGGATTCCTGATAAATTGCCTAAAAGCGGAAAGACTGGAGAAAAAGCAGACATTAATAGTTTTAATAGACTTCTCCAAATGAAGTGTTATAGATCAAGATGTTCCAATCCAAGCCAAAAGTTTGATACAGTAAGATGTATAACTGTGGTCCGATATTGAAAATGAAATTTTTTCTACTTAGCTGAACAGAATGGACATGATTTTATTCAAAAGCTATAGATTTCAGCCTTGTAGCAGTCAGAGTAGTATTCTAGCTAGCAGAATAGGCATAGCATATATCAAGACTCAACTGTAGTAAAAGTCCAGATATCTATTGTTCATTAGTGATGTCCTAGGTTGCAATGTGGAAAGGTAATAAATGAAAATCTGCATGTTGTAGGCATTTCAACTTCAGACTAACTCAAACATTTCTTTGTTTCTTTTTCACCAATTTGCTGCCTTCTTTAAAGTAATGTTTGACGTGTTCTTCCATACACAGTGAAAGAGCATCTTTTAAATCTGATGAAAAATGTACTGTTTGTGACTGGGGCGAGAATTCCACTGAGCTGAGCACACACCAAATTTCTATGAAACGTTAACCCTGCTCCTAACTGCTCATACTTTCTGCTACATACTCTGCCCCAACCCATCTTGTGTATTTAAATAGTTTGCAATGGGTCCTTCTTCTTAATCTGCAGAGAAAATAAGTCTCATGCCTTGAGCATGATACCTTGGCATTCTACAGAGCTACAAACTGTGGGGAGTTACTTTTTTAGTAAGACAGAAGGTTTTAGTAACTATTTTGAAGCTGCTATCTGAGACTGTAATTCTTCCCTTGACATCCTTTTGCCTCAGTAACCTTGTCTCTCCTAATGTCTGCATTTTTTAACTTGATATTCTCCTCTTTATTTGTTTTCCAATTTATTCACTTTGTCTACCAGAATAATCTCTAGCCCCATATAATCTACAACTTTAAGAGCCCAGGCAAAACTAATTGGAGAGATAATATAAACACTGTGCTCAGAAGGGGAGACGTGGCACATAAATTACCAGATACCCGCGAGCTTGTGCTGTTCTCAGTCACTGTTTCTTTTTCCTTTTTTGTAGTTGCTACTGAGGAATGTACATAAAGCTGGCAAGACAGAGGTAGTTTACAAATAACTGTGCATAAACATGGAAATCCTCTGATATGAAAGACCACATAGTTCATTGTTTAAATATTTTTCTGACAATAGTATTCCTGAACATTTTTGTAAATACTGAAAACTTAAGCAATTATGGAATAAGCAAATATTCAACTAAGAATTCCATGTGAAGTGCTTTCCTGAAAGTGTTGGGTGCTTTTCTATTAAAAGAAAAATAATCATAGTTTTATTTGAGAAACAGGATTAAAATCATGTAAAATGGACAGCCAGTAGCCAGGGTAGCAAACTTAAATATGGTTGAATGCACCCTTGACTTAGTCTCTTTGTTAATATTAGTGTTGCATTTGTAAAGGCTTTATAAACAATTAAGAAATTATTAAAAACAGCTATGGACATGATAAACAAACTTAGGACTTGACTCTCACAATGATAAATTTTTGTCTATCTGATAAATTATTAATAGAATCTTAAGTATGAAATCAAGATTTATTAACGAATGGTCTGTGAGCAACAGAAATGGACTACATTTGCTAGCCACAAATAAGAAAATTTGGGCAGCCCCACAGGCACATGATGTGTATATTACTGTGAATTGTGGACTTAAAGTGAATTGTACCCCCAAGTTGTCAATCTAATGAAAGAATTTAATGGGCTTTCTGCTATGGCTGCAAAGTGAATGGTTAATTCAGTAAGACCAGCAATTGCAAGCTCTTATGTTGATCAGAGAGGTAGAAGTAATGGTGGGTGAAAAGTCATCCCAGCTGTAGAGGAGGAAATTACATTGTGATTAGTTGTTTGGTCTTTTTTTCTTGAAAAAAAAGGTAAAATAGTAGAGAGAGGTGTTTTCTTTCCAAGCACCTTGAAAAATAGTTTCATTTTGGTCTCTACAGAGTAAATGTCACTTTTTTACACGTTTGAAAGACTTCTTGCTTAAAAAATATTTGGTGAGGGGTTTTCTTTCCTTTGAAAGAACAGAACTATTCTTTTGGGTGGATATTTTAATTTATGTAAATGACACATAGCTTCTTGAAGTTATTTTTATCTTTTGTTGGTGAGACATAGTCAAGTATGTACTTTTGTATAAATCAGTGATGATACAAAGTTTAGTATATCAGAACAAAGATGCAATGATGAGACTTCTTATTTTTTTCTATTTTGTGTACTTGGTATTTGTGTGCTAATTGGACTCTATGGGTTAGTATTCAGGAAGAGATGGGTTTGTGTGGCTGTCATAGGTATGTGCACTAAATCTGTGAACAGGAAGTGTCAGTGCAGAGCCAAGTTGTGGCTATTGCTGTCCACTGAACAGAGTTAGGTTATAACTACAGATTTGTAGTTTCTTCAAATTGGAATTGAGTCACTGTTCAGCTTGTTTGAAGTACAGCTATTGAATGTAATATGAATAGCAAATAAGAAAAATAGGGCTGGATGAACAGTAACCAGGTGTAGCATGCTGATTTTTTTCTACCATTTTGCACCTGTCTGTAAAACTAGTTGGTGTTGGTTTGACGGAAAAGGTAAATATCTAAGCTTAAGCACTGCCTGCTTTTCTTGTCAGAATTGGCTGCTTGTTTGGCTTTGGATAATTCCCAATATATTTTGGATAAGACTGCAATGCAAAGAATACTAAATTTGGTACTAAATTTGAAAAAATAAAAGTAGGATGGAGGAATTCACACAAGTAAAGCCTCAGGAGTAAACCATATTTGCAACTTCAGTGTTGTATCACAAACAGGGATCCAAAACAAAACAAAGAGGGGTTTTTTTTCTACTGACATAAAAAAAATTGAAATGTAATACTGCATTTTTAATCTGTGTGTTGCATTGTACATCTGCTAAAAATCAGACCTTTGCATTTATAAGGTAGAATGTTAGAAGTACTTGTTCTACCAGCAAGTAAATTATAGGAATAACTTTAGAATCAGGTATATATATTTTTATGGCTATATATGGCTATATAGGTATATATATTTTTATGGCTACAGAATTGACCACTTCTGTTATTTTCCCTTCAGCATAAGGTAGAGACTATTGAGTCCACCACCTGAATCCTTTTTTTGACATAGATTTTGACACACTGTGATTTGAGTTGGAAATATTGGCACAATTCATTGCCTTTGCTGTTCTTACATGAGTAGTGAAGTAGTAATGATGCAGGTAGCTAGTTTTTGGTTTTGATCTAATTGTCTATGTGTATTTCTCTGCCAAATTCAAGAGGAAATATCTTAGGTTTTGGTGTTAGAACTGATATTTTCAATGGAATGAAATTTCATTATAAGCTTCTTTATGAAACCAAAGCATTTGAAAGACAGACAAATTCATTATTTCATACTCTGAAGTAATAAATATTCCTGGTTAGGGCATTGGGCTGGGATGAAGGCCCAGGTTTAAGCCATTGCCCTGAGAGGGTCAGTGTGATGAGGAGTGAAAAATATTGCTTGGAATCAAGCTGACTGAGAGAAAATTGTGGGCAAGAGCTCAAACCAGTACACTTCACTTGCATTACAACCCCTGCTTGTAAAATAAAAACCTCAGTAGAAAAGGGACCCTTCTACTTTGAGGAAACTTTTGCACAGTTGCTTTTTCACTCCACCACAGTGCTTTTACACTCCAAGGTGCATAAAACCTTCAGAAACCATACAGTCACCATGAAATGGCATTGTCATCTCAGTCAGATCTAGTATGTGTTCTTTGAAGTGGCAGCTGTCTGGAGATAAACATGTCTGCCAGAATAATCCAATTGTTTTCTCATGTTCTTTCATCAGTTACTCTTCATGTTCATGCCCTTACTGAGCCTGGTAGTGGTTAGCAGCACTAGTTTTTCTGCTGTCAAATCTAGAAGAAATTTTCTTTTTCTTTTACTGAAATTCACACTCTGGTGTGATGTGTATGAACAGTTTAGCTGAAACTTCTCTTAGCTGTTTGTTCAGTTTCAACTTTTCTAGGCATTTAGGCCATTTTACCAATGCAGTGCTCTTGTGCAAACCAATCCAGGAAGCTCCTAGTTCTGGATTATCTCTCAGGTTTTGAGTCATGTCTAGTTTTTAGATATAACTAGAATGTCATATTTTTAATTATTGCTCATATTCTACTATTTGTTTAATTCCAGTTTTAGTGCAGAACAAAGCAAAGGTTTCCATTCTAGCATCACCATTACACATTCTTCTTAACATATTGCATAGTGGAGTTTTCCTCTGTGGTCCTTTCTGGTTTCAGCATAGTAACCTGGAAGATAGAGAAATGTTAATGTCTGTGGAGAAGTCTCCAAGCTGAGGGGAAAGAAGAGGATATTTGTCTGTAGTCATCTAATAATTTCCCTGTGCAAAGTAGATACATGGATGAAGAAAGAATTATAAGATGCTGTGTTTGCAGATTATTCACAGGAAAATAAAAAAGAAAAAGATACGTTTGTTAGCGCTCATCAACTCTCAGATGAATCTTGTAAAACAAATGTAGTTTTGAATCTGTTATGCTGTAGCCACCATCACACAATCGAAGTCCTGTGTAGTTGTTCCATCACGTACTTTGTAGGTGTCCAGGCACTGTAAGCAAAACAGCAGAACTGTTCCTGTTCTGCTAAAAGGAACAGAAGGAATAGAAAAGGTCAGCAGAAATTCAGAGTATGGAATAAGTACCTGAGGGAAGTTTAGAATAATTTTTGAGGAAAGCAAACCGTTAGAGGATTTAGTCTCTCTTTTGTGGTCCTGCTGTCCTTGTGTCATCTGTAACTTTCCTGTTGCTCTCCCCACTTACCCTGGTTGGCACCGAAAGACCCGTGAGAGCATCTCCTTGTCTTCCCCTGCTTTTACAATCCCAATATGGAGGCTTGAATTAAGGCAAGAAGACTCTGCTCCTGCCCAGGCTGCAGGGGAGATTTCTGGTGGGGAAGCAGGTGGAGGACACTTCTGTGGAGCAGGACTGTTGGCATGGTAATGGGCAGATGAGCATTTCTGTTCCTGCTTTTGGAAATGCCTACTTGTCCTGGCCACAATACCATGATCCTTATACTTTCAGCTGCAGCAGCAGAAGTGAAAACAAAAGGCATAGCAATTATTTCCTCTCTCCTTTTACACAGGCATGTCAGTCAGTACAACTGTCTTAAATTGCCCTTTACTCTGTTTGTGACTTGATCTGCCTCTGAAATCATGGAGAAGAATGGAAACTTGAGCAAGAGGACCATGGGGAAAATAACTCTTTGCACTCTTATAGTATTTGTGTAATGTGGAAAAAGGTTTTTTTTATATCTTGTGGTGTCTCATTGAAAAGCCAAGAGAAGCAAAGGAGGATGCAACAATTACTTTTATTTAGCTGTCATGTTACTCAGGTTGTACTACTGATTCCTTAGATACTGCTAAAAATATCAAAGTTCAGCATACTTTTTACCTGCTAGTTGACTGCTAGAAATAATCACCAGTTAGTGATTATCAGATTATCTCATGTCAAATTACTGTCTGCTGCATTCGTAGCAAAACCATGAAGCCTTATTATCAATTGCAACTTGACTTATTTAGTGTTAAACAAACTAGACCAAGCTACCTGTAAACTGTTGGGGTTTGCTAGGATTTTTTTTTGTGTTTTTGAGTTTTTAAAAAATTTGTCTATGTCATTGTTTTCCTCCCCTCCCTATGCCTTCTCTTGACACCATAACAGGAGTCAGTGGGTATTCAGTGATTTAGAGTATATCTGAAGTGATGTAATCATGATGAAGTGGTGCCATTGGGCCAGGCTTCAGTTCTCATTGCTTTGACAAATACTGCAAAATACTTCGTTGAAAATAAGAAGTAAGCTGACATTTGCAAGTGGAAAACTACTTTCATTAAACCTTTTCTCTGTAATTTAAGACCTCTTCACTAATAAATGAAGGTGGCAGGAAATATCTCTTTATATTAGAGTACTGTGAGGTGCAATTTGAAAGTGACACAGATGAAAAATTGTTCCTGTAATAAACTATCGATTTTGTTCATGATCAGGACTTAAAGAACAAGATATGTAAGAATAAATGTGTCTGATTCTGAGCAACAGTAAACATTGGTTTTAGCATTTCAATAATTATATACATTATAGAAAACAGAGAAGGTGATGGGGGAGGTAGGAAAAAATACAGATGACTTTTAGAAGAAAAAAAGATTGGAAGAATGTCTTCCATCCTTGAAATACATTTACTCATAGATGAGTAAACAGAGCTGAACATCTGCAAACCACCTCTAGAGCAATGAGGTGTCACTGTGACAAAAGTGCTTTTTCAATTCATTAGAATAAACTTGACTGAAGGAAATGGACTGACTGCTTTTAAACACTAGACAGAACAGTTTATCATAAAACATGTAAGATCTTGCTCATATAGCAACATTTTAAAACTGTATAGGCAGCAGTTCTTCAGCAAATAATATGTTTTAGAAAAGCACTGTTCAGACCCTCCATCAGGCCCTGTTATACTGAAATGCAAATAAATTCTCAATGGATACATAGTTATGAGGTTATTTTATCTGTGTTCCTAGAGGTTCTTAGAGCAAAACATTAAGCGAATTATCTCTTTTCCTTTGAATGAGCTTGCTGTCTTAAGGGGGGAAATCAATAATTAGTTTACATGTTGTTCAGATTGCCCCCTCTTAAGCTTCCAATATTTGCTGAAACTCAAAACTGAACTTTTAAAGAGTGCTTTGAGAAAAAGGGTTGTAACTTGAACGTACAATATAATTATTTGGAGTTTAGGCTTGATCTTTGTTTTTGGGTGTGTCTGTGACCTTTATTGAAAGGTATGTGTTTAACATGTATACTCTAGGTTGTACCTAAATCCTTTAATCTGACTTTGCCCCATCTCCACTCTCAAAAAACCCTCCCAAAGCACAAATAAATTTAAATTGATTCAAAATGGAGGACAGCCACACACTCCCTACAGTAAGCTATTGTTTTCTCCCTATATTTATTCATTTTAAATGAAATGCTCAGTATCAGCAGCCTAAATCTTTCAAGCTTGTTCAGGTGATCAGTTGTGTGTGGAAGCATAAGGAGAAAGATTGGGCAGGACAGATAATGGAAAGAAAATTGTAGGATAAAGGCATTTTGAGTTGGATGCTACCTTTGGAGCAAGGGGGTCTGTGGTTGTCCCGGCAGTTGCGCTTGTTCTCTTCGTGCAATTACAGCCACATGGTGCTGCAAGTTATTGCTATAGGTCCTGAAAGAAACCCAGCTATTTCTAGCATGCTGCTGCACCCAGACTGACAGTCCCTGACCCCTCTTCCCGAGTTCAGCAGGGGTGGGTAACTTGCTAGCTGCAACTGTGCTCCTTTTAATCCCCGTGCTGCTCCAGTGCAGTAAAGTCCTACTAAGGAAGCTTATGCCCAAGAAATGTTACTGAGAGTTAAATTGTGCTTAAGCCTCTGCTGTCAACTACCTGAATGCTACCTGCTTGTGCTTAATTTTATTGTAACAAACACTTGCAGTTAAGTAATGGAATGTGCAAAAGGTTGTGCTTAGCAGTACTTACAGTTTAATGTGGCTTCTGTTTGCATTGTCATGGGATGATACAGATGTCACTTTGAGGGGTACAGTATCAACACCGTCAGAGCCCGGATGTCTTTAGCATCAGAAGACCTGATTTGACAAGTCATACTTCAGCTAGGAAAACAAGCAGAAAGCAATATTTACCAAGACTTTTTCACATTTCCTTGTTTTTCATTTGGAATGTGTTGCGTGGGAATGACCCAATAGCTCACAGACTCATGTTTTAAATACCTGGTTCTACAGATATTGCAGTAGGATAGGAAGTATCCATACTTCCTATCCTGCTTGCAGGTGGAATTGCAACCCACATTTACTAATAATCTGCTTTTTATTATAGAGATGTTAAAGTAACCAGTGAGTTCTTTGAACCATAATGTGTCTTAAACTAAAATTTTGAAAGAATAATGTAAGATATGATGTTGACTTTTCGGACAAGATAAAGATGAAAGATAATACCACCACATTACCCCAGTGTTAGTTATATTATCCAGGCTGACCCTGTATTGAGCTCAGTTACTGGCAATAAAGGAAACATGAGTGAGCACATTGCACTCAAGAGAAAGTCTTCTGGTTGCCCCTGCCATAAAGGACTAACCATAGGTTAGACCCCTAAGGTGGTTTAACTTGCCATGCCAGCCCTGGAAGTGCTCCTAGCACTGCACTTCCACCTTGAATAACATTTGAGAAATGGAGTATTCTGTATAATTACTTTTTAGACAGAATAAAGAATAGGAACATCTTTCAAATATTGAGGGAAAAGGAGTATTAATTGAGATCCGAGGATTAGTCTTTTTTATGAGGGACAACAGAATCCATCAGGAGCTAATGTTGGGTGGTAACAAACTACTCAAAACTTGGGTTTCTCTGAGGAAGAGGAGGTGGGAGCTGCTTAATAACTAAATAATGAAAATGCACATGGGACAAGTGTTATAAAGGTTCACATCTGCTGAAGTGTCCATCCCCAGATTTTCCTGGACTACTATGCATCACACCTGGCTTAATCCACCTAGGATTCAAGGATAAGGAAGGCAGATCCTTGACTCATTACAGAATCTTAGCAGACGTTTTGTTTATACATGTGCTTTTAAAAGGAAGAGCCTAAAGTTTCTAAGTCACAAAAATGTGGTCTGCACTTTGTTTCACTTTTTCAGGGTTTTTTTAAAATGCTTTTTTATTGTTCTCCAGTTATGTGGTGTCCTGTGATACTTAAAACAATGCATCACATGGTTATGAGCAAATGGAGGCTGAAAGATTGGAAAAGTGTTCTAATCATCCAAAGAGTGAGTGAAAGCATAGATGTGTTTTCCAGGTGGGCAGTGGTGATGGGAAACAAAAGTTGTTTAAGGTAGCAATAGGTAAGAATAGGCTATACAATAAACTAGAAGTGGTTTCAGAGGTGGCAGTGTAAGCTTGTGAGACAAAGCATGTCTTTGTCCAAAGTGCTGATATATTTAAGGGGATCTGTTTCCTAGTGTTATATTCTGTTGATCCCTATGATTTATGGAAAAAGAGGGTTTATGTCATCCCTCCCTGCCCCTTAATGCATATTTTGTCATTTTGTGTGTGTGTGGCTGCCACTTCTCTCTGAAGCTCTGGAAAAAGGCTGTACTTTACTGTGATACTCATATTGAAATCAAGTTCTGGCTTTGGTTTGTATAACATTGACATCCCGAAGATTACAAATTGACAACTAAGCATAAAGAATGAGCAGTCAAAAAACCACAAACAAAAAAATTTTAAAAACCTAAATGAACACCCTTGAATAAGGGTCTCCATGCTATTAGCTCAAAAACCTGTGGGATATTAAGGATACTTCGTATCTGCCTTGTACGTGACTATTCATGTTGAAGAAGAGAAGGAGATGGCTCTTCATTCATGAAGTGCAGAAATTTCTAAGTGCCAGGGTTTGTTTGTTTTGAGTTCAGCACTGGAAGTACAAAAGATTGAGCTAGATAGTCAGAGTAGCTGTTAATGTTAGAATTAACCATTTTGCTCAGTTTTTCTTTGTCACTCTTCCTTCAAAAGCCAGAAACTTTCGATCTGTAGTCACAGAAAAAAAATCTAGATCAGAATTTAGGAGCCTGCATTTGAGAGATGTAGACACACCTGCAGGCTTGTCAGGTTATTCAGTAAGCTTTTCTGTCAAAAGAATTTCTGTGTGGTTTAATCCAATATCAGTTTACCAAACTGCACATTGCAAAAGTGTCTTGGTTTTGTTTTTTAGGGTTTTTTCTGTGGTTTTTTTTGGTTTGGTTTGGTTTGGTGTTTTTTTTTTTTTTTTTTTGTTTAATGGACATTCCTGTGCTGTAATTCTGTCTTTCCTTTCTGCAAGGAACAGATGAGTGCCCTTGTAACATAATTTGGAAAGAAATAGTAATTGTGTATGAAACAACTTTTGCTTTGTTTTCAAGTGATTCAAAAGAGTGCAAGCTTTAGTTCTAATATATATTTCTAGCAATTAAATATAGATTCCAGATCCCTTGGAGAATGTGCTGCGACTTTGGCGTGAAGCTGAACAGGACTGACTTTGTCAAAGCCTGCAATGCTGGAGATAATGTTAATAGAGAGAATTTTGGAACAGGAGGGGAAAAAAAGGAAGCATAGGGTTGAGGTGATAATAGCAGATGTAAAAATGAACTAAGAAGGGAGGAGTAGTTATTTTATGGAGGGGTCTACATAACCATGATTTTGTAGTTTTAACAGGGTATTAGGAGAATGTTAGGAAAGAAATGTAATTTGAGTTAAGCTACCTAGAAGAAGTATGTCTCACATTTAGAAATTAAACTGTCAAAGGTAATTAGGTGACTTAGTTTTCAGTGAGTAGGTCTTGTTAAGAATATGAAACATGCTGACTGTTGACTTTCTTGGTGATAGATGTTTAACAGCTTATGGCTGAACCAGAGAAATATTTATGGCACAATGGAGTAATAAACTGTATTTGATTAGAATTCCTATTTACAAAAAAAAATAAATATAAAAGTACTCTGAAAATTATTTGAGACTCTTTCACAAAGAGCACGTCCAGGATTAGCCTCTTTGACAAGTGTAACAGAGTTTGTTTGTGAGCTTGTTTGCCAGCTAGTTCTGCCAGTAAAATGGAAAGTGAACCAAGCTTGACTTCCACAACTTGCAGTTGTGGGGGGTGGGGTGTGTGGGTGGATGTTTTTCTGTTTTAATTCATTTATGGTTGACTAATGCCAATTTGCCAAAAAAAACCATGTAGGTTTTGTATTGTTAACGTAAAACAAAATGCAGCATTAATGAATAACAACTTTCTGAAACAGTCCTGTTCTATGTAAAGACTTATCCACCTTATCTGTTCATCTGTTTGCCAAAGTTACACTAAAACCGTTTTAAAAGGACATTGTAGGAGTTGCTGCTTTCAAGTCTGTACATTCCACATAGTTCAGAAAAATGAAAGGAATAAGGAACAGAAAACTGCATAATTTCAATTTATTTTTCAGTGTAGTTTTTGTATTTGTACTGTATACTGCATGTAATAACTGTATAGAAACCAGAATGATGAACAGATTATCAAGGGAAAGGAGACCAATAATTGTTACGACTGATGACTTATATAATGAATATCAAGTCACCTTGCCTTGCCAGTCTTACTTCTGTAGCCAGCTTTTATATCTACCTGTTGTAAATAAATTCTCTCACTAATTCTCTTTCTATTCCAACTGAAGAGTGGTATACATGTGTCTGCAAAGTTTGCAAGAATGACTAGAAATGAATTAATGAGCTCAGCAGACATCTAGCCAGAAATCCAGATTTCATGGTGAAGGATCTCTTGAAAAGCAATCTGGGCAGAATGAATATCTAACCTTGTAAGCAACTGCCAAAGGGTGCTGGATTTTCTGCTAATAGTCATTTGTGGTAGAAATGGCTCATGTAATATAAGGCTACTACTTGCTATTACTTGTTAAAAAAAGACTGAAGCAGTACTCCTGCTGGGGTCTGTCTTGAATGGATATCTGAGCCTTATAGAGACAAATAACAACAGTAGAGCATTTATTCAAGCATACCCATGAAAACAGCTCATAGTGCCTATCACCTGATTCCTTACTGTCTACAGCAAGTACTGCACTCCTACAATAACATTTCAAACACGTGTCTTTGCTTTTTAGATACCTTTTAGCAGCGGTCATTGCCATTTCAAAATGCTACAATTTTCTTTTGCTCAAAGAAACCTCTTATGTATGTACCTGTCTCTGTAATGGCTTAAGAATCACAGAAAGGTTTGGGTTGGAAGGTACCTTATAGATCATCTTGTTGCAAACCCCCTGCCATGGACAGGAAACCTTCCACTAGACCAGGTCACCCAGAGCCCCATCTGCCTGGTCTTGAACACTTCCAGGGATGCAGACTCCACAGTATCTCATGGCAACATGTTCCAGTGCCTCACCAGCTTAAAGAATTTCTTCCTAATATCTAATCTAAACCTGCCCTCCTCCAGTTTAAGGCTAATCCCCCTTGTCCTGTCACTACACAGCCTTGTGAAAAGTCTGTCTCCATCTTTCTTGTAGGCTCCCTTTAGGCACTGAGGCACTGCTATAAGGTCTCCTCAGAGCCTTTTCTTCTTGGACTAAACAACCCCAACTCCCTCAGCCTGTCTTCATAGGAGAGGTGTTTCAGCCCTGTGATCAACCTAGTGGCTCTCCTCTGGACTTGTTCCAACAGATGATTGTTCTGTTTCAGGTGATTGTTCTGTTTAATCCATCTGGTTGTTACCAGATGTTGAGGGCAGAAACGAACAAAAGTTCTGTTCCTAGGAAGTATTAATTTCTAACACAAAGAAAAGTCCATGATTAAGAAATAGTATTAAAGCTGCTTTAAAATCTCATTGTTTTGGCCTTTACTATTGAATTTTTTTCCCCCAAATCTAGGCATTTTGTTTCAATTTGGGGTACTTTGCATGATAGGAAAGGAAAGCTTATATGCCTGATTTTTGAGGATAAGATTTAGCCCTACTCTGTGTGGAAAAGAACTTGCACCCTATGTATATTTTTTGTTTTGATTTAATGTCACTATAAATTTTCATCTGATTTGAAAACTTTGAAATTACTGCTTATTGTTTCTACTGTTACCTCCAGTATTTTACAGACTTATTTACTTATCTCTTCTTATTGCATCATTTTAGTGCCAATTACACAAAATATGATCCATGTGTGGATTGTGGTTCACATTTGTAAACTATGTAAACACTGTCAAGCCTTATGAGTTTAAACAGCAGAGTTTACTTCTGCTAAGAAGTATCCTTAAGTCCATTATAAACAACACAGTTTTAGAATGATAGTGATTTGTGCAGACAAATTTAAAAAAAAATTAAAAAGACATCTTAAAAATATCACTTCAAAATGCAATTGATAGAAGGTACAGAAATAGGAACTTATTTTTTTGAGGTTGGGATGCAAAATAAATTTTGATAAAGAACACCATCTAAACATATAATGAGTCTTTAAAGCTGCAGAGGATGTTGAATGGTATTAGGCCAAGTCAAGTCATGCAGTTCCACATTGAGCACAGCTATTTCCTTAGAAGTGTGCTGCACAGCATGTCAGGACCTGGAAATATGTTGCCTGTGTAATGTCAAGACCTGAATCAATCAGCAGTTTATCTTTTGGCCAAAAACAGTAGGATCAAAACATCAGGGTGTAGTGTGCCCTGGCACCTTTAGATTGTTTCAAAGCAAGCTCCCATTGAATAAGTTAAATCTCCTGTACCCTTCTTTCTCCTGGCCACAGTGCACAGCCTAACATGGCAGGTCCACAGGATATGGGTGCATCTACCTCCGCCTATCTATTTAACACAATGGAAGGATGCAATGGGAGAATCGGCACAATTTGTCCACATTTTGTATTAAGCTGTCACTGAATATCTAAATCACTTCCTTTTCTGTCACTTTATCCCTTGACTACATCCTTCGAGACACAACACCATTCAGAAAGAACTACCAGAAATACCCTCTAAAATGATATGTAAATCCGGCAATTCATCATGCTCTGTGTAGTACAGGTTTAATTCTTCCTGCTAGGCCTCAATCTGCTGAAACATTACTCTGATATACAGTACAAAAGCAGTAACAAAGATGTTCATATCAGCCCATTGTGAGCTGGTGGCAGGGAGAGAAATCAATGAAGCCATGGGGACAATGGCTGGGGTTTAAACAGGCTGCAGAAATTTGCTAAGGCGCAGACAAAAGACGGCCGCTGAAAAGCGGGCTGCCCAGAAATTCCTCAGGCTCCATTATACTGCAAAACAATCCTCACTTAGAGAGTGGATTTGCATCTCTAATAGGGTTCAGGGTCTGTTTGTGAAAGGCTTTCGCTAGGGCTGACCCCATCTCTCAAGATCACATTGATACCCGGCCCCTCACCCCTGCCCCGTTCCACACCGGGCAGGGCAGTATCATGGGAAAATGCACCCGCTTAAAAGGAAGCGGAGGAAGGCAAAAAAAATTAAAGGCTTGAGGCAGTTTTGGTGGTACTTAGCAGGGAAAATTACTTTGGCAAATAATAGAACCTACTGCTGGTAATTACTGCTAACAAGCTTCCCCCAACCCAAATGTGACACTTGGACTGATGTGAGAAAAGCTGATATAGGCCAAGCTTATTAAGCCTGAAAGAAAGGAGGCTCTTCCCTATGAAAATACAGCACTTGGAACCTGCAAATCCTGTAATCTAGTGTTACCAATTATCCATTAAAATAGAAAATAGAGCTGTAATATTTTAGGTCCTTTCTAGTACATGTAGTGCCAGATGCTCTAATCTGAAGTGATTTTAAATGGAAAAATATTTTGTTTCATTCATGTGCTCCTGTTTAAACCAAACTTGGCTTTACTTACTCCATCTTCTTCTGGAGATAAGTGACAATCTGTCTTTTAATACTGCTATGTTAATTTTATTGTTATAAGTTTTCTGAAAACACAAGTGTCCTTTACTCTTTGAAAAAATACTTTGAGTCAGTTGAAACCCTCTTCAAACCTTCCTATGTGTAGGTTCCATATGTAGATCTTTCTGTTCTCTTCAAGTACATTGCTTTATTTATGTAAAATAATTTCTCTTGCAAAAATTAAAAAAAAATTAGAACCATACAAATGTCTTGTGCAATTTATATAGAATATTTAAAATTATTTTCTCAAATTCAAGGGAAATGTTTCAGGGTTGTCTATGTATTTAAAGAAGACTATCTAGAAATAGGACTTAATTCCTACTTAACCTCAGTATCCCTCATTTCTTAGCAGCAGTGGGCTATAAGTATTTTTCCCCATGCTCTTGCCAGTGAGCATTGCCTTAAGTACAGGCAAGTTTGCACTAAGATCAGCCCATCTGTATACTGTCTGCTTTTTACAGATGTCGCCTTCTACTGTGGTGCTTACAGTGAGTAATATTCAGTTAATTTTAGCAGCAGTTTAAAAAAATAAAGTAGTAAAGGAGAAGATACATGATGTGCAAGGTAAGACTACAAGGAACAATAACAGACTGCCACAAGGAAAATACCAGTTGAAAAAAAAAAAGGGAAAATAATTCCTTACTATGAGCAAGGTGAAGCCCTGAAATAAGCTCAAAGAAGCTGAAGAATCTCCATCCTTGTAGAAGTCAATAGCTTGGTTATATTGGACACTGAGCTTCCTAACCTAACTCTGAAGTTAGTTCTCCTTGGAACAGCAGGTAGGGCTAGATATCCTCCAGAGGTCCTTTCCAGTCTAATATTTCTGTACACCTATGAAATTTGTCTTTGTACCATTTGCTCATTATTCCCATCTTCCCTCCTTCTGTTGTGACAAACTCTGATCAGGGAGATGACATCTTGGAATACCTGTTACATATGAAGGTAGCACAAAACAAAATCAATAATTGAGAACTAAGTGTGAAAATTCACAATTAAATCTTGCTAAAAACAATTTTTAGTGTGCAGTAACCCCCTGTATAAAATATTCTCTTGCTGCAAAAAAAAGCTGATTGACTTCAGGATGGATGTGTTAGTTTCTTTGTTTGTTTTTTTAGCAGATTGTTCTTAGTCAGTTTTTTGCAGGCTTAAATTTCAGAAACTTTGAGACTATGGCATCATAGAAGTTGTATTTAAAGGCTCTTTCTGAACCTAAGTGAACAAGCTGAGTCTTTAGGAGTTTTATTGTTGTTTTGCTGCAAAACCGTATGGAAATTTTCAGCTTATGTAGTTGTTAAGAATTTGTGAACTTGTACTCACCTGTTCAGTAAACACCTTGGATGAAAATTGAGAAAGAAAATTGTAGATTGCAAGGCATTTTCTTAAATAAAAAGGCAAATTATGCTCTGTTAGAGGATTTCATCAAAATAATGGATGTCTGAATTATTAGCATGCAGAATAAATAGAATATTTGTATTTATATAGTATTTTGATAGGTTTCTAAATCGCCCAGTACATACAACAATATATTAACGGTTATTTTGTAGAATGTTTTCTTTTAAGGATTAGATTTGCAGATCTTCTCTTTTCCTTTGTGTTGGGAATGCTGTTATATTTATAAGATGGAATCTCATTACTGTGTATAATTGTAATTATGCAAATAAGGTTTTTTCTGCCTGTCTTATATTTAAAAAGCCAAAGGAAATTGTTGATGATTTAGTTAGTGTGATACATTCAAAGTGACTGTGAATACAGCTACTGAACTTTTACATAACATTTCTGAAAACCTCCCTTTCTGAAAGTGTAACTAGAGTTCATCCTGACCAGCTGCTATTTTTGGACTTATTCACCTCAAACTTTAGGAGAATTGGAATCGGTTTTGTCATCTAATTAAATTTAGATTTAAAGTCTGTAAATTTAGTCTGTAAATTTAGTTGCTTCTGTGAGGAAATTTCATTCCAATTGAGTTATGTCACCTGGGTACAGACATTAAATTAGTTTCCAATAATGCCTTGATCTCAAAGTACATTGTGAAGTGGAGTCAGCCTCGTTGTTTACTTATGCAGATGAGGAACCAGATGCACAGAGAGGAGAAATCACTTCTTAAGGTCATTTGAATTAAGCTGTGGTTGAGTTTGGGTATAAACTCTTACTTTCTAACTCTTAGCTCAATCTCTATCTTTCTATTCATATTGCAATTTTATTTGTGTCCCTGCCTAAGAAGTTAAATGAGTTTCCTGTAATTTTTCCTGTGGCCCTAAGAAGCCCATCAAACTATGTTTTCCTAGGCATTTTACATGGAAGAAAACAAATCAGGTTTACTTGAACTAATTCAACATTTTCCCTAGTGCTAATTGAATGGAGAAGCAATATGACTGCAGCTTATTTTGGTACAGCACTAGATTAGGTTATACTTGCTGATATCTTGAGTCCAGGGAATGCATGTGTATTCATTGTGGGTTGGTATAGCATACTGATGTGGAGTTTTACACTTGTATTAATGTTCTGCCCTAACTTTGCCTTGAGCTAAGCCTGGGACAAATTACACATTTTTAAAAAAAACTGTTCCTTTATGTCCTGTTAGAGAATATGTTGTGAGTGACGTTACACTTCTGCATAACTTATGGAATGGTACATTTGGGTAGTTTATGGAAAGTAGACTCCCATGAAAGCAAACCTTTTTGTACATTTTTGTTATTTAAACACATTTTTTTTCTTTAAGTTGTGCAACAATACAAAATAAAAACTGTTACAGATTATTTAAATACCTTTCTCTTAAAGCAAACATCACTTTTACTTTGTATTATTGCACAATCAAATGATAGCTGAAATGTTCAGTGAGCATTCTCATTTTCTGTGCGTGACTGTTGCATGTCTATTGTGCTTGTCATGGGAAAATCACAGAATCACAAAATCATTAAAATTGGAAGAATCACCCCTAAACATATCTCGAGTGTCACACCCAGATGCCCTTTGAACACTTCCAGAGATGGTGACTCCACTATCTCCTAGGGCAGTTTACTCCAATATCTGTCCACTATTTCAGTGCAAATTTTATTTCTAATATCTAATCTGAGCCTCTCCTCCTGCCACCTGAGGCCATTTCCTCTCATCCTTTGACTTGAGGAACAGCAGAGGAGACCGACCCTCACCTTGCTACAACCTCCTTCCAGGTAGTTGTAGACAGCAATGAGGTCCCTTTTGAGCCTCCTCTTTTCCAGATAAAACAATTCCAGGTCCCTCAGCTATTTCTCATATGTCTTATTCCCTTCATCAGGTTCATTGTCCATTTCTGGATACAATCCTCACCAGTGCCAAGTACAAAGGGATGATCACTTCCCTGGGTCCTGCTGGCCACGCAATTCTTGATACAGGTCAAGATGCCAATGGCCTCCTTGGCCACCTGGGCTCATGCTGGCTCATATCCAGCCAGCTGTCAACCAGCGCCCCAAGTCCCTTTCTGCTGAGCAGCTCTCAAGACACTCTTCCCCTCTGACTGTAGCACTGCAAGGGTTTGTTGTACCCAAGCGCAGGACCAGACAGTTCACCTTGTTGAATCTCTTGCCATTGCCCTCAGCCCACTGATCCACTTTGTCCTCTACAGAACCTTCCTGCCATCCAGCAGATTAACCCAAGATGACTGGGTGTCATCTGCAAACTGACTGAAACACACTCGATCCCCTAATCCAAATCATCAATAGAGATATTAAACAGTACAGACTGGCCCCAGTACTCGGAGCCCTGAGGAACCCCACCAGTGACTGTCTTCCAACCATATCTGGTTCCATTTCACCACTACTCTCTGGGCCTGGCCATCCTCCACTTTTTCCCCCAGCAAAACATACACCTACCCAAACCATGAACCCTCAGTTTCTCTAGGAGGAGGCTATCGGAGACAGTGTCAAATGCTTTACTGCAGTCTAGATAGACAACATCCACGGCAGTTCCCTCTTTTTTTCCTTGCAAAAGGTTATTAATCACCTTTCCATGCATATACCCTAATGTGCAGGCTTACAATACCTGGTCACTACTACAATACATGAATTTTCATTTTTGTTGAAGCATTTAGAGTTGTCCAGGACAACACACATTTGAATGACCTAGAATCAATGTAGAGCTGCCTGGTAACAACTATTGGTATTTAATTCCGCAGTGGACGTAGTCACTTAACATTTGTTCTAACACAGAGATATTTCTGTCATGGATAAATATATTATTCACATGCCCCTTAAATTAATTCAATAAAGCCTCATGTATCCTAAGGAACATGCTAAGGGTAAAATAATTATATGTCTCAGAATCTCCCCCACATGAACACCTCAAAGTAAAAACTATGCTTGAATATGACATTCTAGTTAATGCTTATTTTTTTTCTGGGTTTGGTTTTATTTTTCACTGAAGGTATTACACTCTGGAATAAACTGTAGTTAGACAGTGTAGTAATCATTTCCTGTCCTAGGAGGGATGCCCTGTGCAGTGTGACCAAAGAGAGAGAGAACCACACACCTGGTGAGTAGCTGCTGGTTGGAGTCCATCTTCTGCATGACAGCTGGAATTTAACTTGTCTGGTGTACCCTGAAGTCTGAGACGGGCTTTTCTGAGAAGTCCCAAGTTCTGTTAAAGTGAGAGTGTCTTGTTTTCACCCTCTCTTTTGCAGTACGTATATTCTTAAATGTGTTAACTGTATTTGGATTTTTTTTTTTCTGTACTAATGCTTTTTCATAATCATGGTATGCATACCACCTCGTCATGGTTCCTACAGGCATAGCTAAAAGTTTTGTTCTCAAAGTGGAAACAAATATATAATGATTTACTTTAGTCATTCCTGTTTATGAAGGATTATGCTAATCTTGTTAGTGAAGAAGTAACATTAGCACATAAAAAGTAGGCACTGTAGGGTTGTGTGGGGTGTTCATAAACTTTGTAATGGAGCTGGTTTGCACCAAATGATCTAATAGGACAACAGTGAAGTTACCTGCAAAGTTAGTGTTCAGCAGCACTATAGTTTTGGTGACTAAGTGAAAGTTTTTATGGAGTATTATTAGTATTGTTGTGTACATCAGTATCTTAATGTATACTGTGAAGCCCATAACTGGTACCTAAAACTTACAGATCCATACATGAGTAATACAGTTTGAGGATTTAAAGCAATAGAAAAGCAACTATCTTCCAAAGGAGAGCTCTCTAACATCTGTCTCTGTATTGCTTTTTTCAAGTTACTGTGAAAGACTGCAAATGCAAAACTAGTGAAAGTGTTCTTTGGCTTTGCATGTTGTGATTGATGGCCCACCGTGAAAAGTAGCCCTGTGAAATTCCTGAATTAAGGACAGCTCCATGCTCTTTCTCTTCAAATTTGAAAATATTAGAATGACTAAGTTCTCATACAACTCATGTATTTCTGAATTTGACTGTTCTTAAGCTTGCAGTCTCCTTGCACATTCTGACTTCATGGCATACTTGATGCAAACTATATTAGCTCAGGCGTACACAGGAGTACTGCCTGCAGTCACTGGAACTCTCCCAAGGAAGATGTTTCAGCAGAAAAGGCATGTTTGTTTTTAGGTTTGTTGTACGTAAAAATTATTTTGACGGGAGGTTGAACACCGCAGGTAAAACTATATTTTGAGAGGTTTTTGCTTAATTGGCAATCCTGTGATGTCCATGGAGTATTGCTCATTTCAAAGGGAGTTCTCATCTCCTTTGGCATCTGTGGCACAAAGCATTCCCAGAGCACACCCTGAGCCCACATTTCTACTGCCTTTTTCCCCAGCTTTGTTCTCTGTGTCAGCAAAAGAACCCTTAATCATCAGCTGAGGAGCACTGTGCGAACACACACCTATTAGCCAGTGTCTGTGATAACAACCTGGAACTCAATGTTTTAGCAGCTCTGGGCTTTTTTGCATTCACAGGAGTAAACAATAAAGCCTCAGTTAAGCAGACTTCTAGAGCTGTTTTGCTGGTCTTGGTGAGGTAAAGGCCCACTTACTTGTTGCTGACCAAGAGTTGTACCTGTTGAAACTTGAACAGGGGCAGGCTATATAGTTTCTAAAATAGTTTTCTAAGAATTGTTTAGGAATGGAAGTTTTGATTCTTCAGCCCATCATCAAAATGGGCTTGTCCTGGCTACCAAAAAGACTTACCTTGTTAGGCTGAGTCATAGGATAAATAATGCTATGTGTAGGGAATAAAATGAGCATTCCCTTTCGTGCTTGTCATCTCTAGTGATACTTGGAGATATTATCTGTAAGCACTACTGTGGATTTGACCAGTTCAAGGACTATATTGTTGGCATGGGTAATATTAAGTAGATGGCAGGTTACTATTCCATGAAATGCTTTTAGCCCGCATCCTGGATTCTTCCTCCCCCAGCCCTTGTCTCTTTGTACTTTTTATTTCATCCCATCAGAAAAAAGAAATGGCTGCACTCGGTTTAGTTTGTGGCAAACAAGAAAGGCAGTCTGCATCTGAACTTGAATTTTAGGTCATAATAACATTTCTTCACTTTGAGGATTTTCTGTTTTACGAACGGGACACCTTCGTTGAAGGGAATAAAGGAAGAGGGCTTCATACTGAGAAGGGACTGATATCATTGAAGAACAATGCTCTCTACAAACGACATATTGTACAGGCAGGCACAAAATGAGCTTTCATGCAGGGCTCTGTCAATGTCACTCAGCCCTGCCTGAATGGACAGAGCTCTTGTGATTTATCTTCCGTTCATCAGTCAATACCCTGTACTTTTTCAGCAGTGATGGATAAGATCTCTTGCTAAATATACTGCTGCTGCCTGCTGAGTATTGTTGAGCCTGAGAACTGAATGGAAAGGTGAAGCTTAATGTCTCTCACACACGGAGCTGCAGGTTATGAAAGTTACAGGAGGTTTCTGAGCAACTTAGAAGAGCACCTGATTAATTTTTGATTCCTCAGATGGAGGGAATATGATTATCCTATTCTTTTTGTGTTATATAAACTGATTAGTGTTTTAGCTGGTGTCTGTGTAAGAAGAATATATCTAGGCTTCAAAACTGTTCTTATTTCCTTAACCCTTCCAAAGGTGCTGTATTTGCAGGACATTCAACGTATGGAGTGTAGCCCCCTATATTTTAATATTTCAAGATATTAAGATATTTTTAAAATTTTATGTATTTTATGAGTAGACAGAGAGAGATGTATTTAACACCAGTGCAGACAGAAGACAATCTTTTTCCAAAAACAGACAAATTACATAGTACTGCTTTGTAACATAACAGATTTTGTCTACCAGTCCATTTGCCCCCCAGTAGACCATTTTGTAATGTATTCTGCCGTGAAGTTTGGCACTGGAACACTTCATCCTTCGTTAACTTAATTCAGCCACCCCATTCCCACAGCACAGGGATGCTCAGCAAGCCACTCAGGCTTCACTTCTTTGCATTACCTGGCTTCTGAAATATAGCATCCGGTGCCTTTAAAACTCGATCCACAAAACAAAGGCTTCCACCTTTTCAGAGCAACCAATTTATCTTATGTTCTTGAGGCCTCCTGAGTGCAATATTGGGGAAGTGGAAATACCTGTGGGCAGAAACTTTTCTCTCTCCTTTTAAAGGATAATCTATACTCATATTTTTGGGGTGAGGTCACATATCTTTACATGACAGTACAATATGATTGAACCAAGCATGTTCTGAGCAGCACATACAACTTTTTGGACATATGGCAGGGCATGCATATGGCAGAACATAAGTGTCAGATGCTTGAGGTAAAACACAAAAAATACTTTCTAGCTCAACTTTGGCACCTCTTATTTGCACCTTGAACAACAATGACTCTTTTAATTATTTAAATGGAGGAAATAATCTTTCTATGGGGAAAAATAGCAGTTCAGTTGGAAAAATTAAGGAATTTTATAGATACATCCCCTGTTGAGGGACTTGATAGCCTCAGGACACCGAGAATTGTGGAAAGAGAAAATATCATCCCTATAGAAACTTCATTTTGACCTGGCTGACAGTGCCTCTGAAATGTCATCTTTCCCAAACAACCTAGGATTTTATTCCTTAATTGTGTACCTAAGTTGATTTTGCCATTCATAAATAATACCAACATTCAAACACCACCCCCCCACTAAAAATTGTGGATGGAAGCTGGTGAATTCAGAGATGACTGCTTGTTCCACATCAGTTAATATATTTAAGAACAAAAGCCCATGTAGAAGAAACCTCTAGTCATAGTGGATAAGGAGATCAAACTCTGTTCTGGATGAATCTTTCATTTGCCTTTTTTTCCCCCAGGAAACTTGAAAAACAGTGTCAGCAATCTGCTAAAAATTTCAAGGTAGTTGGTAGAACGTGCTTTGAACACAATTTTTTTAGGTACATAAATGATCTGAGAAACTTACATTCATGGGCTATAGGTATTTATTGCCAATTTTAATAGTTCATTTCTAGCATTTTATCACAGGACATAGGACACTGAAGTAACTCTAATAACCTCTTGTAAGATAAAGAAGGGAGAGAGGTTTAAAAAAATTCTGCTGACAGTAAGGTCTATTTCAGATACTTAAATATGATGATGCCAGTAGGTGCTGCTTTAATATTGCTCGCTGTAGTCATTTTGGAAGATGTTCTTTTGTTTCAGGAAGATCATAAGTATGGTGACATGTGATATATTTAGTGCAAATGAGTACTTAAAGAAGCAGCTGTTAAAAGATTAAACAGTCACATAAAAACTTCTTATGGTTTTATAGAAATTAAAGCTGTCTCCAGGTAATCTAATTTTATATGCATTTCTTCTTCAATTTTTTTTTTTAGATTTTTCCTTGGAAAATCAGTCAAAAATGTTTAATGGTAAAAAAGAGGTTTTTTTCTTGCAAGAATAGTAAGATTTTCTGCTTTGAGTCTTTTCTTGTCACTGGCTTAGGTGGAAGACAGCCAAAATCCACATTCTGTTTGGTCTTTCTCCTGGGTTTAGAGTAGATTGTGATCACTTCATCAGCTGTTTATATGTACTAAAGGGAGGCCTCAGACAGAAGAGGGCCATTGGTGGGACTGTAAGAATTTTTTTTTTAACGTATGTTTTTGTTTAAATTTTGTTGTAGAGAAATGCCATATGTAATAATCTTATGCGCCAGCAAACTTAACTTCAGAGAACCTGTTTAAATAGTTAAGTAGCCTAAACTTTCTATGCCTGAACATCTTGGGATAAACTTCCAGTACCGTCATCCAGACAAAAATTCCCCAGGTCTTTCTAGCTTTCTTCCATTTGTCTATTCCCAGACCTGGGCCTCCACAGCATGGGGCTTTCCAGGTGGGCAGTAAGGACTTTTCAGTGCTAGAGAATTCTAGCACCCAGTAGTACTGAGCCTTCAAACCATTTGGAAGCAGAAATGAAGATTGGCAAGACAAATTCAGTTGTTCCAACTTCAGTTACTGCTTTCAAAGTTTACTGACTATCAGTTCACTTCAGATATTCACTGTCTTGAGGATAAATTTAATTATTAAAATTTAGAATTTTGATTCAGTTTGGAAAGTGGCTGAGATTTATCAGTTAGGCATATTATGATTCTCAAATGGAATTTTCAGTTATTTGATGTGTTTGAAGGTTTTGTTTGAACAATTGAGCTACATATTTCTGAAACAACACAATCGAAAAGAGGAGAGGATGGATATTTTTAGCAGCTTCCTCAAGAGATAACAATTTTGTAAAGCTATGTGTGGTGTTTCACTAAAAGTGGGACTATCACCCATATCCCCTCAATCTTAGGCACTTTAGTGGATAGCTGACCTTCATGGGCTTTGTATTTGAATCTAAAAGGTGCTTTGTATGTTATATTCTTATGCTTTTCCTTTATGGATGCACCAAAGGGGTTCTAGCTGGTTTTTGGTTGTGGGTTTGGTTTTTTTTTTTTTGCTCTGGATTATCCATCTGCTTAATTGGATGAGAGTTGTGCATGTTGTTTCAGTTAGTTAATTTCTGGAGCATTAATTATTTGATAAGCTCTAATGAGGATTTAGGCTTGAAGACTCCCATAAATTTGAATATTAAAAGTTTAATAAAATAAATCCAAAAAGTTAGCTTTTCTTTTTTTGACAGCTTTGGCAAGAAGGTGGGTAATTAAGAGGAAAGCACTCCATTCCATTTGCATGAGAATAGAGTAGACAGAAAGAAGGATGACATATTTGTCCTTTGCCTTCAGAAATTAAAATCTCGGGGAAGGGAGATTGCATGGCTATTGAAGCCACCTCTTGGATCTGATTTCCTATATTACCCCAGCATAAATGAGAGTATAAATCTGTTCTAATTTCCTGGGCCTCTTGGGTATTGCCCACCGTATCTTTTAAATTGCTACAATTCCAACCATATTCCTGGCAGACTTTTGCTAAGGCTGGCCAGAAACCTGCATAGGGCTAAATAAATAGCCACATTCCAACTTATTTAAGAGTGTTTCAAGATGAATATCTGCACCTTTATTTTTTGTGGCCTTGGTCCTGATGGAATCCTGGTCAGGATTTCCATGAATGTATTTTAAACTGAGATGACAAAGACTTGGGTAGGAGATTTATTCCCTTTAGGTCTCCTGTAGGCAGAAGTTTGCAGACTGGTTGCAATCATTTCTGTTTGAAGTTCTGGACTCTTTTTGCTGAAATGAGGAGAAACAACAATTGCAGAGCTGCACATTGCTGTAATAAGCTCTGCCAAATATTCAAGAAAAATAGTGCCAAAACCTGAAAGTTTAAGGAGGGTTCAGTTTTGCAGCAGTGTGAGTTTGTAAATAAAGATTTATTCCATGGTGTTTTCCTGTTTAGATAAGTGTTAACAGTTTCAAGACTCCTTGGAAAGAACAGATGTGTTGGAAACATTCCAGCAATTAAGTTCTTCAGAGTAGCTCCTATGTCTTGATATTGAAATGTTTTTATTTTGAATATGGAACAAGGCTATTATTATTTAGTGGCACTGAAGTTTCAGGCTTTAATTTGAAGTAAATACCTGCCATTCAGGTGGTACATTTTCAGCTATGAGTGATTATTAATGAATTAACACTATGTTCCATGTTTCTTAATAGTGCTTTTACTGTGTTGCATTTTTGTGTGGGCCACCAACCCAATTAACTATATAGTTGCTCAGAAGAAATAGATGATAACACTGAATCTTTGCAGATGGACATCTCTGGTGAGTTGCTGAATTTATTTCTCTTTCCTGGCAAAAGGTAGCTTTACAAAACCAGACCACTGTGGTCAGGATGCAGTATTAATTATGAAAGTATCACCATGTCTTTTTCCAAAAAGAAGTTTACAGAGCCACATGTTCCTCTATCCATGTTAATTCTTATTTTATTTTAGTTGGTCTTATACACAATGTTTTGTGCAGAAGATGATTTACAAGATGTACAAGTTTATCCTTAAATATCCAACCTCTCATAAATGGTTAAAATAGAGAGAAATGGAGGAATTCTTCTTCTCTGAGACATAGGTTGTCTTTGCATTGCTTTTATATTTTTATGTGATGGAAAGTTGAATTTGGCCTTAATGAAAATAGTTGTCCTATAAGTACTGATAGTTTTGGATATGAACTTATAGATTAAAATTAACACTGGCTCTCAATAGAATTACTTTTCAGCTATTCTATTGGTTTAAATTCTTCTTTCTTCTGAGTTTCTACTTGATCCAAAGAAGCAATTAAAATTAGATTATGAAGGAGACAGTGTTTACAGACCTCTTAGGTTATAGAAGTGATTGTCATGAAGTGCTCATGCAAAGTATAAGTAGTAATAAGAAAAGTTACTGTATGTCTTTTCCAATGTACATGCTGAAACTTCTAGTGTTCTAATTTAACAACTAAACTTTTATGAGGACTTTTTCCTAGTACAAAAGCAATGTGAATATACTTACGTCTAAAGATAATTCTGAAAAGATTCATTACAGAAAAGCCCAAGATATCCTTTCAGGGAATGTGCACTTGTTGACCTGATTTCTCTTGCTCTTCTGGCCATATGGTTTGGAATAGATGATCGCAGACACATGGAAAATGAACTTGACACGCAAGTATCTCTAATGTTTATTGGGCATATCTGTTTATAATCTTTTCACTTTTATGTTGCTCAAGAAAAAAATCATATTCAGGTCAATAGTAATCGTACATTTGGAGCACTGTACATCTCTGCTTTTAATCATGTAGTAATTGCAAGAAATAAATATTTATAAGTAAGCTTGAAGTGATTTCTCTATCATTGATACGCCTTTTGATGTATCTGACCTCCCTATTGAAGAAAATATCTTAGTCTCCCTTGTTCTGTTCCATCTATTATGACTAATTTCTGCTGTTTAACTCAGCATCCACATTGCTTATTCAAAGGCTTTGGTGTTTTGGCAGTAAAATCTGAACCATCTTTGCTAGTTCAAATCTTAGCCACTAACCCAACAGTCTAAACTATATGGGATTCTGTGCAATGTTAAATTTTCAAAGGTACAAATCTGCAAAAGGACTCAGTTATTCTTCCCCTTCCAGCTTTTTGGAGTGCCTGATAACCAATCTCAAATTTCGGGCTTAAGTTTAAGCTTATCTCCAGGTGCTGGTCTTGCAAGACAGTGAATGTTAGGTGAATACTATGAAATTTTATTTAGAACATAATCATTCAATAACCATGTGCTTGTACATACCATATCTATCTCTAGTCATTCAGGTTTTTACAAATACTAATCATTCTAATCAGTTTATGGTTCCAGCTCATTGACACCTATTCTTCTTCCTTTATTTAAACATCATCCACTTATGTGACCACATATATTTTCCCATTCTGTTAGAGATCATGATGTATGGAAGACAAAATCTAAAAGGTAATATAAGAAATATGAGGTGATCAAGAGTCTAACCCACTCCTTATGTGCAGGGATTCTGAAGGGAGGAAAGTCTGGTTTTGAGGGAATGGTATACTCAGTGGCTTTGTCTGCTTGTGTAGCTCTTTATAAAAGCAAGAAACTGCCATGCCTGCCTTTAAAAAGTTAATTAAAAAGGGTAATAGGAGTCTTTCATGAATATCACTTTTCATTATGCTCTTTTATGACTTAAAATAGAAGACTATGTTTTTTCGTGTTCAAAGTGACAAACCTGATACTTCTCACTCTGTCATGACTTGCACTGTCAAGTTAGTTGTGTTTGAGTTAAAGTGGAACATAGTTCTGCCAAGCTTAGAGTCTGAATTCTTGGGGTTAACATCTCAAAGAAGGAGGAGGTGGCAGGATAGTTCAGCATCTAATGGGCACCTACTGGTCTTGTTGATAAATGCTCCCTGACCTTAAAACAAATAACTTTAGCTTTACCATTCAACTGTCTTGAAAATCCACAGTGAACTAGAGGCAAGTTTTTTAAATATGTCATTGACTGTTCTTGATATGTGAGATGAGGAAAAAACATATCTCCAGCTAGAAAGATTGAGTGAGAATGGGCAAATGGAAATCAGCTTCAGTGAAAGCAGAGAAATGTTGCAGAAAAAATCATTCAGAAAAAATCAAAAGCTCTGTAAAAAGGAAAAAAATAGAACTGAAAAAAGAGAGGAGTAGATTTGAAGATGAGAGGTTTCCTTAAGCTACAGGAATGGAAGGTCTGTTTCCATGATGATATCTGTGCTGAAAGAGACTGGAGTCTCCCATTGAATCTCTCTTAACACAAATGAAGTGGAACAGGGCAAACTGAAATAGTAAGTATCACGAGCTTTGCAAATTTAGATACACAGAAAACCTTCACTTTGGAGGTTTTCAATTCAAATGCAAACACCTGCAAGAAAAAAAGAAGGCCAAAAAACCATCCACTCCTCCCAGAAAAAAACATGAAAAATTGCTTTGTTAAACTGCTAAGGAGACAAAGGAAGGAATAGATGATACCAGTCTCACTGAAAAAAAAACCATGAGAGTTTAAAGAAAGAAACACTCTGAGTCTTTAGAATTGCTTATTGCTGCACTAATATTTTGATTTGGGAAAATAGAATAAAGATAGAATTCAAACATAACAAGACTGAGGAGTAAGGGTTTTTTTCCCTTGAAGCTCACCGTCAAATATAAATATTTTTTGAAAAACTGTTCCATGAAAAAAAGTTTCTGCCACAGAAACTTTTTTTTAATATTTATTTTCAATTTTCTCCAATCGGATTTAACTTTAATAGTTATATTTGGATGAATACATGGTGGATGAATACAGAATTCCGTGGAGACAGCTACAGGTTCTCTAACCACTACTTACTCTGATTTTCAGTAAGAATTTTATTGAAGTCATTCAAGGGTGTATTGTTTTCTCTGCTGTGCTCAATTCTGAGAGTATAGTTTCCCTCACTTCATTGATAACAATGAAGCATGCTAAAGGAAAGGCCTGTGGAGTAGAAAAGATTTCATTAATCATGAATCATTACATTTGTCAGCTGGCAAAGGGAGACTTCCTCATTTATCCCTTGAATGAAATTAGGTCTGGCCTAGCTGCAGTTAGAAATTCTAAATTACCTTGGCATCTATCTGTTGCTGTTTATATATGCACCATAAAATGGCAGATGGCATTTTATTAATATCAGATGAGCTGAGTCATTCAAGATACTTTTTTCTGATATTTGGTTTCTTTGAATTTGAAATGACACCTACCTACATAATTTCATGGTGTTTCTGTATAGTTTCCTTAATTAAAAATAATAATAAATACTTAATGTTTTTTTAACTGCACCTGCCACACTCCTCCTACATCTGAGATGACTAATAAAATAAATCATGACCTGCATAAAGATGGAGCTTAGGGATTTTTTAACTGAAAATCTATATAAAAATTCTGTTGTATTGTGTAAAATGTACTGATGTTACACAACATGATGTAAGAACTTACTTGGGTTGTGGGTTTGGAGGTTTTTTTTCTCCATTCTTAGTTTTTGAAATAGAAAAGTATGGCATTTGAAATGATACTGGAACAAATATTCATCTTTTCTGTTAACTATGTGTTAACTGTGTGAAGTCCAATGAATACATTGATGCTCGTATTTCCTTTTCAAATCTCAGAGTTTGCCTCAGGTTAATTCAAAACTTCATGAAAATTGAAAGCACAAAACCCAAAAACTATTTTGTGGTTTAATTGTCTATGCAAGCTCCTTCACGCCGACTAGTGTGCCCAACTTGGGTTACTCATTTGGCTTGTAAAGGGCCAAGATTCAAGATCCCGCTCTGCTTGGGTTTGTTCTGAGAATCTTCCCAGTGAAAGTTTTATTGCAATAATTCTGTAGTTGTGCATAACTTTGAGTCCTGAGAAGTAGAGCTTTCTTATTTTGTCAGGAAATTCATAGTTAGTTCTGATTTTTAGCTGTGATTCTCAAGCTGCTTATCATCAATATGTTACATATAAGGTATATGTCTTTAGTCAAATCAAGGTCTAGACCATTACAAGAGTTGTGTGAAGGATTGAAGAAGGAAGATGTTCGTGTGACAAAATTATTTGTGGTTGTGCTTCTATTGCCTGAAGTTAGGTTGCTCATCTTGTAGCTACATATTTTCATTCCTTTGTATATCCACAACTCTAAGAAGGATTCGGACCTTTGAAGTTTCCTCTGAGCTACCACCAATATTCTCAGTATAGTGGGCTTTGCCAGTTTTATCCAATAGTGGAGACCTTTAGGAGTGCAGAGGAAAGGCAGTGATGCAGAAGAGCCAAAAGTTAGTAATGAGACAGGGTATGAGACTTTTTCCTGTAACACTACTTTCTTCCCAGAAAAGTAATGAGTATTTGTTAGAACTCATCTGCATTTGAAAATATTTCATTCTGCTTTTTCTATGCTTTCTGGCTTTGTGTAGTACTCTATTAGTTTTTTCCATGGTGTATGAAAAGCACAACATAAAGAAGCTGTGCAAAGACACGAATGCAGAAGTTAGGAAAATGTTTATGAGAAAAAAAAACCTAAACAGAAATAACAAAACTAGGCTTGATATCCTTCTGCAGCCTAATCTGTGTAAGAATGCTATCTAATGGTATGATTAATTCCATTTTCATGGAAGAAAAGTATATCCAGATATAAAGGCATTCACTTTAGCTGAAAAGATCTGAGACTTACCTTGTTAGGAAGTTTGGAAATTTTATGGGGTAGAGCCTGTATGCTTCACTTGTTCTTTAACTCTTCCCTTGAGATCTGCTGTGATTCACTGTTTGAGAAGAGATGCTGTGCAAGATGGGTATTTGATGTGGGCTAGTATGACCACTCTTCAGATCCTAAGAATGCTAGCTCTTCCTTTAGCACAGACTAATAGGCTCATTCTTCAAATGCATAACCTACTGGCACAGCAAAATACTTCAACAGAAAGCTTTAGGCATTGGGTTAAATACTAAAAACTTTTATCAATCACACATGACACAAATACGGATATTTCTCAAGCACTGATCAGGAAGAGAATACAGTGAGAAGAAAATGGAATTTGAGGATGATAACAAACTTCATATATGTGCAGAAAGAAGCAAAATATATGCATATTTATATCTCCCACCAGAGAACAGAAAACTTGTACAAAATTTGCTAACTTTTTATGGTCTGGGCACCTGCTCCAGTGTCCAAGCTCCCTCACAGCAAGAACTTTTTCATTATGTCCAGCGCAGTCCAGCTGCAACTTGTGACTTGCCTTTTGATGCTTGTCCTCTGCACTGTGTACTGCTGATACAACACTGATTTTGTCTTCCCTTTGTCTGTCTTTGGGTAATGGAGGACTAAAAGCCCATTCTTCCTTAGTGATTCATTTCCCAAACTAAAATTCTTTAGATTCTCTTGACATTATAAAACTTTTCTAAAAATTATTCCTTTTTGCATTCCTGTTAGCACAAGAAATCAAAAACCTATGGGATTTTCCTTTTGCTATAGAGACCATCATGTCATTGCAGTAAGTTTGCACACACTGGCAAATAGAGATGCATCAGTATTTTGTATACATAATATATATGTTATATATTTTTTTTTCTTTCAGACATTGCAGCTTGTATGAAAAATATAGTCCTTGTATGTGGATCAGCCTTAAGAATTGTCAGGCAATACATTGCCAAAATGGTGACCGAATAAGGTATATATCTCTAACCATCATAAATCAGCCCCAAATTCCTTATTTCAAATTGAGATTTTGAAAACTATATGACAAAATACTGAGTAGCTAGTAACCTATTCTGTTAAGGGTATTAACAGGAAATAGCCAGCAGTCTATACTGTGGATTCCTGCAATGAAGAACTAGTAGGTATTCATAGCTTCTACTTTCTTTTCTTTCTGGAGTAGAGGTAAACATGAAGAAACTGACTTAATACACAAGTTCTTACTTTCATTGTAGATCTAAGTTTAAACAATACCTTGGTCAAAGCACTGCAAAATACTATTGATGTTTCCAGGTTATTGTCTTTGGAAAACCTTGATGTCAACAAGAACACATGTAGAAAATCTTATATCCATAGTATTTGCTTTCTTCTTTTTTTTTTTTCCATCTGTCTTGCTACGTATGCACAGAGCAGACACACTTTCAAAATAACAGGCCATGCATGCAAAAAATATACATTAGATTTGAATGACAACCACTTATGATTTACTCACTGGAGAGACTATCACTAGTCATAAATAGTTACACCATTTAGATCAAGTCAAATCTGTCCTTGTGAGAGCCACATCAAAGACTAGGAAGATAAATTCTGCAAGGCTTCCCCCTCCCACGGACAGGTTATTTACACTAGAAGTTGTAGCATCTTTTTTTCGCACCATATATTTTGAATTATGTCAATGGCAAATCTTACTGTTCCCTAGACCTACTCTGGATGTTCTAAATTCTAGCCATACCTGTACTGTTGTTCTCAAAGGAAGCTCTCTGTGTTGCATGAGTCAGCAAATGTTTTTTTTTTAATGACTCTTTCAAATTTTGTTCATCTCCAATATCAGTTTCATACCCTCTTGAAAAGTGAAGAGGAAGTTCTGCAAATACCTTTTTATTTTCTCCTGAGCTCCTGTAGCAGCTCAGATATAACTTTTCTGTTCTAGAGCTCAAGAACCTCTAATTATCTCTCTTAGAGCTGAAGTGTGCTATGTGTTATTCAAAGTACTGTAGGAAAAAAAACTACTTCAGAGAAATTTATGAAGAAATTCTTGAAAGGGGGTGAACTTGGAATGAAAAATAATTATAGTCTTTTTTTTCAGCATATTTCTCAGCATATTTGAGCCTGAGAGATATTATTTAGTGTGTGTTTATTAAGGCAGATGGAGTCAGGGCAAAATACATATGAAAATCTTACTGTTGCATTTGTGTGAATCAATTGCATGTGCAAAGTAACCAGGACACACTGGAAATGCTGCTCTCATATCTGGTAGTATTTTCTAAAAGTGGAAGACATTTAAAATCAGTGGATTTAAAAACTACTAGGCTTTTATTGCACTGGAAATATACAAACCAATTTTATCATTAAATGGGAAAAAGATCCCAAATAGCCATCACCTTTCAGAATGTTGTCATGAGATGGTTTCCTAAAATTATTTTCTTCATTATCAATATTCTTTTTCTAGATTTTTCTACCACAGAAAGAGGGAGGCCAGCTGCCTCTGACAAGTTTAGGATAATAAGACAAATTAAGTAACTATTCAGGGTTCTGTAAGATATTGTTTTATCTGTTGGAAATCTTGTATTAATAAGGAATAGCATTGACTGTGTTGATCTTCCCTTCTAACACTGTTTGATTAACTAGTGTTATATCATTTTTTTCTCTGTTTTTATGATCATCATCTCATTTTCCTGTTGTGGGTTCAATCTATTCCTAATAAGTGATCCATTATTTTGAATAAATATTTTATTATATACACACTCATTTCTGAGGCCAGTCTTGGCTATCCTCCAAAGCTATAAGGTAGCTTTCTATGTCCTAAAGTATTTTAAATCATTGATTTTTTTCATGTCATTAACAAACTAATAAGCAGACTATTTAACACTGATAGTAAATGTAAATTGTCAATGACAGCAGCCAGTGGTATCCTGCTGACAAGTGATAATGTCATTTCAACCTATCCTCAGAGCATGGTAATTACTGCTGTATTCATGAATGTATATAGCTTGATGTTTACCTGATTTGAATATGAAAGCCTTTCTGAAAAGTTCATACGTGCTTTCTGCATGCTGAATGCATTTTATGAAATATATTAGGACTAACGATCTGCAGAAACAATTAATTTAGATTTCACTGACCTGAGGCCTTCTATTATGATATCCACACAACATCAACAAAAAACTCTTCATGAAGTCTAGAATTGGTCTGCATTATTAAAATGTTGCTCTTGATTCTCTGTCTCAAAGATTAAATTGATATTGAATGAGACAGTAGGTAGTACATAAATAGCAAAGTGACCAATAATCCTTTATGTTGTTTCCTTCGATATGTTCCACATATTGATGGTCAAAACTTAGGTTTTAAAAAAAAAATATTTGTGAACTCTACACATGAAAGCCAGCATTTCTCATTTGGGTCCTAGAAAATTATTTGTTCTGCACCAGTGTTGGTGTTCTATTGAAACAGAAGAAAATATTTCAAATATGTTATAAACAAGGAGAGAAAAACAAAGCGGTAGCAAATCTGGCATTCCAATATTAGGAGAGACAAGGATCGGGTGGAGGCCGAGGCCTTGGGATCTGAAGGAATGCTACATGGACGCAGTGAGGCTATAAGATTTTATTTTTTCTCTTCATTGAGGAAAGGCTGAAAGCTCAACACCTCACATAATTCTGGAGAGCTGGAATTTCTTGTAGCCTCTCTGTAGCAACCACTAGAAATACTTCAAGTTGTACAATCGTTTAATGTAATTTGTATTATCTATGATCGATTTCTGGTGAAGACCTGATGGAGATATAAACAAACCATTTCATCCAAAATGTGTGTGACTGAGGTTAAGATAAAACCCCAAAGTACACAAAGCTTTCCAGATGCTGAAATAATCTGACCTTTCCTAAATAAACAAGGAAAAAGCAGAAATTAAATCAATTATAGTCCGTATCCTACTTTTGCTTCACCAGGACAAAAAAGGCCCGAGGAAGCAGATTAAAATCTAGTAAACATCAATTTATTTTTTAATTGCATTCAGAAAGGATGCCTTAGAAACAGATCTAATTTGCTTCCTTGGAAAGCTGTTCAAACGTCATTACCTAGTGGTTATATACCTTCTTTTAATTTCTGTTTTGAATATGCTCATGACATCCTTTTTTCTTATGTTAGCATTGTCCTTTTACACCTTGGCTTTATGCTCCTTACTTTACTCTTACTGTGTTTAGAGAAAACAGTCACATTCTCTGTCATCTTTGCACAAAGCTGAACAAACCAGCTCATTTCACCTCTTCACATAAGATTACTGTAGCCTTTTCCTTCAGCCTTCCCCCTTCTTGTGCATGGCTGGCCATGATTTATCTCTCAATGGATCCTAGGATTGCTTTCAATTCCTGCTCAGACATGTCACGCTCATGGTTCATAATGTCATGTGATTGAGTAGTATGTACAGGCTTGTCTTCATTGTTTTGTACTGATGACCATATTTGTTGGTCCCCAAAGGCACAACCTTTCACTTTGTTTTATGCAGTTTCTTTATTCTCTTCCTTAAGGTCATCCAGTGCTTCCTGCAGGCCCCTGGTAGATAGCATTTCCAAATGTGGAGATGTTGGTGTGCTCTTGGTTAACATGTTATTAATGATCTTAGCAAAATTTGTCCCCAGATTGCTCTGACAGGAACTGTAGCACCAAGCTCTCTCCAGTCAGTAGCTCTTCCCTTTAACGTTACTGGGGGCACAATCCTCCTCTTGTTCTCTTAAACTTGATCTTAACAGGTAACTCTGTACCAATAAGTCAAGATGCTTTACTAAATCCCAATAGAGAATCCCCTTGTTCTCTGCTCCTTCCAGGAAATCACATATCTTAAGAAAGAAAGTATTCAAGGTCAGTTAGGATAAGACTCTTTCTTTTAATTTGACTGTACTCTACCTTTTCTCCTTTAGGGCCTGAGACAGAGTTTTATGTGTTATTAAAACCACAGTCATCAAAACATTTCCCTTCCTAAGCGACTGCATTTGCAGATTTCTAATTGTAGGGAACTGTATATGTTGTAATAGATTACTTAAACATCTCTGCTACTGTACATACAATTTCATATGCAGCTTTTCCACATTTCTGGACTAAATATTTTCTAGTCCCTCTGGTTCACATTAAGCAATGCTGCTACTAGTTTATATCTCTGTTTCTTCTTGATATTATCCTTTAGGAAGTCTGGCACTGATGTTGGTTGTTCTTGTTTTACTGTTACATGTTTTGATGTCCAAGACAGCTTTGTCTCTCATTGAGCCTGTTTTCGTCAATTTTGTATAGGGTCTCAGTTTGTTCCCAGTATTCTTCTTGAGATGGTTGATTTGCTGCATTCCCTCTACAAAGTTCCTGCCTCTTGCCATCTTTCCCCTCTTTCCTCAGTCTTTCTTTACTTGACAGATTCCTCATAATTGTAGCATCTTTCCCTAAATACAATCAAATCTTCCTGGAGATCCATTGACCTCAACTACTTGATTCAGCTGCATAGCTTGGTTAACCTTTTAATTTTCTCTTTTCAAGACAAGGCCAACAAAGCCTAATTCTGACCCATTTTCTATTTAGGATGAACTACTTTATAATAGCTTGAGTCAGGGTTATTCTATAAACACTTAGAGGAAGTGCTCATCTACTACTTATCATGACAAGATGTTATCTCTTCACACTTCTTTTTGGCAGAATATTTCCCAGCTGAGCTCTGCCTCTGTGGGCATGCATCTGGGGGAGCTGAAAGTTTACTTTCACAAGGCAGAACTTGGTGGTATTCCTCTATGCCAAAGCCTGTCCATATCTAAACCTGACTCTGACACAATATATTCCAGAACTGCCACAATGATACCACAATTATCAAAGTATCCTTAATCTAAGTAGATTGTTTTATCCATTTTATTACAAATGAATACACTAGTAAGAAACTCAAACAAAAATGAGCTTTTTTTCTCTTTTTTTCCTCATTTTAATTTTTATAATTTCATTTAAGATAAGTATGTGTGCTTTTCAGCAGTGTTCTGAACTGCAGGTGGTATTTATCTCTTCTAGACCACATTATCTCTCACATATCAGAAAAAAAAAAGTTTGGCTTTATTTTTTTCTTTTTTTTTAAAATTTCATACAATATTTGTTGTTGCCAAAACAAGGTGATATGAAAAAGAGTTAGAGTTTCTTTCTCCAAGGAAACTGCTCCCCTTTCCCTTTCTTCCTTTAACCCTCAAGTCTGGACTCTATATCTAAGGCAAAGAAAATGCTTCTTTGTACTCTGTCTTTAGGTGAATGTGTAGTCCATTATAATTTGATCCTATATGATCAATCCATCTTCTGAGATACTCTGTTTATTCCAGATGTCAGCCAATATTTTGTCCTGGCTCTTACTTAAGTCTCTGTCATTCTTCCCATTATATCAAGCCCAATCACAGTTTAAATACCTAATTGCTGAGAGGAACATCTCCTGCAGTGTAATGTGCTGGCACACTCCAATTGCTTAAACAGAACTGCAAAGACTTATTTCCTCACAAAAACTGTTCAGTGGATTCAAATAACTAAGTACTGATTTATTTTTTATTAAATAATGGAGAAAGGGGCACTGAAAAAGCCTGCAAGTTTAAGATGTGATTCCATAGGCAAGTGAGGGGAGAGAAAGAAGGAATAGACAAGAAAAAAACCCCAAAATTTGAAGAACAGTGCACAAAATTTTTTCATGAACAATTGTTTAAATACTGAGAAATGTCTGAATTCCGGGTGTCATTATTATAGGCCCATTTTCCAGATACTGCTCTTAAGAACTAGAGCTTACTTTTGGAGGCAGGAGAAAAAAAAAATCTCATAAGGTTCTATCTGGCAAATAGTTTTATAATCCTCTTCACGGTAAAACACAGATGGCCATTCAGCAGCAATCCAGATGCTCCTGCAGGAAGCTTAGTCTCTCTGTGGAGCCATTTGGAGGGTATCCGTGGGTGCTGCTAGCTTGTAACAATGCAGTATTTATTCTCTGAGAGATGATCTGAAAAAGCAGGAATACATTCTTAGATCAATAGGGAATTAAATTCTGACATTAGAAATAAATTCTGTTTACACCTGGAGCAGTGGTCAGGTCCACCTATGCAAAACCAGGGTGATACACACAGATTTCGTGATACACGTGTTGTGTGCATTCAGCAGCCAAAATACAAAATATATGCATTAAAACATGCATGTTAGTCTGATATTGTATTGGTTGGCAAACAATTTGAAGCAGAATGCTGCACAGAAAGCATCAGTTTATATTAAATACAGTAAATTAGAATCTACTGAAGAAAGCAATGCCTAAATTTATATCATGGATAGTTAAAGGCATCTCTTTGAAAGCATGTGTAGGAAATATGCTTATTTTTGCCGTGGATTCTAAAATACAGAAGGAAGTAAAAAGAGTAAGAAAGCAGACAGATAATAGAATTCAGTATCATTGCTTCAATGAGACTACTAATAAGCATGAAATTGAACATCTGCTTAAGTGCATGTCTGGGTTATAGCATAAAGATAACTATCATAATTGTACCCTGATATTTCCATAGCAGAGATTTTAGTGGATGATAACTAGCATAATGCAAATATAAATGTTATACTGTGGTAGAAGCTGTACAGTTATTTTACCTGTGATTGATAGGAAGAAGAAAAAAATCAACAGTTCTGCAGTTTACTTTTTTGAAGAAAATCCTTTGGCTATATTAAACAATTTGAGAAAATGCTGTCATGAATTGAAGACTAAAAATTTTATGTCAAAAATTTTTTTTGTTTAGGGAAAATGCTTGGAGCAGTTTCTGTCCCATAGCAACTTGTGGTGGTGGATGGGATTTGAGTACTTTATTTCCATGAAAGAAACAATTCTTATGCTGCCAGTTTAGTGTCCATGCTGTAGAAAATGTCTTCTAGAATAAAATAAAGAGATAATGGTAATAGAACCAAATATTGCACTGGGTGATTATTTTCACAAGCATTAAATATACTTCCATAACAAATCTTTCAGATGAGACAAGATATTGTGTTCTGTTGCTCATATGGGAGACACCTGAATTGAAGACCAAAATCTCCTGGCAGCAAGAGTATTTGGGCATGGGAGAATGAAATGTCAGTGACGTAAAGCAGCTGTGTGGGGAGATTTAAATAATTTGTTCAACTCAATATACAGGTTTTGTATTAATCTACAGACATTATGATATTTTATAGTTTGACTTTCAGGCACTGAGTTTCACATAAGCTAAGTGAAATGTTCCTTACCTTTCTAGAACAACTTTGTAATATGCTTGAAATTCATTAGTTTTTGTGACTACACCGAGTAGATAATGCAAGAATTGAGTCTTTTATTTGTTTTCTTCTAGAAGAATGCTGCTAAAAAGGACTGTGTCTTTGTAATGCCTCATTGTTATTCTACCATGTATAGCTTTGGGGCAGCTGCTCTATTATATGCGCACATAGTTATGAGTGAGAGACAGCAAATTTATTCTTCTAAGGAAGATGCACAGTTTCTATGGATGCAATTAATAACTATGGTTTTTGAGTTGGGCTTTTTCATTTGTTTGTTTTAGGGTTTGGTTTTGGGGAGGGGTTAGTTTTTTGGTCTTTTAGTTGTTTTAGGGTTTTTTTTGTTCCAATTTAGAGGGTGGTTAAGGTATATGAAAATATTGTGTATTTTTAAATGGAGGATATATGCATTTTACTGTGCAGTAGCCCTCAAATGTGTCAGAACGCTATGGATAAATGTAGGAGTATGGCATATTGCAACAACTAGTGACTTGAACTTCAAAAAACCAAACAAATAAGTTTTCACATCTTTTTGAGCAGTTTACTTCAGCAGTAGGGTATTAAAATATAGATTGCCTGTCATATTGATTAACAGTTTCAGGTATTTAATACTGAAATATTCAGGGATGAATTAGTTTCCCTCTGCAACATGCTTGTCAGCTTTAGAGCCCTTAGCTTTCCAAGACTCCGTGTAGCAGTCTCCATGACTTGGACACATGCTGCCTTATGGGGCTGGAGCAATCCTATGCATGTTGGAAGCAGCTGAAATATCCATGAGATGAGAGTGGTCAGAGCGTGATTGCTGTGTGGGAGTCCATGGTGACAGGTTTATGATTTCTTGAAGTGAGAGAGCACAGTGGTGTAAACGCTCTTCACCTCTAGGTAGTAACTTCGAAGAAGGTGCCTGTGAACTCTGAAAATTTAAGCCCATGTTTTGATTAACACCCGTACAATCAGAAGAAACATTATGATCTGAGGTTTTAAGATGGAAGGCTAATAATGGAAAGAGGTTTTCCTTTGTGAACACTGTGGTTGATTTTTACCACTATGTGCTCCTTTAAATGAAAAAAATATGTAATTGAGAGGTACATGGCAAAAATGATATACAGTGCCAGTCTCTCTTTCTGTGGCACACAGAAATTCAGATTTTCAGATTTTATATACAGTAACTGAAAATTAATTTTATAGATTACTTTCTTCCTTTAGAGAAGATATAATTGAAAGGGGAGAGAAAAAATTTAAATAATTACTATTTCTCAATGACAGTTTAGTAAGACAGTTTCTCTTATGTTAAATTGAAAATAGTCCAAGTTAATCAGAATTAGTGGTTTGGCATTGTTCTTAACAATAGACCATATTCAATACACTTTTCTCTTCTAATTTTTAGTTTTTAATAAAATTATTCTAATATAGTATTTTATTGAAACTTAATAATTGGACTCAAAAAGAAAAGCTTCTATATTGTATTAATTAACATACTCTGCTTGTGAAAATAACATCAACTAAATAGCTATCCACAGTATGCAATAGAAATGAATGAAATATTTCATTCGCTAAATGCAAATAGAATTCTAGTTTGCATAGAAAATAACTTAAAGTGAGTTTACCACAGAACTTGGTTATTAATACATTGAAATGAAAATTCAAAATGTTTCCACCTAAAAACTTCTGTCAAAATCACATGCTTGTTTAAGAAAAAGAAATGCATTGAAGAGTGAGTTGCCTCATTTTTTGAGAGCAATAAACACAAGAAATATAAGTTTAGAATCACCTGAGCTGAATTTATTGTAGTGTGGAAATAAACTCTTATATATTTTAATACGGTTGACATTAGATTAATCTCTTTGGCTCTTCTCTAGGTGTTTCTGACCTTCATCTGAAAGCAATTGCTGCTTTACCCCTCTCTATGGTGGGACTATCCTCAAGACATGGAACAAAGTGTGTTAAATTGTATCCATGACTATTTGACCGGATAAGACATTTAGTGGTGGAAATGTCTGTGTCTTCTGCCTCCACCCTTGCACTTCACTTAAGGATTAAGAAATCACTTCTTCTTAACTAAAGTAATGCTAAGTTTTTAACTCAGTGTGTACTAATTGGCATACAATATTTAATATTTGATCTGTTTAGATTTGGGTACTAAAGTAGACTACAAAAAAACCTTTTAATAACAGGAGTGTGTGTTTTGTTGTTTTAGTTCCCCCTACCCATTTTGCTCTCTGGTGCACATCAAAGTGTTTAAGCAGATTGCTGGGAATGGATCAGCTTCTTGGGAAATTCCTGCTGATCTTGAGTGAACTAACCCGAGCTCCATTCAGGATCCTGCTGCACTCCATTAGATTATTTCCTCACTGATTTTGGTTAGAGAGAGAGTATCCAGCACAAACGTACTTCAGATAACTGCCAGTGTGACTTCAGATGTATTCCATATGAATGCCTTGCACCACTTGTCCTCTGAATGCTGGAATGAATGACTTAGTCTGCTGGTGTCCACCACTCCTCAAGAGTAGCCCTGGAGACCCGTGACACTGCAATCTGTTATGTGAACTGTTTGCTGTTTTCAACTGAACTCAGAGGCAAAATAAACCCCAGACAAAAGGCAGCTAATGGCACGACTTTAGAAATAATCTGCAGTGGTGACTGGTTTACATGTAAAACACCAGAGACACTGTTTTCATGGTGACCATCCCTAGTAAACTCAGCTCCTTGTTTTATGATAGCAGTTAAAGGAGAACCCCAGATGCTCTCTGACCCTCTTAGGTGGCTTATGGGGTTTTAATAGCACAGCTGAGAATTAACTCCCCAGTGAACATCATAGGGACATTATGGAGTCAGCTACATACATGCTTGCAGGATTAGACCTTAGGTCAGCTCACTACTGCTAATATTTTTCCTTGAGTGTCAGAGATGTGATGGGTGTAACACTTGGGCATACTTCGGAGAGACAGCTGCATCTGCTCACAGAAAGCTTTTTGTCATCATTGTAATTAGCTCCAATGGCTGAACGTTCCCCAAGTTGAATCCAATTGTTTCCAGGACTGTGATTTATTTGAATTTTACCCCGGTTAAATCTAATTATTAGGTATCTGTGCTGTGTTGGCCCTGGCACCTTTTGGTGCCCACCAAAGCCATGCTATCACTTCCCACCTCAGCTGGACAGTGAGAAGAAAATATAACAAAACACCTGTGGATCCTGTATGAGAACCACGAGAGATCGGTCACCAACTGCTGTCATGGGCAAAATAGGCTTGACTTGGGGAAATGAGTTAATTTAGCAAAACAGAGTAATGTAATGAGAAATAAAACAAAATCTTATAAACATCTACCTCCCACTCTTCCCTTCTTCCTGGACTGAGGAATAAGAATATGTGAGACAACCTCCCTCACCATGGTCTTCAGCGTGACCTGCAGGGAAGTCTCAGCTCCAGCACGTGGAGCACCTCCTCCCCCTCCTTCTGCTCTGACCTTGATGTCTGCAGAGCTGTTTCTCGCATATTCTCATTCCTCTCTTCTCTGCCTGCTGTTGAGAAGAAGCTTTCCCCCCTTCTTAAGCATGTTATCACACAGGTGCTACCACTGTTGCATATGGGCTTTACCTTGCCCAGCTGTGGGTCTGTCCTGGAGATAGCTGACACTGGCTCCATTGGACATGGGGAAAGCTGCCAGCAGTTTCTCACAAAAGCCACCACTGTAGCCTCTGAGCTACCGAATTTTTGCCATGCAAAACCAATACAGTACCTTAAAAATGCATGTAGATTTATAGAATGCAGGTTTCATTTTTACTGTATCATTCTTTGAGACTGGAGGAGTGGTACAAACAAGGAGTGGCTTTCATACTTCTCTCTCAGTAAATGTAAGAGTAAAGGTCATTGGTACATTGAAAACATGATCTTTCCTTTGTTGTGTTTATCAAATTTATCTTCGTAATTTTATGCATGGAAGAACAGTCAAGTTTGCTCACATCTGACAGGAGTACATGTGCAGAAATGGTCCTCTTTGATGCAGCTGAGCTGGTTAGCTTGGTCTGTACTTCTGTCCTGAAGTTACTGAGGTTAGCAGCGTTTAGAAGAGATGTATGTTACAAATTTATCTCACTACTATGACAACAGGTTTTGGTATGGCTTTACAAAGCCAATCAAAGGATTTGCATGTCCTTTTTGCATTAAAGCTTGTCTTTGCCTTGGCTAGAAAAACAGAAGTGAATCATGTTTTGTTTCCCAGAGTTCAGTTACTTCTAAATTAGACAACCATGTAATTCAGTGTGTGTGGTTTATCTTGGAGTGCTCAAAAGTCAGAGACAGAGTCCCTAAAAGTAGCAATTTTTCAAGGGAACTGTCTCAATTCCGTAACAGCCTTGTGGTCCAAAAACATCCTTGCATTGCTGCAAGAGAAAGGGAAGTAGAGGGGAAGAAGCAACTTCTGGGCCATTCTGAGCCTTCCTTAAGTAAAGCTCTTATGCTGCAGCCTATCTACCCCCAGGGATTTGTATTCTGTGGAATTAACATCTCCCAGGTTGTTCCCAGTGGAGACCTTTAACCTGGAAGACTGGGTAATTTCTGATTTGACTCAAACAGTAGTGTGATTCCTACTGGTCCAGGTGCTCAGAAATACTTACAAACATCTCATGATCCTATTTGTAATAAAATGCCTTCTTCCTTCTTATTCCTTCCCTCCAAATTTATAGTGCATACTGTTCAGTAATCTATATTTAAAATAAATAAAGACGACAATTGAGAGTACAGAAAGTGTCTGTACTGCTTGGGTAAATCTGCATGGTCTGTAGGTAGAGTGAGAACTTTCCGATATGACTTGTAGTATGCAAGGGGGAGTACTCACAATCTTGCATTACGAAAACACTGGTTCCATTTTTGCCCTTTAGAAAAGCTCTTTGATCTCATGATGACCTAGAAATCGTTATAACTATGATATTGAGCAAGACTTCACTTAAAATGCACCCTAACTCACATTTTCTCAAGTATATGGAATAGAGAATGGCATAATCAAAGCATGGCTAACCTTGACTGCATTTAGACAAAGTGAATTTTTATCTCTCATTTAGTTTGTAAGGCTTCAACAACATCACAAAATATGTAGCAACTGTTAATTTAGTCTTTTAAAATGCTTTGGGTTTCTGAAGACTTTAAAATTCTCCATTAGCCACTGCACTACAACACCACCATCACAGCCTTATTTTTCTTGCCCAACTAAATTTTTGCGCTTCTCAGGTAGTGTGCTTATTTAAATTCACACGGAAAATCTGCAATTTTCTGTTCATGGGTGTGTGGAAAGCATACATTTATCACAATTAAAGGAGAGTGAGGAGGAAGGGAGGATATTGTCACTTTATTTTTTCTTCGCCATTAACCTCTTAAGTCCTTAGAAAACTGGCTGTCCTTTAATCACGTTCTTAACAACCCCTGATGAGCTATTAATTGTATGTGCATTAGATCACTAGAAAAATCCCCCTGTACTGTTTCAGCTTCCCTTCTCTCCGATTATAGCAGCAAGAATTTATCTGGAAATACACTCTTCAACTTTTTACTAGTTCTGATTAGGACTCTAAAGGTCATATCCCTAGACAAATATGAAGTTGATTTTTCTCTTTAATCCAGGTGACTTCACTTAATTTAGCATGTGGGCTCACAAAGATGACAATTTGTTCCATTTCATATCTATTCTTTTTGTTCACAGAAGTTTTTCTTTTTCTTCTGGAAATAGAAATAAATTAAGATAATAGCTGGCAAAGCTTTATGTTTTTGTGTTTCTTCTTGGGAAGTTCACATTCCGTTTATGGAAGGTTTTTGTTTGGTTTTTTTTTTTACTAAGGATTGAAAGAATAACACCTTATTACTTGTATTTGATTTGCCTACCTATATGGAAATGATGGTTATTCAGCAAAGTTTATGTCGATAGAAACCACTGTTTAAAAAAGTAGCTTTCTGGCTGCAGTAGGTTTATTCCAAAGCAGTCTCCACTTCTTTTAATTACCAGTTTAATAATGCCCAGGGAAAGAGTTCTATCAGTCTACATGGCCAACTACTACCTGCATATTTAATAACTATCTAATATTTAGTCAATTTCTGGTTTTCCCCTTTTACTTCCTCAGACTGAGCTAAAGTGGAATAATTCCAGTTTATTCCCTCTTTGAGCATCTTCTGTACTGCATATTAAATGTCATAGAGAACAATGTTTTTTTACTACTATTTTTAAAAATCTTTAGCTTTGTTAAATATATGGCTTGACTTTTATCTAGAATTCATGAATCAAGAGCTTTTTCAGTACAGAAATCTGTACTACGTGTAAAAGAAGGCCTGCCTGTGGTGTTGGTAGTTGTGTTGTTATATTTTCTAGATCCTCGTGGCAAGACTATGAAAGAAGCAATAGGAAAACTATAGTGTTGCTACAACACACTGATTTCCTGAACAACCAGCAAAGGTTTTATAAGAAAATTCATTTGGTCTGCATCAAAAATCTCTGGATGAAAAGGATGTACTTTGTACACTACTGAAGGTAAGTTCCTTGTAGTATGTATTATTGCCTGCTGTGCCCATCAAATTGAATTAACACTTAGTGATCTGGTGCAAAATGGTGCCTAGATCAATTGTTTTGGGAATGGTTATAGGAAAACTGATGTGTATTCCATCCAACACCCAAAAAATCAATGAGACATAGCTGACTGTGCATATGTGTTGTCATCAAAGCAGCTCAAATTCAGATTCATGTTTACTGTGCAATGAGAAATCAGCACTCACAGGACAATAACAGTTATTTTTAGCCAAGACTAGTTGTCTGCATATCTGCTTCAGCCATGCAGATTACCTGCTGCATAGTAAGTGTACTCTCAAAAATAAATAGATAAATAATTTTTTACATTTTAGTAATTAGGAGTTTGTGTGAGTAATATCCCATGACACCATTCTCACAAGTACTATTTGTCATACCCCAAACTTTAAAACAGTCTTGAAGCCTCTTAAGAAATGAGAAAGAGGGAAATGAAGAAACAACATGAGACACAATTTGCAAAGAAATAGAAAATGTTTAAAAATTGAAAATCAAATTTATTCATAGTTACAATGATAATCTGTGTATCAATATTATTTAACATTTCAGCCTCAAACACTACATAATTGTTTACAAAACCCAGTAAAAAAACCCAAACCAAACTGTCCCATCATCCTATATATGAGAAAGGCTTTCTTCAAAATCTGTGCATAAACAAGATATTTATCATCATTTATAGGAACAGAAAAAAAGTATTCCAGAAACAGGGATTCCTCTTAAAATAAATTAGGCTGGGAATTTCCTATTTTTTTAAATCTTCCTGTAAGGTACAGAAACTGCTATTCTCTCACTTCATCAGGAAAGTTTGTCTTGTGTGTTTGATTTCCTCAGCAAGATCTTGTACGGAGGGTTGTACATTTAACTTTTGATACAGGGTTGTACAATTAACTTTGAGGGGTAAGCATTAAAAAACTTTTATATTGGAGAAAGCTGGGAGCTGAAATCACTGAAGGAGATTTTCTATATTTTTTAAAGGTAAAGGAATTCTGTAGCTTGGTTTTCTAGGAATCTCTTACTAGCCAACTAAACATATGACTGATAACTGGGTACACAAGGTACAAGCTATACTTTTTCACTGATGACGGAAATGCTTTATCACCCAATTGATTGTGAGTGAATGATGAGGTTGTGCATTGAGCAACTGCAAAAAGTAGGAAAGATTATTACACCACTTGAACCAGACTCCATTTGCAAAAATCAATTCTATCATGAGAAAAATATTTGGTGCTTTTCATCCTCCTGAAGGATTGATACTTAATATTGCAGAAAGCATCGAGCCCCCAGCTGGCACTCAGAAAATATGCTACACATGCTTAAGCTGTCGTGCCATTACAATATTGCATGTAAACAGAAACAAATTATGCACGTTAATTTCATAGAGGTGAGAAATTATAATGCGGGGGTGATGATTACTGCTAATGTGTATTTATTTATTAGACATGTCAGAACATACTTACAAGTGATATCAGCAGGTAAAAATATTTTGTGTACCTGAAATCCCAGACTGCTAAACCAGGCAGTACATCTCCTTGTTTAATCTTGTTTTGGAGTCTACTATAAGAAAACTAGCCTCAGTTATACAACCTGTGGATAAGAATCGTGGCCTTGCTTGTTAAGATTTCAGTGTTTTTTCTAGTGTTACACTCATTATTCAGTATTTTTCTCCTGCAGTAAATGCAAGGTAACTTAGATATGTTTTTGTTATAGTTAAAATATACTTCTTGCATGATAATTGAAAAATCAGTTGATTAGGGAAGTCTGAACTCCAGTGCTTTGAAACCACTTGTTACTGACTAAATAAGGCCTAAAGTGTAATCAAATCAAAATTTTCGAGTTCCTACATGCTATTAAGTGACTAAACATTGGAGAGAATGCACAACCCTGCCCTGTGCTTTTGTTCATTCACCTGTAAAATAACCTTTTAAATCATATCTTTTCAGTCTGAATGGCTCTCTTCAAAACAAGCACACAAAACCCTTTTAGGCAGCAAACACTGAGTGCATTTTCCCTCCCTTCTGGCACCTGGAATGAACAGCTAAGTACTACCTTCTTCACATGCATCTTGAAACACTAGGGGAGTTTCTGGTACGTTGAAAGGCAGTAGCATAGGCAGACCCAGCTTTAGACTGGCTCACCTTTTTCACTTCAAAATAGTTTTGATCCACCTCTAACCTCACCCCTGCACACAGGAAGCACTCTGGACAGTTCTAAGCCTCTCTTCCCCCAGATGTAACAATCAGCCTGAGTTTTTCTTCTCTGCTTATCTTTTCTGCTCCACACCCCGAAGAATAAAATCCATTCTTGTTTCCCAAGTACCAGCAGAAATAACTCTCACTTCTTCCACTGCTGGATCTTAGAGCAGCTTTGCATCCCCCTGCTTCAAGCAGCAACTTCTCTTACGTCCCTGAAAGTCCCCTGCAGGCAGAGAGGATCGTGCTGCCCCAATGCACTCGAGGAAAAGAGGGATCTGACCCATGTGCAGTGGTAGGACAGCTGCTCCGGTGGGTCATCCCAGCTTGCTTCAGCTCTCCTGTGAGCAGGGGAAAGAGACAGGGTGGAGGGAAAAGAGGGAACAGTCCTTTTTCTTCTGGCTCACTAATGCCATGTACAGCATATCTTCAGCTCTTGCCTGAATTTTCTCTCTCCACATGCCATCTTCTGAATTGTAGTAAATCCAATTTTATTGCTGAGGAGGGTAAATATAAAATTTGGGGGTAAATATAAAAGGAGCAACAAATAGAAGACAGAAAACCAAGTGGGATAGAGAGAAAGGCCAGGCATACCTCGGGTTAGAAGATTTTTGTGGTTCTTGTAGGGAAAAAGTGCTAACACAGTCAACAATTATAATAGTGGTTTCCTACCATTGGCAAGTTAAATGTATTTAATTGTGAAGCAATTTATAGTCACGTATGTTTAGTATATTTGAACTGGAAAGTGCTATTATATTTGGCCATAATATAAAAGTATATTCTAACTTTTTTAATCCAGTAAAACAGCTTGAGCTATTAATATTAGTCTTTACAGACCCCAGCAGAGGTGTAGAAATCTCATTAGGAATGTAAATGTCAGGTAGGACACTTAAAAACCTCATTATGGAGATGAACCTAAGTACCAAAAGTGACATAAATTGCTGCCCAACCTGAATATTGCAGAAGAGAAATCCTGCAGAGCTCTGTTATGTGGTTTCATTGGAACGATAATTACTACCAGCTTTATCTTGATATAATGAAGATTAAATGTACATTTAACTAGACTTGTGCTTAAATTGACTGGCTAAAAAGAAAGTAATGTAGAGAAAGGTAATGTCTCTTTAAATATTGAGTAAAGCTCTCAAGGCAGTAAAAACATTTTGTAGGAGTTTTGTGTACTTTAATAGTATATCTGTTAATAGTGATATTTCAGATTGACATATGGTATAAAATTACATGGATATGTCTATTTCAGATCTGAAATTTAGGCTTACTCAACAATAATTACTTTCCTAATATAAAGTTATCTATTAATTTCGTTTTGGTTGTCTGATACTTCCTTTGACTTTGTGATGGAGAAGACAGGCTCTACCTGACAAGAGCATGAGCAAATGTCAGGTGAGCTTACAGCGTCTTGTAACCGCACAGAGAGTTGGGATAGGAGTGTCACACACCTTTAAGTGATTTCAAAACCAAATAGGAAGAAATGAAATGGCAGTGTTTGAAGATGCACACTTGTGACCTGGGGCTGTAGTGGTGAAGCTTGGATGATTTGGCAGGGAGGAAAGATAACACTAGAAATTCGCAGAGGATATGAATTCAACACAGACAAACTGCTTTTGATTGCTTTTTACCTTTCAGCTGTCTCCTTGCTCTGTTTTTTTCCTTTTTTGACACCTTTCCCCCATTATCAAGGATTCTTGAGAGTACAGTAGGATTGGCTCTGCTTTGATGTAAATAAAATTATACTGGACTTCTTGCAGGCAATCATTTTTTATTATTTTGATGTTGCTTTATTTAATGAAATTGATGGGGTGTTACAACACATACAGAACTCTGATCATGTTAGAGGCTGATCAGAATACAGGGTTTTATTTACTCCACCATATCAAGATTAGCCACAGGGTGATTAGGAAGAGCCTAACCATGTTCAAGATTTATGTCTAACAGAGGCATAAATATCCAGGAAGCATCCTTGCTCATTCAGCATAGCTGAACAGTTCTGCAGCACAGCTGAGCTGTTGTTCTGCATAATCAATGGCTTGTGTGGATTGTGGCTTTTTTTTGTTTTTAAATCAGTGATAGAAAATCTATCCAAACAAGGCCTAGTAACTACATTTAGTGGGGTTTGTTTGGTTTTGTTGGGGTTTTTTTTGTTTGTGGGGATTTTTTTCTTTTTTTTTGAGGGAAGGAAGCAGAACCAGCAAGAGATGTAAGTAATGAAGGTACAGGGTTGAATTTGTTATACCCATGAAGCATAAATTAATTGGGATTTAGCTTTAAATCTCCATTGGATTTGCTCATTCACTGCTGTCCATATAAAACCATCACATTGTTTAGCACAATTAGGCTTGATTGTTTAAACAGTCCGGATTGAAATAGCATTAATTAGCTATGTCATGCTATTATTCATTGTCCATAAACTTGCTGTTACCATTCAGATCATGTTTGGATTTACTGGCAGAGCAAAACCTGGAAAAACATACCAGACAGTACACTTTATAGAGCTATTTTATTTTTTGCTTTATTCAGTTTTCTTAGGGAAAATATATTACAATGGTATGAAAAGCTCTTTAAACCTAAAATGGAGCAGGGAATGAGAAAGAAGAAAGAGATAGGACCTAGTTTTGTCTATTTTTTGTTAATATGCAGCTTTGCAATCAGGAAGCCTTTTTCCTTGTTTAAGAGTTGTATTAAAATTTCAAAATTGACTTCCTGGGTGCACAGAGTTGGTCTTTGCCTAATACAGAGATCCCAATCCAGCAATTTACAGCACAAGATTTACGTTCCTTCTCACAGATGTTTTACTTTGCCATGCTTTTTTATCCACTTTTGCTTTTTAGCACGTATAATGAGCACATATACTCAGGAAACACAAAATATCTTAAATTGAGATTTAACTGGTTCATTTAAAGCAATACAAAGTCAAGCACAGAGGAACAAGTACACCATGTTTACTGTGATCCAAGTTACTTTAGAGAAGACAAAGATGAACAAAAATTCTAACATTTATGTTCATTTACAAAAACAAGTGCCTGTTTGTGTGTAGTATGCATGTTTTTTTACTAAAATAAAAGGTAATTTTCTAGTTGTAAAAAGGCATTATCAGATCCCTAACCTCATCTAATGGCAATATCTGTGCTCTCTCCAAATACTGCTTTGTACTTGGATGGTGCACCAGCTCGCTCCTTTGGTGTGAGCAATTACTGTCATAAGCCATAAATCTGCTTCATGAAGTGACAGTTTAAGCTCAGGGTTCTTAATACTGGGTCTCTTAGAATAATGGTTGCTTAACATAACACTTGGAGCATTACCCATGTGAATCCAAAAGAGGTCTTGAGTGAAAAAATTGCTCTGTCTTCCAGATGAGTCTGGCATTGTGCTGCATATAAACTACAGTTATTTCATTCAGTACTGAAACTTCTACTGAGCTAATTTCAGAGCTTCATTTAAAGACACCAAGAAGACAGGAAAGAAGCGTTGTCTGTAGTTTAAGACTGTCTTCTACTCTCTCACAATGTTTTTATATGTAAATGAAACAACCAACAATGGAGAGGCATAATGGTAAATAGTTAATTCCTCCCTTAAGATGTAAGCCTTCTGCATTTGCTGGGAAAGCTTTCTTATGTAAGTCATATTGATACATTTAAAGAATACATTAATTTATGCTAGAATTCTCTAGTACTTCAATGTGGGGGCGGGAAAAAGGACCCCAATAAAAAAGTTGAGAAACTTCATCAGTCCTTATGAGGATGATGCAGTGAAGGCAGAGAGAGTGTGTACAGCTCTCTTTTCTTGTTAGGACTCTAGGACATGTAGATTTTTATATAACTGCCATTATTGAATCTTGTGGAAATTTCCAGCTGACTGCATGTCATAGTCCTCAAATTCTAGTCCCAGTTTGTTTTTTGACTTTCTGATAATCTTGGCAACCTTCACGGTCCTTCCCTAATCACAAAGGAGAAATATTGGCCTCTTGAGTAGCTGGTAGAATTAATGCCTGATGATTTTACGATTAATGTAATCTTTATGCAACAATTTCCACTGTTGTCCAATATCCACGATGAATCGTTTCATAGCAGCTATGAAGCATTTTAGAGAAATTGTAACTTAGTCAAGAACATGAGATACACATCTAATCAGAACTTTCTGAATGTAAATCACATTCATGCAACGCAGACAGATTTTATTGGTAAAAGAAGTCAATAACACTAACGAGGGAAAATTCATTCTGTTGAAATTATAGTACTTTTAATGTGCTCAAATTTTGCTTGGTGCTCTTAGACTCCCTTTTTCATTTAGATTTCCAGACACATTTAAACCACATCCTGGATGCAAACCATACCACAGCTATATGTAATTTTAAATTAGAAAAGTTCCTCACAACCATAAAGGGCTACATGGATATCTTTTTTTAATTTCCTTTCAATACTACTGACATCCAAGTAAATCTCAGCAAATGTGGTTTAGTCAATAATTTCTACTGGCATTACTAGTACAATTTAGAAGAGAGAGAGAGTCACCTACCAGACATAAAAACTGTGTTAGGAAGGATACCATTTGTCATACTGGTCTTTGCTTGCCTGCACAGCAGGAGATGAGAAGGCAGCTTGCTTGATTTTGTGATTTATTTTTTTTCCCCCCTTTCTCTGATTTTGCTAAATCTAATTCTGCTGAAGGCAGTGGAAATACTCTGCTTCACATAGCCTTCACTCACGTAACCTTTCACAAATATCTATTTTATTTTTGTATCTAAGACTTAGTTTCATTCAGGAATCCCAGAAAATATTATAAAATCATTAGAATTTGCACTAATTTCTAAGGGAAACCCTCCAACATTTCACAGTCCTTCAAATCCTGTATATAGTATCTGAATAACATGAAACACACATCTCAGAAGGAGATTTTTGAAAATCTGGATCAGGACAAAACTCAAAAATTGTAAGTTTGTGTTAAGGCTGATAGTAAGAATGTGTTCTTTTCTCCTTTCTGCAGTCACCCCTGCTGGCTTGGTATGGATTAGTTTCTGCAGGCTGGTGTATAAATCCACAACTTCATCTCACTCAAACTTAATTTTTCATATCTCTAGGATAATTTTAAATTAGAATTCTGAACTCAGTACTCAAAGTTTTTTCTTCTGTTTGTGCTTTTATATTCTAAATCAACTACAAAAAAAAATCACAAATGCTTGCTTTGGTGAATCATCTTTTATCACCTGGACCCTTGATGCTGGAATATTGGATGGGATGAGATATACAATGAATGAGCTGCCACATTTTCTACAGTGGAACGTTGGTAAGATGGAGAACTTCCTGTCTCGAGGTCTCAGCATTAGTTAAAAAAATTTCCTTTAAAGTCACAGAAGAGTTAGAGCAGTATAAACAGTAAGGCTGCCAATTCATTGCTGTAGACTTCTGTCAGGAGTCTGAGTGAACTTGGTGCTTGATTTTGACATGCATGTTTATTTTACGTCACAAGGTTTGCTTTTTCCAATCATACTTCTCCTCAGGGTTTATTTAGTTTTGCCAATACTAACAAAACTATTTGTGTGGTACCTGCTGAAATATTATTGAAGACATCTAGCAAGTCATTCTACACCCTCTTCTTGATGTATTTTTAACTCTGCTACATAAACAGTTAACTTACTCCTTAAGTAACTGCCTTCCAAATCCCAAGGCACTTAAGCATTCTCTGATTATGTATTTACTGGATGTCACTTGTTAAATTTTGTTTTCTCAACATTATTAGAGCAAAATGCTCTGACTATCAGAACATACTAGTGGTGGTTCATATACTGCAGTCATGGTACACTTGTCTGGTCCTTTCACCCTTCTTGCACTGCTTTTCCCTGTCAAAATGTTGGTTGAAGGCAGACATTTGCTGAACATTTCATTTGGTGATTGCTTTTTGTTGCTTTTGAGGTGGGTGCATGAGTGGGTTGGTAATTGGCCACTAACTTTAATGTGTTTTAGGACTTCTGAGATGTTCAGTGCTTAACTTCAGGGCCTCTTTGCATACTCTTTTTGCTTTAGGGTACTCTAAATTTGCCAGATCTGCAAAGTAATCTTATTTTGAGTTTAATATGCTTAGCAGTTTATACAGTCTCTGCTTTATTTTCTGCTGACTATCATTGATCAGTGCTGAAAATTCCTATAGACCCTCTTGTACTTTAGTGTTTTTCTGCCATGACTATTATTATGCATTGTGTTTTCCAGGGACAAATTTCACATGGGATTGGTGAATCAATGCTTTCTGCCAAATTTCATGAGTGTTTGGCAAAGTGACAGTATTAATTGAAAAAACCTGCTGGTAGTTCAAGCGTGCTTATGTAAACAGGGGCACTTTTTGTTTCCAGCCATGTATTCTAGTCATTTAGTTGTGGGATTTTAGTTCCTAGTCATATAAAAGCTCTTATTTTGAATGTCAGGTAAGTCTTTCTTCAGGAAGAATATTATTCCCAATCCAGATGAAAACATTAATCTGAAACAGGTCAGCCGACGTTATCCCCTTCTCGAGAAGACTCATGTTAATTTTTTAATTTGGGAGAAATCTTGGACAAAGTAGAGTAGGTAAGTATTCCCTTGAGGTGGTCATTTACCAGGAAAATGAAGTGAGTGAGGAGATATATAATTTTTTATCACCAGTCTTATATAGGGATTTTCAAATCTTTGTATTTGCATTCCCAGATCATCTGCTTAGAGGACAAATACAGGCCTATGTACCATTTTAGGATTAAGAGATTTATGAGCCGCATGATACCAAATTGTAGGTGAAATTCACTTGTATGAGTAAAAATGGAGTCTACCTTTAAGCTGATAAACAGACTTCTATTCTGCTATAAAACTATACTGGTTTTTTTCTATTGGATAAAGTATTTAAATTCAGGTTTGAAAACATCAGAAGCCATTTATTGTGAGGAGCTCTGGTCTTCACATGAGAATATTTAATTGAGAGCCTGTGTAAACACTATTCTCTCTCCTTTGCTGCAAGAGTGAATTCTCATCTGTTAGGATCTGATGTGTTTTCGGGGGCAGATGTTGATGTGCAGCATGGTTCTCCTTTCCTTTGCAGTTCTAGGGAGAAGGAATCACAACTGGGATGAGCCTAGGGCCTCCTTGTTTACCTGCTTTGGCACTGACAGCCTCCAGACCCTGATGCTTGTACTCCTCTCTACAGATGAGTAGACTTTATTGCAGTGAGCTGAGAAGGCAACATTTGGATCCAAGCAACCTGGCCAGAATATTTTAATATTGAGCTCTGGAAAACTATTTCTAGTTCAGAGCAGGCTTCTAATTTAAAGTAGCCCTGCTGGTTTGGATGGGACATGGAAAACACTGGAGTCCTGCATCAATCCAGTTAGCTGATCCAGATATCAATAAGAAGGTTCCAGCCAGGACTCAGGGTAATTAAGCCAAGTATTTATGTGGTGGTGGGTTTTTTTTTCTTTTCTCTTGCCAAAACCTGAGCTAGATGTCTTCAATTTATCCTGTGTAAGGATACACTTGCTGCAATCATACTTCTGACTGTGCTGTAGACATAGCCTATGTGTCATTTCTCAAGGGTAATAGGCAGGTTTTTCTGGCATAAATAAGATAAAAAACTAATGACTGCATCTACTTTTCTTCATTATCTTCATCATTTTGCTGCTGCTCTTAGACAACATGTCAGCATTTAGCCATAAATATCCCTGCTGTGTAAAAGATGTATGCTGACATAATCATCATGATGTATTTCATAAGTTAAGATTTCTGAGTGGGGTTTTTTTGGTTGTTGAGGGTTTTTTTCCATGACTGTAGGATTTTTTCTGTGGGTGACATTACTTCCTGATCTGTATCCTTACTTTCTTCTAATTTTACTAATTGCCACTTGCTTTAGAAGTAAGTCAATCTGCACAGATTTGTTTTGGATATAAATAGTGGGGATTTCTGGTAAGACAAGCTACTGTTTATGAACCCACGTGTTCAAAAGGAAAGAAGTATAGCGCTGTTATTGTGACAATTTTATTTGATGAGAATAAATGTGAACATGAATTCTACTAAGTAAAAAGGAAGACCATAAGACTTGACTTGCTTGTATGAAATCCCTGTTTGTGGATAAATTTTCAAAAACTAACAAAATTTGATCCTTTTTAATTAAGCTGCAACTTGGCTATTGAAAAGAAAAAAATGGTTTGGACTAAATCGGTTAAAAACATGGAAAGGGCTATTATGGAATTTTCCCTGAATTTAAACCTCTTGATGTATTTGACTTAAGCCATTATGTGCCACATTTACAATTTACACCAGCTGACTCTAAGGATACTTTCTAAGTGTAATGCTGGTGAGAATTTTCCACTTACTGAAAACCTAATGAATGCAGAAGATTTAACAACCTTTGAATCCTCATTAATCTAAAACAAGAAGAATAAAAAATAACAATGAAATTTTCACTTATAATGCAATTGATCATGTTAGTGATCCACATAGGCTAGAATCCCTATATATTTTTTTAATATCTTAAAAAAAGTTAAATGTAGAAAATGTATATGTAATGTATTCCTTGCAGTGTTCCTTTTAGGAAATCTTAGTCTGGCAGTGTTCATAGGCTAGCTGGTTAGAACCTAACCATTACTTATTGCATGGCTACTATAATTCATGCTAAAAGCAACAGCAAATTTATCTAAAATAAAATCTACAATACTTCAAATGAGTTTTGCCTGAGCTTGCATAAACTTTTGCTTTATAGAGGCAGTGTGTCTTTTTTATGCAATGCTAGTAATGAGTTGCTTTTCTGTGAAATGTGAATGGATTCAAAATTTTTGTCTTATTGCTGCCTCTGGTAGCTGTTGGGGTCCATGTGAGGAACGGAACAACAGCACACCAATATGATGCTCTGATAGTTTGCTTTATTGCTCAAAACCAGCTTCTTTTATAGCATATTTCTTTCCGTACACCTGATCACGCATTATATTGTTGGCTGCATGCATTGTTCACACGCTCTGCTTAAGCTTATAACTGGTTATTATTTTTCTTCGTATACATCCTGTGAAGCCAGCTTTATTTTGTCTCATCACTTACTCAGTATTTGCCAAACCACAAACGACCTTCACAACATCCTTGCACATACTCTCACAGCCCCTCACATGTGTCCTTGCACGTACTCTCATCTCTTATAGCATCTCTATCATCCAGGCCTCTACAGGTAGCAATTGTTTGTTCATGGGAGCAGGGGAAGACTTCTTAAACTGAAGTTCTTAAGCTGGAAGTTTCTTTTTAACATTTCTACAAAAATGGTCCAATTCTGGTCTCATATTTTTTATACTTGAGTGACTTCAATTCTTCTGCTTTTGTTTATATGCCATCCAAAGTCATGACTTGGCTCAGTGGGAAACTGAAGATCTAAAGTTCAAATAATTAGCACTAGTTGAATATTATTTGGGGATCAGTGATATTTAAGGCCAAGATTTTTAATCTTTGTATCCAATTAAGTAAACTCTATTAAGAGCCACGATTACATTAGGTGTAGTCCTGTTATGTTATGGATCTGCATCCAACTTTAAAGCCAAGTTTGAAACTACTTCCTGTCTGCAACATTTTTAGCAGTCAGACTGAGTTAAGATGGTTGAATAAACCCACAAATGTCAGTAATAATAATAGCTTACCATAATTTCTAAAAAATCAGGATATTGCCAAAAAGGAAAGTCATGTGCTATGGACACAGAAATCACAGAAATTAATGCACTCTTCTAAAAGCCTCTAAAGTTTTTTGCAGCTCTCACACTACAGCTCTATGAATATGTAATCAAGGTTTTCATTAACATAAATCTTTATGTATTATAGTGTCAAATAAGTGAAGGGTTTCAGCACAAAAATTTTAAGCATTTAGTAAGGAAAGTGATTTAAAAAGGGATGATAGAGATGGGAATCTCAGCCTACAGTCTATGCTCCATTAATCTTAGGCAGTATAATAATATAAATATAGCGACAGGGAGAGCCAAATCTGGATTTTTTTTCCATGAAGGAATATTGAGGGGTTTCCATTGTTTTCTGTCATAAGCTAGGCTAAAATATTGAAATTTTTGAATCTTAATTATGTTTGTAGGATATTCTATTGGTTTCCAATTTGTAACATTATCGATTTTACACATATATATATACACACTTCTAAAAACAATTCGATTTTCAGGGAGTGATTCAGCTGTCAAATCACGTCGATCTGACATTGTCCTAGCAGCATTACATCTCTACTTCAAGTGCTGTTCTAGAAAGGTCTAGGAGGCCCTCAATCATGTGTGCTGTCCTGATATGCATCTTAAACACCTTGAGAGGATCTAAAATAGCATTGGATGCCTTTATTTAGGCAGCTGAATACCATTGTTATAATCACATGCATAACATAACATTTTTATTGCTTTGCTGTTATATCTCATGGAAAGAATAAATGTTTAAGTTATAAAATTAATTCCATGGAGAACTTAATGAAGTAGATCATTAAATTATTTGACTCAGTTGCTTCCACTTAGGATAATTTGCTACAGAAAATTTCTTAATTTTTAGTAGCTCTTTGTAGTGCCTTAGATGATTCAAATGGCAGACAGCAGCAGTAGATACCTGTTGTGGTCTGTTAAATCTGTCACTGCTGCATCGTTGTCCCCTTTTTGATGTGTCTCGTGGTTTTACCCTAGTTCTCCCCCTAAGTTAATCCAATGGTTTATCTCTGGGTTTGTGTACGCCCCTTTATGTCAATCTTATTGTCGGTTATGTTAATTACCCCTCCCTGGACAGTCCCTTCTCTGTTCCATCCCATCCTGGAAAGTCCCTTTCTCCCTCGATGCCGCATGGGCCCTGGTTCCTTGTTCCTCCCCTCTCTCCTCCCCATTGGGTTTCTCCGGATCACCCCACCTTTCCTCCGCCCATGGACCCTCAGATGATTGGCCCTTGTAGCTTCCCCGCCTCTGTTTTCCCTCGGTTAAAAGTCGATGTAAGTGTGTTCTCCCTGGCTCTCTGGGTCAGGATCCCATTGGGAGTGGTCTGCTGATAAACCCTCTCGGTACTCCTGCCGGAGAACCCCTCCCAACCTTTTTGCCTCTGCTGCGTTATTTCCCGCCGGTCGGTGTGTGAGTTGGTGCGTGCCTGCTCCCAACCCGCAGGGAGTGTGAGGCCCACGGAGGAGCAAGCGAGCTCCCCGAGAGCGACTCCCAAAGGGACGCTTCTTGGAAGGCCGCTGGGCGTCTCGCACTTTTTCCCCTTCTTCTCACCTGACGCTGCTGCTGCGAGGCGCTGACGGCGGCACATACCAACAAGTTAGGCAGTTTAATTGCTGGCGATGTTAATACTAGCAAGTCAATAAATTAATTTCAACCGCAACAAATTGAGGAAAATTCATGCTTAACTATTTTCAGATATAATTTTTAGTGCTGTAGAAATGATACTATGCACTGAGCATCTAAGACACACAAATGCTTAGTTTCAAATAGGCAGGAAAATGAGGATGTTTATGAAGAAAATTAACATTGAAATGAAAATTAGGAAAATAATTAAAATGGGATTTGTGGAAAAGATCTAGCAGAGCTTTGGTCCTACAGAGAAGCAAGTACAGTAAACATATGTTTGAATATTAGTGTGAATTCCATCAACATGCTGTCGAGCTGACAGAAAGGGATTTGCAAATTTTACTATACATAGTCAATTTTTGCCCTTCATGTTGGCAATGCTTAAGGAGAAGATAAGGAGTCAGACCTAATGGCTGTGGACATATGTTAGTGGCAATACAAAAACAGAGAGGCAAGATACATGAGTCAAAACCTTCTTAGGAGGCCAGGGACCAAGTCTAGGCTGTACCATAGTTACAAGGCTCTGCAGCCATGTGGGCAAGAGCCACCTCAAAGGAGCTGTAAACATAAGCTGAGGCCTCAGAAAAATGTTTTCTATTGCCTAGTGTTGTAAGAAAAATCTGGGAAGCTGGCAGAGAATCCTCTATTGCTCTGGCAGCCTGCCCCTGTGCCTGGGCGTGATGGCCTTAGACACACCTGTGCGTGTGGTGTGGTCCCACCACAGTTCCACACTCCTCAAAGGCTCTCTGTCAGCGCTGGCCTGTTGCAAAGCACAGCTGATGCACCCACTCCTGTGCTCCTGTGCCAAGCAGCTCGTGTTGCCTTAGCCATGGTGATGACTCCTGAGTTCTGAGTCCAGTCCCCTTCTGTGGTAACTTGTACATGACATGGGGACAACCTAAGACAGTAGCAGCAGTTTACCTCAGATCTTGGGTGATGTTCAGCATCTACAGTAGGTTACATGTGTAGAATTACGTGATTAGAGATGTTTGCTCTGCAGCTTTTTTATTTTTGAAGGAATTTGCAGTCCTTACATGACGTTAGCCTCCAACTTTTATATTGGAAAATTACAAAAGGTGGAGGGCTTGTGTCTGCCTTATGCTATATCATAAGTGTTATGATATATCTTACTGAAACAAGAGCAAAAAGACAGAGTGAGGCAAAAAGGAAGAGATTATTCAGAGATTAATTCCCATGAGGAAATCCAAGGTTTTATCACAAGAAGAATAAAATCAAGAACTGGTTCTCCCATGCAAGGAAGAGGAATGTTGACACAAGGTTGTTCATCAGCACAGGCTGAGTCACCAGTTATCAGTCATGAATCAAGAAATTTTTCTTAAAATTGTGGGCACTATTTTCCCCAATTTTCATAGTTAAAATTAGGATTAAATTAAAATTAGAATTACTGAATTTAAATTAGAATGTGGTAAATGAAGAGCAAGTAAATGTATGGGTAAATATATTATTGTTGTATTTTCTCTTTCACATGGAGAACACAAGTGGGAGAATACATTGTAAAAATATCTTTGTTGAACATTACTGACAGAAGCTGTAACAGAGAAAGCCAATAAATTTAATATGCAAATAGAGGCTCTCATGAATTAGCCCAGTATCCTGCTTGCCAGTGTAGGAGAAATACAGTATGGTAGACATAGGAAATCAATGCAACTGCGACACCTTAAACACTCTGAGATTTTAAAGGTCAGACCAGTCTGGGTTTTCTGCATTCACTTACTTCTGCTATAGTCCTCTCTACTGAGGTTGTCCCAAAAAAAGAGAAAGTTCCTTAAGCTTATACAATTTTAGTTTTGTAATAACCTTTCTTCAGAAATAAGTGATGCAATTATTTTTTTAATCTAAGGATACTCATGCTCAAGGAGTTTCTGTGAAAGTATGCCAGAAATTCATCTTTACGTTGCATATTTGCACAACACCTGGTACTGCATTTGTGCATCCCATGCATAGGGGACACAAAGATATCCAGGTGCTTGATACTATTGCTATATTATATTGCTATAATAGGGAAGCAAAACGAAGCTGGCAGGTAGATTTAAGCACTGATTGTCATTAGAGGTCTAACAACAACTCTGCCTAATATCTGAGAGAAGCAGCGTGTTTGAGTCAGGGCAGGATCAGGCAGTTGGTCAAAGGTGGATTTGGAGTATCTTAGTATTTGTATAAGGGTGAACTTGACAAGCATGAAAAGAGAAATCTTGGTATGGGTAAGGGTGTTTAGAAAAGAAAATCATTCTGTGCTAGAAAAGACAGCATAAGAAATGTGATTTTAGCTTTCAGTTCACATATGAGGCTGGTTTCATAATGCAAAATCAGAGAAACGGCTGGAAGGGACCTATGAAGGTCTAACCATATGCAGAGTGCAGGACTGACTAATGGGTAGATCAGCTCAGCTGTGGCTTTGTCTAGCTGAGCCTCAAAAACATCTAAGGAGATTCCAACACCTTTCTGGATGGAAAATCAAAGCAAAAAATTTCCTCATAAATCAAACTGAAGCCAGGTGATGAGCTATTTCTCATTAGCCATTTCTTTGTGCAGACCTGAGAGAACATATACAGTTAAAAGTGATTTGTTTATTCTATTTAATTTTCAGGGACATGTAGATCCATATTGTGTTGCTGAAGAAATGCATTATTTTTGACACAACCCTCTCCGCTGGTGTCTGGGTGATTTATACATCATATACAGCAGTAAGAGGCGTTGTAAGTAAACCACAGTCACATTTTGGATGAGTAGGTGAAATTTTGGTAGAGAGTAATGCTTTATACATTAAACTGCTATTTTTCAAAAGGGATTTTTTTCATACACGCCTATGGGCTGCACAGAATAGATGTTGATGTATAGAGGAGAAATATGACCATTTCCTTAACAAATGTGACTTGGATCTTTCATCTGGACAGCAGATCTGAAGGAGTTGTGTACAGCAGGGTATGCAGGGATCCATATTGCAGGCGCTGTTGGATCACTTTCCCCCTTTTCAGTGGTGACAGTTATCTGGGTTGATAGTGTAGCACAAAGGTTTTAATGATTTATGCTGCTGAGAAAAAGCAAAATGTTGGTTTCTTCCACACCTGGTGCAAAACAGATGCAACATGAGTGCCTCTACAGAAATTTGGGGGTTTGTTGAGGACTTTAAAAATGTAGTTGTGGGGGATAGAATAGGAACATTTTTGCTGCAATGTCATATAGCAGATTTTTTCAATTATATGATTGCTTTTCTCTTCTGGTCTGAGTTCTTGTTTCTGCTTGCTCTTTCTGAATGCGTGAAATTTTGTTGCAGAACAAGAGAGTTAAAGTAAATGATGATTAATAGTATTTCTGTATAGCTGACTACATGTTTTAAGATCTACCAGGATGCTAATTACAAATTTCACATCATTCTTATGAGATTAAAGAGATGCATAGCATTAAAAAGATGAACCATGAGAGTAAAACAAAGTACATTGTTGAAGCAAATTTGAGGTTTCCTGTTCTAGTACTAGTGTAGTACTTTGTCTTGCTTTACTTTTGTAAACTTGGAAAAGTACTTATTCAGGTACGGATTCTGATGTTCATTAGAACAGAGACCATCTAATTTCCTTAGTGTTAAAATGCTACTCAGAGCAGAAAGCGACCAAATTATCACTAGGAATTCAAATTTAGAACTTGGGACTTCTGTGCCATCACATCTTGCAAACACTAGTAAACAAACTACAGCAGTATTTACAAGTATGCACCCTAACCAGTCTTGCAAAGTTCTGGATAAAATAATTACCATAAAGATATTTGTAAGTTTTCTCAAATTTCTAAGTTTGTCAATACTCTCAAGATGATTGTAGGAGGCCAGGAGAATCACTGAGTTATGAATGCTGTTAAGTGTAACAAACTCCACAATCAATAACAACAAAAGAACCTTGTGTCCACGGAGGACAGAAAGTGCTAATTCTGCTTTCTTTAGCATTTCTGTAATGTTTGTGAGTATCACAGGACATAAAAATGGGAATGCTCTGCATTCTATTGCCTTGTAGTAGTCAAACCATCTTCAGCCTAGAAAAGGAAACTGAGATAAAGTACAGAAGCTGCTATTTTAAACAATATTTCGTTTGTTTTTTATAGCAGTGTTTTCAAACATTCAAGTCATAAATATATTTTGGAATTCCATTTTCAGTATTTCTGGAGTTCCCTGTTTACTGTCCAAGTTATCCTTTGGTGCTTGCAAAAAGAACAGAAATTATGTAAATATGAGTGTACACTCACATCCCTGACTGCGTGCTGACTGAAATAATTTTTTAAAGAAATCTCTTTTTTGCAGTTAAATCTGGTGTAATTTTTACAGAATTGCTACTTTGGACTAGTTTGAAAGTTGTAATCTATCACAGAAGTGATATTCCCACGTCGTTTCATATTTGTCTTTGTTAATAGGATTTTATAAAAGTGAATACTTAGAACTCTGTTCTGTATTTGCTTCAGGTTGGACTAAAAGACTCACATGAAAGGAACTGTATCTTCTCATGTTTTTTTGGGAGAAAGAATATATGTTTTTGCTTCATGTGGTTGCACTTAAGTTCATTAAGTTGAAAAAAAAATCTGTCAAAGAGAGTAATGTGTAGTTTTGTTTGTTTATTTGTCTTTTTTCTAAAAATGCCTGTAGCAGGAATTTGTGTTCATCTGCAACTCTCTCAAAACTGGGTTTTCTCTTGTACAGAGTGCAGAAGTTCTTTTTTCTTTCTTGAGTTTAGCTCTTAAGATTTTGCAACATCCTTTCTGGTTGAATAGCTGTAGAGCAAAGCAGAAAGTCATCCATTTATAGCATGTAATCAAGCTTTTTGTATGCTGAGCATTTGTCATTAGTATAGGAAAAAAATATTTGCTTCTTTTGTATAGTGTTTTGACAGTAAATACGGTGAATACATTTCTTTTATTATTCCAGGTAGATTTTTGTGAAACCAACATTTTAAACAGAACTTTGTCTTTCTTTGCAAAGGAAATGGCTGAAGTATAATAGAAAGCACTGAAAATTAGAAGGGATGTCTAATGCAAGGAACATAAGAAAAATCACATTTTCACTGCACATCTTTGCAGAAGTCTGTGTGTTACAATTTATGACAATCAGTGCAAACCAAGCACTGTGCACCATGCTGAGCTTGGAATCAGCATTCAACAAGCAACCCTCAGGAGAGAAATAGGTGGTACTGGTGGGGATGAAAACTGATTTGGATGAAAACTATGAAAAGTAGAAAAATAGATCTCCTAAAGACAAAATCACACCTGGTGTTAAAGCCTAGGCTCTCATTAAGTAATGATTATTGCCTGCTGGGTATAAAAATAGCCAACATAAATAGCAGAGCTTAGCAGTGCTAATTTAATAGTTGACTGTGCTTACGGGTGTTCAGTGGAGCAGGGTGAATAATCTGTCGGGAGCAGTATATTGAGTGATTTTAGTCCCTCTTTTCGGCTTCTGGAAGAACCACAAACAGATCACAATTTCTTTGAGTTTATCTCTTTAAATATCCTTTATTAACAGCTTTTCCCAGATACAATTTACTGAGTTGATTGATCATGAATATTCTGAATTCAAACCATCGTGCATACTTGTGTTTAATCACATAAGTCACATTTTAACATTTTTGTTGACTGACTGGGTAAGTACACAACAGCTTTCAAGGAGCTGAACCCAGCTATATGTAAAAGGAAGCGAATATACACAAAACACATACATCTAAAATATGATATTTACCAAAACATATTTGCATTAGTTATCTTCAAAATAGGTAGAAAAGAATCTTCAGTGTGTATTAACTATAGAGTAGAACAGGACCTGCAACTTTGCACTTAATGAAAAGTTATATTTTGCAATTACAGATGTGTATTATAGTGAGTAATGTATATGCTATGTTTCCTTCACAGGGTAAGGTGAAATAAGACTTATGCCCTGGCTTTTCAATGTAGGAAGGAAATGTCATATATCAATATTGTATCTTTAAAATGTGAAATTCATGCCCCAGCTGATAGCCTGCGTGTCCAATGAGGAGTCAAAAACCTAGAGGGTTCTGGTCTCATTTGGGATTTTGATACAATGGTTACCAACTGATGTCACCAAAATATAACATACTTTGTTATGGTTTGAGCCT